>CM032231.1:138222500-138430000 GCA_019009955.1 Riptortus pedestris | reverse complement strand
CTCCAATACATGTATCCATAGAACTCCTACTTGCAGAATCGGAACTATCATATCAGCTGAAGTTACCGTCATGTTCTTTTCTTTATTTCACCTTCTTTATGGATCTAATTAATCAGAGTACTGTCTTTCTTTGTTTCGTCGGACAATAGCAAGACGGGAAATTAAAATTGTATATATATATATATATATATATATATATATATATATATATATATATATACAAATAATCCATATATATTCAAATAATCTATATATATACGTAGTCAAGGTCCAAAAGCTTCCGGCCTGGGATAGAAGGAAAGGTGAAAGAAAAAAAAATGATTTTACTGTTTTTCAAATCATATTCTCCTCTAAGTTCAATACACTTATTTCTACGCTTTGGCAAATACCATGAAAAAAAAATAATTTTCTTTCTTTGTCAAAAAAATGTTACTTCCACTGCTGCTTGGAGCTCTTCGTCGGTGTTAAATCGCCTTCTGGGTCAGATAGGTCTGGGCTGTAGGGCGGGTGAGAGATTTCTTGGAATCCACAGTCCTTCATAGTGGCCTTGGAAATCAATGCTGTGTGGACAGGGGGATTGTCGTGAAGGAGGCGGGACGCCTCTGCTTAACTTCCCTCGCCTCTTCTCTTTAACCCTAGAGTACTATCATCCAATTTATCATAATCTATTACTACCACTACGCCTATTAGGCGTATAATACTATTATTTTCATTTTTTAACTGGGATTCCATCACTGGTATTCAAATTAAAATAATTCAAAATGTCTCCATACTATTTGTTGAAATCTATAAATGGTTTAAATTTAAAATAATATATATTCAGTATAATACAAAATTATTCAAAAAAACTTAACAAAATGAGTCAAAAAGTTTGAAAGATAAATAGCAATAAATACAAAAAGTAAAAAAGAACTTAAAAAAGTACATACCACATGAATGTAAGAACCTTTCAAAATTATTTTAGGAACTTTTAGCATTACTAGGAACTATAACACAACCTGTTTGTTAGGAACTTTGTTTGAAATCACTTATTTTCACATGAACAACACAGTTTTTGTGGTGTTCATTGCATATTGCATTACCACAGTCTGAGCAAGACATTTTACTCATTCTTCGTATAATTCATGGAGCTCCATGTTTTTGAGTAGTGCTCAATGAAGATTGAGTATAATTAGGGAAAAACATTTTGGCGTCTGGTCTGAGGCATTTCTTCCATCATTTTCGTCCGGGGACTGACATGCACGGTTTTTGAATGGGACTTTCTGTTGACATTTTTGAAAGGAATTGTTGACCACTCAAAGCATCCTCTCTTGCCTACTACTTTTTCCCCATAAATGTTTTCTATGTATTCATGTGCTATCGCCATCTCTTTTTCTTTTCCTTGTTTCTCTTTCTCGTGCGTTTAATTTTTCCTTTTTTGGATTGAATAAATTCTTGAATAGCTTCTTCTACTTCTTCTGGATCGTCTTCATTTGTCTCTTCCACATAGTCTGGATCGATGTCTGTGTTGTCTGAATCGTACTCCACTTCATCCACTTCCCCTTCATCATCCGAAACCATTGGCATGTTAAGTTCATTGACGATTTCCTCGTCCGAAAATCAAACATTCATTAATAAATAAGATTATGTTAATTAACCCAATAAGAATTTTATCATAATTGCTAGTATAACTAACATTACGCCTGTGAGACGCAGACGGCAAGACTGGATATTGCTAACACTACGTCTGAAATACGTATGGATATTTTCGTGCATTGCTTACACTACGTCTTAAAGGCGTATAAGTCAAGGGTTTTTGAATACACTGACCTTGAACGAGGTGCTGCGGTGCTCCCTTTTCAGCGACTCGGAGATTAAACTAACCAAGCTTTGGCTTACTTTGGTGACGGGGAGGAGTTGGCGTTTTGAAAACGAAAGGGGTGGCAGGCGGGACACTTAAGAATTATATTTACGTCTCGTAGGCGTATCGTTAGCGTTTCTAGGTTAAATAAATGGCGTCTCGTAACCCGGGTGAAGTAGGGCTGCATAATACTCACCATTCATTGTGGTATTCTTTCTTTAAAATCTATTAATAGTGTTCCTTTACAGTCCCAAAAAATTGTGGCCATTATCTTCTTTGTTGACTGCGTGACAGGCCGGAAACTTATGGACCTTACTACGTATATATATATATATATATATATATATATATATATATATATATATATATATATATGTATAGTTTTGAAAGGACCTTATGTCATCGTCTCCTTATTAGGATGGATGGAGGAAATTGTTCTAAAATCGCGTCATGAGTACAACCTCAATATCTGATTTCCCCTAAAAGCCCTAATTCCCTTAAGATTCAAAATAACTTCCATATCAGGCTATCCAATCATCCTAATCCAGAAGTCCTAGCCCTTCCTAGTTACACTCATCCTTATTCCATAAAGGGCCAATGGCCTAGAGATCTACAATATAAGTGTAAAGTGAAGTTCAAGCAGTGCCTATTTTCTTCTTCAAGTGTATATTGTTTGAATATCATATTACCAATTGCATGTATTGCGAAATGTAATTTTCTTAATAATAATAATAATAATAATAATATTTTTTTTTTTTTATAAGACAATATTTTTATATTACACTTGCTATCACCACTAGTCCTATAAGGCGGACTTTTAAAGCACTTAGCAGCAACAATTGAGGCATTTGTGTTGAGCAGGCCCTGAGTTCATGAGTTGTGAAAGAGGTTAGGTTGGCCAGCCTGACTCATGAATGGCCGACCATTGGCCCGTCATGTGAAAGCCCTTTAGGGTCGGTGAGATGAATGGGAAATTTCCCGCATCACAGGCTCCCTTCACATTTCCGCCGAGTTTGAAGGAATTTCAAAGCTCGCTCGAACCGTGGCCAGTCGGCTAATGGGATAGTTGTTGCTATATGCTCTGTCTATATTAACTAGAAACAGGTGGAACTACTGCTGAAACAATCCCGACCCCGCAGGCTGAAAGTCTATTGGTTCAGGATCAATAAAACTTGCTTGTAATCAAACATGGCCTCTCAGCTATAGGGCTTGTAGTCACTAAATGCTCTGTCTATATTAACCAGCGAATGGTTGAACTAATCCAAATCCCTAGACTGAAGTGATTGTACATGTCATATGCTCTGTCTACTTTCGCCTGCGAATGGTAGAACTACTGTTGAACTAATCCTGATCCATAGGCTACAGTGATTGTACATGTCATATGCTCTGTCTACTTTAACCAGCGAATAGTAGAACTACTGTTGAACTAATCCTGATCCATAGGCTACAGTGATTGTACATGTCATATGCTCTGTCTACTTTAACCAGCGAATGGTAGAACTACTGTTGAACTAATCCTGATCCATAGGCTAAAGTGATTGTACATGTCATATGCTCTGTCTACTTTAACCAAAAGAATGGTAGAACTACTGTTGAACTATTCCTGATCCATAGGCTAAGTTGATCGTACATGTCATATACTCTTTCTACTTTAACCAAAGAATGGTAGAACTACTGTTGAACTAATCCAAATCCCTAGACTGAAGTGATTGTACAAGTCATATGCTCAGTCTAATTTAAACAGCGAATGGTAGAACTACTGTTGAACTAATTCCTAATCCATAGGCTAAAGTGATTGTACATGTCATATGCTCTGTCTACTTTAACCAGCGAATGGTAGAACTACTGTTGAACTAATCCAAATCCCTAGACTGAAGTGATTGTACATGTCATATGATCTGTCTACTTTAACCAGCGAATGGTAGAACTACTGTTGAACTAATCCTGATCCATAGGCTAAAGTGATTGTACATGTCATATGCTCTGTCTACTTTAACCAGCGAATGGTAGAACTACTGTTGAACTAATCCTGATCCATAGGCTAAAGTGATTGTACATGTCATATACTCTGTCTACTTTAACCAGCGAATGGTAGAACTACTGTTGAACTAATCCTGATCCATAGGCTAAAGTGATCGTGCATGCCATATGCTCTGTCTATATTAACCAGCGAATGGTAGAACTACTGTTGAACTAATCCTGATCCATAGGCTAAAGTGATTGTACATGTCATATGCTCTGTCTACTTTAACCAGCGAATGGTAGAACTACTGTTGAACTAATCCTGATCCATAGGCTAAAGTGATTGTACATGTCATATGCTCTGTCTACTTTAACCAGCGAATGGTAGAACTACTGTTGAACTAATCCTGATCCATAGGCTAAAGTGATTGTATGTCATATGCTCTGTCTACTTTAACCAGCGAATGGTAGATAGAACTACTGTTGAACTAATCCTGATCCATAGGCTAAAGTGATTGTACATGTCATATGCACTGTCTACTTTAACCAGCGAATGGTAGAAATACTGTTGAACTAATCCTGATCCATAGGCTAAAGTGATTGTACTGTCATATGCTCGGTCTACTTTTAACCAGCGAATGGTAGAACTACTGTTGAACTATAATCCTGTATCCATAGGCTTAATAAAGTGATTGTTACATGTCATATGCTCATGTTACTTTAAACACAACGAATGGTAGTAACTACTGTTGAAATAATCATGATCCATAGGATAGAGTGATTGTACGTCATGTATATTGCTCTGTCTACTTTAACCAGCGAATGGTTTGAAACTTCAGTTGAACTTAATCCTGAATCCATTGGCTAAAGTTGTTTGTACATGTCATATGCTTGTACTACATTTAACCAGCGCAATGGCTTAGATCTAACTTGTTGAACATAAAATCCTGATCCATAGGCTAAAAGTGATTGTACATGTTCATATGATTATTCTAATCTTAACCAGCGAATGGGTCTGCTCTATCATACTGTTGAAACTAATCCTGATCCTTTGGCTAAAGTGATTGTACATGTCATATGCTCTGTCTACTTTTAACCAAGCGAAATGGCTAGAAATACTGTTGTTCTAATCCTGATCCGTAGGCTAAAGTGATTGTACATGTTCCCATATGCTCTGTCTACTTTAACACAGCGAATGGCTTTAGAACTACTGTTGAACTAATCCTGATTCCATAGGCTAAAGTGAATTGTACTGTCATATGCCTCTGTCTACTTTAAACCAGGCGAATGGCTAGAAATACTGTTGAACGAATCCTGATCCATACGGCTCAAAGTGATTGTACATGTCATATGCTCTGTCTACTTTAACCAGCGAATGGTAGAACTACTGTTGAACTAATACTGATCCATAGGCAAAAGTGATTTTAAATGTTACTAGCGAACCCGAAAGACGTTGGCCTGCATGATATTTCAAGCGTGTAGGATATTAAATTTAATAATACTATGTTTAAAACAAAAGCTACATTTAATAACACAAAAAACAACTTTTGTTATGTGCAAGTTTGCCTAACAACAAATAGAAAATGAAATATCGCGAATTTTTCATTCAGGTCTCCCTTACAACCCCCACTCCTGCTCAAAACTAAAGAATTTAATATAGCTTATAATCATGGAAGAATTAATGCTAATTTACATATAGAGTTTTGATAAGTTTGGTTCAATCGGTGGGGACAATAAAATTGGTGGCTTCCACTTTAATTTTTTAGTGTATATCTCGTTTATACTTTGCTATAAAACAAAAGTTAATAGAACAAATGTTACTCTAAATAACATAGTGAACAACGTTTGTCATTTGCATATCTGCCAAAAACTAATAGGAAACGAAATATCACTAATTTTAATTTTAGGTCTCCCTTAAAACCCCCACTCCTGCTCCATCTGCCTGCCTGAATTGTGAATCTAAACCATCCAGGAACCCAAAGTCATACAAAAAATTCATTCAAATTGGTCCAGCCGTTTAGGAGGAGTTCAGGCTAAAGTGGTCTTACACGTTATATGATCTTTCTTTATTAACCAGCGAATGTATGAACTATTGTTGAACTAATCCTGATTCCTAAAATGTATTTACATGTTATATGAGGGAGTCATGGTGTAACACTTTATCGTATATGACATGAGTAGGAGTGGGGGTTTATTGGTATCCGAAAACTATAATATGAACTGTTAATATTGAATATAGAGAAAGCATTTCCGTAATAACATTTATAGAACAATAGATTTGCAATAAGATGTTATTCTATACAACTTTTTGAACCGACGCTTAATTACGGAGATATTTTGAATTTTCGAAATTGACCCCTCTAGTTTAAATATCGACTTTGTTTAAACAAAAATAGCGACCGCTAGATTGTTAACAGACATATACATAGTTTTGAACGCACCTCACTTACGTACTATCCAGGGTAAAATCGATGACATTTAGAGAAAAGTTTCGAAAATCACTTCAAGAGTAAGACCTCAATACCTAATTTCCCTTAAGGGATACCTGCTAAAAATAAATTTATATATATATATATATATATATATTATATATATATATATAATATATATATGTGTGTGTGTGTGTGTGTGGTGTGTGTGTAGCATTGATAAAAGTGCATTGATTGGTCTACTTGATGGATTTTGTTGTAAACATTTTAACATATTTAATTATGTAATACAGGAAGAACAAAGAAAATGTGGGCATCCCTGCAAAGGATTGGCGTTGATGGCGAGAGGGGTGGGGGACTTTAAGGCGACAAGCTCTGACCAACCAGCGGGCTAGTTGGCGCTTCAAACATGTTAGAGCCGACGGAGGGCATTTTAAAGACGTCCAACTCGCCCGGGAGTTCCATTTTTTTTTTAGCCGAGCATCAGTGATTGGACCAGTGAGTCCAATGCTACCAGTGTCGTCATAAGTAATTGTGCTATGTTATAAGAACGTTAAGTTCACACTATATATTGTAATGAGTAGTGAAATATAAGTTATCATGTGTGTAAAGTCCGTCACGCAGGGGCTGCGTAAACTATGCAGATTTCCCACGTGAAGTTTTACAATAGAGAAATCTGCCCAATAACAACTGTAGTAGTAAAAAAAACCTCTAAAACCTATTCACGAGGGACAAATAGTTACGTTAAAAGCCCGCCAGAGCCTTTCAAAAATCCCCCCTCCCACTAGTCCGATTTCAGCCATTAACGAACTTGATCTTTCTTTTTACATAAAACGATAAAATTCCGAGTTTGGTAACGATCAAACAAAAACTGCGACCACTAGAGCGTTAACAAACAAATATATATATATAAATATATATATATATATATATATATATATATATATATATATATAATTTCGAACGGACCTCATTTTCGTCATCTCCTTGGTAGGATCGATGGACATTTCAAGAAACTTTTCGAAACTCGCGTCATGAGTACGACCTCAATAGCTGATTTCCCTTAAGGGAAATCTGCTAAAAGTAGTGATCGTCAAGTAAAGTATGTAGCGATCATAATGTTATAGTTTGTATGTTTAATTATGAATCGAAAAGAACCCTAATTACACTGATGAACAAAAAAAAACTTTTAGCGGATATCTTTCTATATTTATTCTCTATCTTGAATATTAACCGACATATTTACATTTTTATTAATTGTAACGGACGAAATGAGATCGGCTAACTTCGGGTCTACTCGTGAGTATCCGTCCAAATGTAGTTCGGCCATTTCCGTAACAGTTCGACTCTCGTGAAATTTCTCTATTGTAAAACTTCACGTGGAAAATCTGCTTAATTTACGCAGCCCCTTGCGTGACATTTATTTGTTACATTCCATATGAAAGACCATGGTTCACGGAGTTTAATGACACCGCTCCAAACTTCCTAGCAAAATTAGAACAGGGCTAGTGCGATTTAAAGTAAGCCCGTACGTCGTTATTAGGGAAATTTGGCGTTGCATTAAACAAAAAAACCTGGCGTGATAGAGTAAAACAGTTTTCAGATTTTTAATCAACATGAAAAGCAGCATTAGAAAAAGAAAACGTCATCCCAGATATCTATCACTTGTTTATCAGTGTTATCAATGTTTATCATTTTTGCATTAATAACAATATATATATATATATATATATTTATATATATCGTGAAATAAATGGGAATGTTGGAGGGTATAAAAGCGACACGACTAGTGTCATAAAGCGATATGACAGGCTGTGGTTAGTGAATTGTTCCAACAGAGAGCGACACGATTAATTATATCGGAGCTGTTGACACCTTGCCAAATTGACATGACACGGTGACAGTAAGCCGTTGACACCTCGCCTGTACACAGTAATTATCAACCTATTCAGTAAATGTCAATGCTTAACGATAATTCCATTTGATAGTTGCAACATCTCTGGAAATTGTTCGCGTATACTCGATAAATGGAATGGACTACATAAATTCATTGAATCATAAATCGTTGTAAAGTATGATAAATACTTAAAACTAAATATATGTTCAAATATTCATATTATATTTCCATATTCATTCAATAAACTGAATTTATTATTTGCACTCTAGGACAAATTCCATTATAACTAAAGGGTCAGGGGGAAAAAGATGAAAGTGACAACAAAGAGATTTCGAGAAAAATGAAAAACAAAGTTTGATTTCTATTAACTCCTTTTGTAATATAATCATACCTTTTTTTTTAGTGAATCAATTCCTAAAAAATATTAGTAATCAATATATGCAGTTCCATGTAGCTCCTAGGTGAAATGATGAAGGTGAAAAAAAAACTTAATGAACAACTTATATTTCACTAACAATGAACAAAACTTTTTATGAAAATTTTTTCATCTGGGTAATCCAAGGATACATCTTCGCTGTCATCGTGAACAGCTGCTGGATTTATGTTGGGCAAATTCTCAAAGAACGCCTTCGCAGCAGGGTTAACCAAAAATGTTTTTAGTTGTTGCAAGTCGTTGAACTTTGGTTGAGAAATCGGCAATGGTCCATCATACAGGTTAGTTAAAGGTCTACGTGGAGCAGGACGTTTTCTTGCGTTTTCCCCTTTTTGGTGGTTTCCAAAGGATTTCAGCGTCAATGTAACAACCAGAAAAAGTGTTTCGGTGAAAAATTGTTGAAGGATGTTCATTCATGGCCTTTAAACAACACACGGGTCTAGTGGGAAAGGGGCAATTTTTCAAGTACATAGGATTCAAGAATTCTGTCCATGTCTTGAAAAGTTCTTGCTGGCAGTTGATCAGAGCAAAGGGCGACGGCCTCTCTCTGCTATTTCTTATAACATCCCTCCATTCATCGGGCAACTCAACGTAAGTATGCTGGTTGATGTAACTCATGTTTTTATCACATTCGAGGTATGAATGCCCTCGAATGGGAAAATATACTTCAACACTGTCGAAACGATGCTTCTCAGTCACTAAATGATGAAGGTAACGAATTAGGGTATAATTTTTATTCTGCCCAGCACAGGAATCGCAAAATATCGCTTGTGACATTCATCTATTTTCCCCCTTACCCCGAATCTTTTCATGCACATTTCGGTCGATTCTCATCATTTCCCCCACTTCTTGTTCTACCAGATGATATTACTCCTTCAAAGCCCCTTAATAGCGCTAATATCTTAAAACCGTCGAAAAAGTGACTTTCATCTTTATTCCCCCTGGCCCTTCAACTGTTTACAAAACTGCAGATTATATAATTAAAATATTTCTAAAGCGGACACAATGAAAAAAATATTTTCATAAATTTTAACAATAATTGCTATTGCAAAATAATTTCTGCAGTGGCTAATTGGTACGGGTTATCTATAGGTTACCACCCTTTTCTAGCCAGGGTGGGACTAAGGATTTTATGCAGTGAGTTCGTTAATAATTATGCTAATAATTATACAGAAGCTATTTATTACGAATTGAACGATTACACTTCAGAGGTATTATTATTAATCCTTATCTCCTGTATTTTTATTAACTTGGATTAATTTTTATAAATTAATGTTCTACATCAAGTATGGGCAATCTTTGACATGTTGCGGGCCAAACTTTAGTGTGCAAATACGTTCGCGAGCCGCTTTTAAAAGTAGTGTTCATAATTTTTAACGATAGATATCAGACATGAAATTCAACGACAAAGTAATTATAATACAGTTTATTAAAATAACAAAATGAAATGAAAAAAAATAGATACAGTTATAATTAAATCGTAAAATTCAGAATTAATACAGACAGCGAAAGTTATATAGCGACTCCAAAATCAATGAGACACTTGAGCTTGAATTTGGGAAACTAATCCATCGATGTTTGGATTAATTCCACTGATACAAAGACATTAAGAATTTTCCAAATTATCGTCAGTCAGCCTTGAACAATGTTTTGATTTATTGACTTTCATCATTGAGAAGAACTGTTAGCATTTATCGCACCAATCTCTACTCATCTTCCTCATTTGGAGTTAGTAGTATAATATTTTCGATTAATTGGGTTTATAAAATGTCACATTTATTTTTAGCTGGTCGTGAGGGTGATGAATCAGGTTAATCACAAACACTTTTTTATGGTTCCTCACAATTTATTTCTTAAAGCGCTTAGCGCTTTCGTGAATTAAATTCCCATCCACAGAGCTGCACACAATAAACAGCATCATTGAGGAGTCTAAAAATTAGTTTTTAAAATTTTTTTTTTACATAATTGGTCATATAAAAAAACATAGAGGTGTACCTGTTGAAATGTGCGATGTATGAGGTCAGCTAAGTAGAAAGGACGGAGAGGAAGTTACAGCCCGGCATGGTTCAGCCTAGTAGCAACTCTTTAGGCACGCCCTACGCTCTGACGGTAATTTGGGTTGTGTTATTTTAATGCTTAAATAGTAAATAAGACATTATTAATTTATTATATTTTAATTATAACTATGTTTTTAAATATATGTGTTATTGTTTTTTTTTTTTTAAATTTAATTCCCGAAAGTGCTAAGCGTTTTAAGAAATAAATTGTGAGGAGCTATAAAAAAGTGTTTGTGATTAACCTGGTTTATAAAATGTCTCGCGGGCTGGATTAAATCTTACAGCGGGCCGGTGTTGCCCACATATGTTCTACATTAATCATAATCGTCTAATACCTCTAATCATATAATCATTCCCCTTTTTCACTGTGATTGATTAAACAAACATGAATGAAACTGAAATGAATTCAACGTGCTAAGGGGTATACCTTTAAAAAAAAAAAAAAATCATTCAAGCTGGGACAGCGTAAACTAAGCAGATTCCCCCATGATGGTATAACCCGCTAGTTTTCTTATCTCGCCACAGATTCTCTATTTCTTTGTATAAAATCGACAGGTAAAATGAGGGGGGGGGGGGATTACTGAAGACAAAAAACAAGAAAGTACCAAAAACTCAATTATTACTAGATTTACAAATAAATGCATAGAAGAACAATTTTATACCAACTAGTGTTCAATAAGGTTGATTCTATAACATTTTACGATCTGACTCATACAACGGATAAATTTTGAATTTTCGAAACCTCCCCCCTCCCCATTAAACCCCTATTATTCCAGGACCGATTTCAGACTCTAATTAATATGATCTTAAGAGTAGAAGAAAAGGCTAAATATCAAGTATGGTATAGATCAAATAAACCTTTTTGAGTTAGAAAGTAAAATCTTAATTAATGACAAACCAAATTTGCATATATGTATATATATATATATATATATATATATATTTATATATATATATATACAGTATAATAAATCTCTCTTGAATACAATGCTTGGAATACAAACTTAACCCTCATCTCCTACGGTTGGGTCGGATCCGACCGGGGCGCCGGTTCCCCCTTGTCTAAAAATCGCCTGGCTTCCCCGACTACTCCATGGTCCTAGGTACCCTCCTCTCCAATAGTGCCTGGGGGGCTGACAAGTCCACTTCGCTCAGGTAAGTGTCCTCTCCTCATTATTAACCATTCGGTCAGATCCGACCCACCGTAGGAAATAAGTTAGGGGTCGGATCCGACCCACCGTAGGTTCTATGCTTTAGATTTTTTCATGATTATTTCTACATTCCCATAAGACGCAGGATTTTTTTTTAAAATGGTATTCAATAAAATTTTCACGACCCCGGAGGAGTTTCGACGCCAAGAGAATGAAGACATGTTGGAAGAAAACGGGATAGTACATCTGAACAGGAAGATGAGATATTACACAACTTTGATGATGTATTTGATGCTGATGAGAGTGATGATGAGTGTGGATTGAAAAATGACCAGGTTTTTGACGATGATGAGAGAAATTTCGATTTCGGCAAGGATGGGGAAACCCTCTGGACCGATAAGCCGATGCGATCAAAATTTTCCAGAGTTCTTGCAATCAATGTGGTCAGAGGAAATCCTGGCCCAAGAGGAGAAGCAAGAGGCATCACGGATATTTTGAAACTGTTTTTACTTTTCATTGGTGAAGAAATGATAAGTGATGTTGTAAAGCACACAAACGAAGAAATCGAACGGACGCGGCATTCATTTACCGGCGATGTTTCGTATATTTCATTACAAATAATGAAGAATTTAAAGCCTTTCTTGGCCTCCTTTATTTGAGTGACACATTGAAAAATTCCACCCTGAATACCAAGGAAATGTTTTCCCAAATTTATGGTCCACTCTCATTTCGATGTACTATGTCCCGAGCACAATTGGAATTTATCCTCGAGAAATGTAGGTTTGACGAAGAGACAACAAGTTTTCTTGAATTTAAACTTTTGTTCCTTTATTTTGTATTTTTTTTTATAATTTAAGTATATAGCTTTAAGAGACTGTCAAAATTTAGTCAAAAGACAATGAAGACTGATATAAGTATCAATGTTAACTTTTTTAAACATTAAAGTAAATAAAAATATTTTTTTTAGTTTTTAATCAATATTTATCCTTTTCCTGCATAATTAATGATTTCTTTAATGATTACGCCCTTCAGGAGCCAGCATGGTCGGATCCGACCCACCGTAGGAAATGTGGGAGGAAGAACCACCGTAGGAGACGAGGGTTAAAATAAAAGTGTTTCGTGGTATAACAGCTTATTGTTAATATGACATGAGTAGGAGCGTAGGTTTACTAAAGACTGAAAACTAATAAATCCAGGAAATTCTTCTGAAGTCGCGTCATGAGTAAAACTTCAATGGCTGTTTCCCTTACGGAAAATGTGTTAAAATAAGCAGTTAGTTCATTAAATTGAAAACTTCTTTGGAGAAACCCGAGCATCTTGTTGTTGTTGCTATGATTTGAAAGCTGGTTTTCTCAGAGTTTCCAAGTCGGCGGAACCTTCCAGAAATTGAGTCTGGAACCATTTCCGTTCCAGGATGGAGCCAATTTCTCTGGAGTTTCTTCCTTCCTTAATCCGGATTTAGCTCCCTTCAGTTTCCACCAAGGATACAAAATGGTGCTACTTCACTGGAATCTATTAGAAGATTCATTCCGACAAACATTTGAACTGTAAAATATGTTGAACTTTCTACATAAAACTAGAAAGAATTTACTGGCTAAGAACGTAGAATTGTGTCTAAGAGATTAACTGCATTTGTTGTAGTGAGAAACGTTTTGGGGTAATTTTATATTGCATATTGTTGAAAATAAAGTGAGGAAATATATTCTCAAACAAAGCAAAGCCAACAATGTTTTTGTATAAAAACAATATTTAAGTACACCAGTTTTATTTTAAAATTTGTATCCATTAGCAACTAGATTTATTCAAATTTGATTCCCGCCTTGGGAAAGGAATTTTTTAAGTGGCGGATTTCATTAAATAAAATCCTTAGTCCCACCCTGGCAAGAAAAGGGTGGTAACCTGAAGATAATCCGTCCCAATTAGCCTTAGTAAAAATAGTAGATTTTAAGAAATAATTCAATTATATAACGCAAAATACACTTACTAAATCAGAACAGCATTACCAAACTACATCAAAAATTAATTCTTATTAACAATCTTGGCAATCATTTGACAAGTACATATATAAAAACTCGTATGTTGCTGGATGTGGAAGAAACTGGAAATCTTCTATCCAACTTTTTTAGCTGATTTCCCTTAAGGGCTTACTCATGACGCGAGTTTCGAAACATTTCTTTAAATGTCCATCGATCCTACCAATGACGAAAATGAGGTCCCTTCAAAATTATATATATATATATATATATATATATATATATATATATATATATATATATATATATATATATATATTTGTCTGATAACGCTCTAGCGGTCGCAATTTTCGTTTGATCGTTACCAAACTCGATATTTAAACGTTTTATGTAAAAATAAAGATCAAGTTCGTTAATGACAGAAATCGGACCAGTGGGAGGGGGGGGGTTTAGAGGGGAGGATTTTCGAACATTCGAAATATCTCCGTTACCATACGTCGGATCGAAACATTATATAGAATCAATCTTATTGCAAATTACATTTACTATAAATGGTGTCATATACATTTATTCTGTATCTTAATAATAACCGAGATATTTGTATTTTTCGGTTTTCAGCTTCTGAAATGAGGTCGGCTAACTTCGGGTCTAGCCATGAGTTTCCGTCAAGAGCTAGTTTGGGCTGTTCCCGTAACTGTTCGGCTCTCTATTCTGAAATGTCTCTATTGTAAAACTTCACGGGGGAAATCTGCTTAGTTTACGCAGCCCCTGCGTGACGGACTTTTTTGGAAAATAGCGTCATGCGTAAAACCTCAATAAACTACCTAAGAAACTCATATGTACGTATGATGCTACTTATTACATTTTCTTTAAAGAGATAACAGATGACCCTTATGCAAGATGCATCATATCCTTCACGTGACATTAATGACACTTTATACTGTTAAAATAATGGTCATAAAATATATAGAAGAACTATTTCATTTATTTTCTCGCCCTTTTTTAAGAGAAGGGCTATCAAAGCCTGAGGAAAAATCCTTGGGAAATGGTTGTATATGTAGAGAGAAAAAAAACATTGGCACGAACTCTAGAGTTCTTCTTGGCACGCGGCCATCTTACAACACCCGCCTCTTTCTCGGCAGCTACCCTGAAGCACGGCTATCGGAAAGTAATGCACTCAGATTCCTCTAAATAACAATTTTCTTACATACTTATCTACTAACGAGCAAACATATCACCATTACCGGCTTTTCCACTGATAGCTTTGTTCTTTATGTTCTTGCAAATTCGCGATGAAGTTTCGTTTTTGGGGCCTTATTCGTTTTGTAGCCGCCAGTTACTTTTAGCGATATCAGTTACCTTAAACGGTTACTTGATTTTAAGCAGATTTCAGTTATAGGAAATCTGCTATTGAGGTCGTACTCATGGCACGATTTTTGAATAATTTCCACAAATGCCAATCATTCCTACCGAGAAGACGAATATGAGGTTCGATCAAAATCATATATTATATATAAACCATCAAGACAATAGAATATGGGCTGACCAAAGATGACCTGAAGGACTTGTCCACACTTATCCTAAAATCATCTATAAAAAAAATTAACAGAATTCCAAAGCGCTGCTTCTCCAGACTTTTAAAAATTGACCAGCGGGACCGAGGATCTAATCTAAACTGGGTCTCTCATTTAAGAAAAATAATTTCTGAAGCAGGTTACGAGGATGTTTGGACAACTCAGGACTGGACAACTCTTAAGGCCATCAAGGGAACTGTCTTGACGAGTTACAGTGATAAATTAAAAGCAATGGATATCCAGCGAGTTCTTAAATCTTCATTTTCCCAGCAATACCAATCGTTCAAAGCAAACAAAGATGTGGAGAAATACCTCATTTGTATCAACAATATCCACGTTACCAGAATCATAGCACAGTGCAGACTTTCATCGGACTCAAGATTCTCAAAATATATTGGAACGGCAGTGCATACAAGCTTGACTGTGAGGAATTATGCAGCATTTGCAATCTGTATAAAGAGGAAACACTCCACCATTTCTTCTTTCGCTGCCCTATGTATAGCCACATCAGAAATGCATACATCTCCAAACATATTAATCCTACTGATTCACCAAATACACAGCTCAAGCAATTGTTCACAATAGAAGACAAATCTAAGGCACTTGATACCTATAAATTTGTTATAAATGCCCTTAAAGTACGAGCTTTCATAATGTTTGATTGATTTATCACTTCCAACACAAGTTGTAAATATTTCATTTATTATTATAATTATTTATATATTTTATTTATCTATTTATTTTTCATAATTAATATTTATATTATTTTTTCTTTATTTATTTATTTTTCTTTAATATAAGCAGATTAATGAAATTTTTGGTTCTTGTTTTATTCTTTTTTTTTTTTCTTTTCTTTTTTTTTTCTCTCTTTATTTATTTATTATTTTCTTTTTTGTAAATATTCGGACCCCCTTTATAAAGTTTATACTTAAATACAGAATTTTTATCTATCTATCTATAAACAAAATTAAATAAGAAATAATAATAATATTACCAAAACTGGCAGATTAGGAGGCTGACCATACAGATACAGAAAGAGGGCAGCTTATTTGTTTGTTTATATGTGCCTGCAGCTGTTCTAGTGGTCGAAATTATTGTTTGATCTTTACCAAACTCGATATTTACTCATTTTATAAAGGAGGATCAAGTTCATTAACGGCTGAAATCGGACCAATGGGAGGGGGAGTTAGGGGAAGGGATTTCGAAAATAGTAAATAGTTTGCAATAAAGTTAATATGTTTTTTGTATTGTTAATTGTTTTCCTTTCCGGTGAAGAATATATATAGCCGTTTCCGTTGGGAGCTTATTAAAATTAACTGATAGATATCTCATTGCCGTTTGTATTTACTCACGGTGGTGTTAAATGTTTCCAGATCAGAACTAAAGATCAAGTTCGTTAACGACTGAAATCGGTCCAGTGGGAGGGGGGTTTACAGGGGAGGATTTCGAAAATTCAAAATATCCCCGTCGGATTGAAAAAATGTATAGAACCAATATTTTTGAATATTAAATGTACAATAAATATTGTTATCATTTATTCTCTATATCATGAATTAACCAAGATATTTGCATTTTTAGTTTTCAGCCTTCAGCAACCCCTAATCCTACTTACGTCATGTCCACAATACTCTGTTATATAATAAATCAATTTATTAGACGCTTAACACGTTGAGTGCTAAGGTGCTCGGGCAAATAGTACTTTCCCCCCAGGCGCATTGCCCGCCGGCGGGCAACCTTCCTACGCACTTTTACTCATCTTGGAGCCCTTTTACTAGCCCCCACCACTTAGCTTCTACTTCGTTTCTTCATGGAATTCATTATACAAAGGTTCGAGCAGTGTGAAACAGAGTTGCGCCTTCAGCTTACAATTTTTTCAATACAAAAAAGTTCGTGTTTTGGATTTCTTAGATTTCACGTAAGTATTTTAAATTAATTCACTTTAATTTTTTTTTCTCGGAAAATAATAGCCAGATTTTTATTTTTTCTATTTTTCCGATAAATAAAATCTCTCAATGAAATAAAATATGAAGAAAACAAAAACATTTTTTTTTTTGCGCCATTAGCATGAAATTTGAATTTGGGGTCCCGCTCACAACGTGTTAAATAACATAGCTCTCAAGAGACCTTTATAATACGAAATACAATCTGCTAATCCCCACCCGTCTTACGTTTTTAGAATACTAAAATTTGAGTGATTGAGATAAACATGATTCATTATAAATTATAGTATTAGATATAGTAACTGGTTTACAATAGATGTCATATATTCCATTCAGATTTATTTCAGTAATTGTTACTCTTTCCGTTGAATAATATTTCTATCTATTCAGCTGTGATAGCTGTTATTGTATAATTAAGCAGTGTGAATTGTCGTTTACAATTCAGACGTTTTCCTTTGGGAAATTATTAAAATTGACTGAAAGAGTTCTCATTACCTGTTGTATTTATTCACTTAATATTCACGTTGGCGTTGTGCTACGAGTATGTAGATTTATCTATTTTAAAACTTCACGTGGGAAATCTGCTTAGTTTACACACCCCTGCGTGACGGATTCATTGGGAGCATAATTGCAATTTGTTCATGATAGTTGTTTGGTACTTGTACATGCGGTATCGGAATTTCCAGGGGGAGGGGAGGATTTTCGAAAATTCAAAATATCTCTGTTATTATAAGTCGGATCGAAAAAATGTACAAAACCAATCTTATTGCAAATTAAATGATCTATAAATGTTGTTATGTACATGTTTTCATTATCTTTAATATTTACCAAGATATTTGCGTTTTTTTTTTTTTTTTGGCCTTCAGTAAACCCCCACTCCTGCTTAAGTCATATCAACAATAAGCTGTTTGTGAAGAACTTCATTTGAAGCCTAAATAACAAATTTTTGTTCTCATTGAAATTTTACGTCATGAGATATATGCAAATACGGGACGTAAGTGGGAAATCTGCTTAGTTTGCGCAGCCCCTGCGTGACTGACTGTATATTCCCTACGCCAGGCATGAACAATCGGCCTACATCCCAGAGGCAGTCTTGGTTTTAGCATACAGCCCACCATGTTTTGCATACATAGTTATCAGTTAGCTCAGCTGTCACTTGATCCATCTACATGGCCAGACAAAAATATTCTTTCCGTCCTCCTTAGCCATATCTTAGTGAACAGTTAGCCTTTCTTAGCAGTCAATGTTTTAAACTAACCACTTTTTAATATAGTTTAAATGAGTAGTAGAAAATGTATTTAATTTATTTGCCACATATCAACAAAGTCCGTTGACAAATGGCTGCGTTAACAAAGCAGATTTTCCACGTGCGTAACGTATTTGCATTCAAAACATTTGTTATTTAGGCTTTAAGTAATGTGCTCCATAATATAACGGCATTAATGTTAATGGCATGAGTAGGAGTGGGGGTTTACTGAAAGTCGAAAACTAAAATATGCAAATATCTAGGTTAATACTCAGGATAGTGAAAAAAAAAGTACATAACATCAAATTATAGAACATTGCATTTGGAATAATATTAGTTCTTCAATCCGATTCATAATAACGGAGATATTAGGAATTTTTTGAAATTCCCCCTCTCTATCTCCCACTATATATATATATATATATATATATATATATATATATATTTATTTATATATACTAGCGGACCCAACAGACTTTATCCTGCATGAAATTTCATGCAATTAGGATATTAAATTTAATAATATTATTTTTAAAACAAAAACTACTTTTAATAACACAGAGTTTTTTTTGGGTTAGAGAGTTAACTTTTAGTTATGGTTAATTGGTTATCTTTCGGGGCTCAGGTTAGCCATGCGAGTTAAAGCGTTGACCTTTATCTCACATGGTAAACCTAGAGTGGCGAGTTCGATTCTTGCCTGGGCAAAGGAAATTATTTATTGACGAAATTCATTAAATAACGTCCTAAAATCCCACCCTGGCTAGAAAAGGGTGGTAACCCGTAGATAACCCGTCCCGATTAGCCTAAGTTGCAAAAAGTGGACGTTAATAAATAATAATTAATTCATAACACAGAAAACATTTTTTTTTCTCTGCAAGTTTGCCTAATAACTAATAGAAAATGAAATATAGTGATTTTTTTTTTTATTCAGGCCTCATCACGGAAGAATTAATGCTAATTCACTTACCGAGTTTTGTTAATTTCGGTTATCGTTAGTGTCCAATAAAATTGTTGGCTCCCACTTTAATTTTTTGGTGTATATCTCGTTTATAATTTGTTATATAACAAAAGTGAATATAACAAAAGTTACCCTAAATAACAAAATTTAAAAAAAATACTTTTATTCGGTACATATTTGCTAAAAAATCAATACGAAACGAAATGCCGCTATTTTAAATTTTAGGCCTCCCTTACAACCACCACTCCTGCTCCATCTTACGGGCTGATTTTTGAAACTAAGCCATCCAGAGCAACACCCAAGCACATACAAAAAAATTCATTCAAATCGGTCCTGCCGTTTAGGAGGAGTTCAGTGACATACACACGTACAGTAGTATTATATATATATATAATGATACATGTGTGTATATAAATATATATATATATATATATAGAATGGGCCTCGTTTTCGTCATGTCCTGGGTAAGATCGATGGACATTAGAGGATTATTTTCGGAAGTTGCGCCTTGAGTTCACTAGCATGTTTACCTTAAGAGAAATCTGCTAAAAACTATAACTCATTATGAGCACTTTTCCAAGCTCTAGTGAATACTTCAATTTCTTCAAATTATCTTGGCAGAGGCAGCCGTTTTCGCGCTTGCCTGAAAGGGTCAAATAAATCTTTTAGGGATGAGTATGTATTCTCGCCCCCACCCCTCCTATCATTTACCGCCTTTTATACGTCACTGATAAAGTGAGAGATAAGAAATACTGATGTAAGGGGCTTAGCTTTCAATGGCCCCTCCTTTCATCAGTAAATAAAGTGAGAGAGAGAGGCAGGTCCGTATAAAGAGATTTCCCTCTCTTTCTCTCTCTTCTTCCTCTGTCGGCAGCAGATTACTATCTCTCTCTTTTACAGATCCCAAAAACCCTTTAGTCAGCTATGCCGTTACATCTTGGAGGAGTCAATGCACTCTTTTCATCTCTCTCCTCCTTGACCTCTGCAAATTGAGAAACACGCTCAGAATGATAGATCTCCATGGTCAAACGATTTGAAAAATGGAATCTTTATGCATCAGATATATATCTTATAGAAAGTCAAAAAGATCCCTGAGCAAAAAGTATATCGCCATCAAATCAAAAGTAGCCTTTTAGTAGATTTTCCTCTGGGGGAACCATCTTTTGAGGTCGTACTCATGACGCGTCGTTCGAAGAATTTCTTCAAATCAGCAGATGAGGAAAACGAAGTCCTTTCAAATGTATATATATATATATATATATATATATATATATATATATATATATATATAAATTTGTCTGTTAACGCTCTCGCGGTCACAATTTTCGTCTGATCGTTACCCAACTCGATATTCAATAGTTTTATCTAAAAAGAAAGATCAAGTTCGTTAATGACTGAATCGGAGCCGGGAGAGGGTGGAGGCGTTTAGAGTATTTGGAAAATGCGCGGTATCCCTGTTCTATACGTTGGATCGAAAAATTTTATAAAACCAATCTTATTTCATATTGAATGATCAATAAATTCTGTTAAATACATATTTTGTGTATCATGAATACTAACCGAAATATTTGGGTTTAATAGCCTTCGGCTTTCAGTACCCCCACACCTACTTTTGTCATATTAATAATAAGCTGTTATATCATGAAACACTTCATTCCAAGGTTAAATACCAAATATTGTTTTCATTGAACTTTTACTTTGTGAGATATATGGAAATACGTTTTGTTTATCCTCCGTCCCCGTCTTAAGTTCTTGGATTACTAAAATTTGAGTGATTGAGATAAAAATTATTCTGATTCATTATAAATTACAGTACTAGATATAGAAAATAGTTTTCAATAAAATTAATATGTTACGTTCTGATATATTTCTGTATTTGTTTTTCTTTCCGGTGAAGAATATTTCTATATATCTGTTCAGATCTCTGAGATTGGCAGACCTGTTTGTTTACAATTCAGACACTTTCCGTTGGGAGGTTATTAAAATTAAGAGAAAGATTTTTCAATACCGTTTGTAATATTCACGTCGGTGTGCGGTGTTATATGTTACCCGTTTGTAGATTTCTCTATAGTAAAACTTCACGTGGGAAATCTGCTTAGCTTACCCCCGGCAAACGGACTTTTTCCATGGCCTTGATAAGTTTTTTACTTATCACTTACAGCTTTTAGAACTTCCATGTTGGATTTGTTTTTAGCAGATTTCCCTTGAGGGAAATCAGCTATTGAGGTTGTACTCATGACGGAATTTTCGAAATTTTTCTTCAAATGTCCATCGATCCTACCTAGTAGATGACGAAACTGAGGTCCGTTCAAAACTATATATATACATATTTATATATATTTGTCTGTTACCGCTCTAGCGGTCGCAATTTTTGTTTGATCGTTACCCCAGGATTTAACCTCTTCCCCACCACCCCTAAAAGTCTCCCTCATCAATTTTTTAGAAACCCTCCTGGGATTTATAGGAGCGGAGAGGGGGTTAAATTTTCAATTTATAGAATGCCCACATGCACGGACATAAGTATAAACCAATACCCCAGGGTAAAAGAAACCCCTTTCATCTATCTCATTGACAGGCTCCTATCTGTTCCAATGGACGATGAAAATTACCAGAAAGAATTATGCCATATTTATCACTTAGGAGAACGGAATGGCCACAGTCGGGAATTTATAAGAAAAATAAATGACAGGAGGGTTTCTAAAAAATTGATGAGGGAGACTTTTAGGGGTGGTGTGGAAGAGGTTAAATCCTGGGGAATGAGCAGGCTCAGAGTTTTATGCACACTGTAAGGAGCACAACCACCATGCTGGGGACCACCGGATAAAATTAATTCATAGTGACGTCTGGGGTTATCTGTTGGACATGGTGGAGGCTATTGAAATAAAACTTGAAAAAGCCATAAATAAAGTTCGAAAATTCGAAATAACTCCGTTACTATACGTCGTATCGAAAAATTGTACAGAATCAATCTTATTACAAATTAAATGTACTATAAATATTGTTTTATACATGTATTCTCTATCTTGAATATTAACCGAGATATTTGCATTTTTATTAAATTTGTAATAATAATAATGTAATTTCTTCTAGTGATTCTACGCCAGATGTACATTTCCATTGCATTCAACCTATAATATTCCCTTCTGGGGAAAGTCCAACTTACACATCCGTAAAGCAGTATACTCCTCCAAACGAAAGACTAGGCTAACATTTTTTTTCGGTTCCCAATGCAATAAGTACGGGAAAACAATTCTTTGTCAATATATATATGATCTCTTAGAAATTGGTAATAAATGCAATATTATTCTATCGGAAGAATAATAATGGACATATATGCCATCCAATATATGACCAATTTCGGCTATTGACAAACATGATATTTAATTTCAAGTATAATTCATTTTATTAGATATTGAACTCTCTATGGTATTAATTTACAAGAATTTTAATTGACGAGACATTCTTCCATTTACCTCCTAGCCCAATCTCCAAAATCAATAGCAAATTTCATTTAAGGAAAATTTCTTAAAAAAAAACTTTAGATACATTATACCCATCTAGGAGTTCTTATGCTGCTCCATCACTATCAGAAGCAGTACTTATATAAGAAATTATTAATTATAAATCATGTTTTTTATCACCTTAAATTGGCATTATATCCATGCCTACTTCTATAAATACATTAATGAAGGAAACTCATAACAAGGAAAAATTAAAGTTTCCAGGGGTGTTACAAGGAAAATGAGACATGTTTTTCACACAACTGGTTATAATTAATCTCACGGGTTTCGGAAAATACCTCCTTGTTTAATAGTAAATGTTTTTCATAATTCAAAGTAATTATATATATATATATTAATTTTCATAATTAAAATTTTAAATCATTACTCTATATAGTAAATATAAATAACATAATGATCATTTTGATTCGGAATTTACATAAATGGTCTCCGCTGTATTCAAGATAACACTCCAATGAATATAAGACGTGTGCATGAAATCCAAATTCTCTCATAATTAATTTTGGTCTATATAAAGCAAATTTTAAGCTGTCTTAGCAGATTTCCCTTAGGGGAAGTCAGCTATTGTGGTCGTAGCCATCACGCGATTTTCGACATTTTTCTTCAAATGTCCATTGATCCTGCCAAGGAAATGACGGAAATAAGGCCCGTTCAAAATTGTATATATATATATATATGTATGTATGTGTGTGTGTGTGTGTGTGTTACCGCTCTAGCGGTCGCAATTATTGTTTTATCGTTACCGAACTCGATATTTACTCGTTTTATACAAAAAGAAAGATCAAGTTCGTTAATGGCTGAAATCGGACCAATGGGAGGGGGATTTAGGGGAGGGGATTTCGAAAATAGTAAATGATGAGTTTTTAACATATATATTACGTGGGCTTTTGAGATTTTATTGTAACATTCTGGTAATTGGGAATCTTTTGAAACAGACTTAACAGCTCTATCGGCCAATTCATTTCCAAAATTATCAGAATGTGCTTTAACCCTCGAGAAATATATATGATAATATGATTTAATTCTGCTTTAAGTTCTCTGATTTGTATTGTTAACGGGTCATAGATTGTACCGTTCCTTAGTTTTTCTATCGTTACTTTACTGTCGGTGTATATACAAAGTGTATTAAGTTGTGTATGTTCAGTTTGTATTTTTTGTAAGGTTTTCAGTTTAGCGTATTGTTCTGCTTGAATGTATGTGCAGTCCCAGTCTAAATTTATGTAGATCTGTCAATTCCTGATCAATAAATACTACACATGCGCAGCCTACATCTATTATATATATATATATATATATATATATATATATATATATATATATATATATATATATTCTGGGTAGGATCGATGGGAATTTGAGAACATTTTTCGAAAATTGCTTCATGAGTACAACCTCAATTGTAAAAAAAGTTGTTTAAAAATTCTGCAATGAGGAATGCGAATTATTTGATTTAAAAATTTTACATTATTCAGGCTAAATACAATTGATATTTACAATTATTTAATTAATATTCAAAAATATAATTAAATATTCAAAGTAAAAATCGTGACCTGCCTAAATGAAATCGATTCTCGTGGACCTCCGTTTACACCACGAAGAACTCTAATTTTTTTTTTTTTTTTTCCACTCATATGGACCTCTTTATGTGTAATCACCTTAAAACACGATAAAATGTGTCTGGAAATAAGCTTATTCTTTAACGAGAAATTGGGAGGGCTAAAATGTATTTTTCCAATACATAAAATGCCTTATGGATTTGGAGGTATCATAATATGAAAAGACCAGCTTCCAAAAGAGCCCCACAGTTTGGAACTACAAAGAGTATCCGTGAGACCAAAAGTTGCTAAAAGAGCTACTTTGAATTTGTATAAATATTGCCAACTCAACTGTAATTTAAAAACTGCCTAAAAAATATTCCTATTTTGTTGAAAAATAAGTAATAACAGTTAGAAAGATACAAGTTTAATGGAAAGGAAAATTATGTAGATAAAAAGCAGTTTTCCAAGAAGAATTAGGAGTTAGAAAGTTTAGGATGGTTTTTAAATAATTCAGATATAATTTTTTTTTTTTTTTTAAACTTTTGCCAAGTAGGCTTGGAAATGTATTATATGAGAAAAGAGCGAGTTAAGGAGTTTTGAAAGGATCTTATCAAACTCAGCAGACTCCATCCAAGACTTTGCTCACGGAGAAAGTTTTTCCTTTGTCAATGGCGGTTGGTTTCATATTTCCCTGTCGTTTGCCTTCAGCGATAACCACAATAAATTATTCCCAGGCAACTAATTACAAGAAAGTGTCCCTGTTCGACATGTGTATAATTAGATCAAGCTGCGGGAAATTTGACAATTTACCAATTTTTTAGGGGAACAAGCTCTTGTACAAGTTTAAGAATCTGTTAATTTATTTTACAAAAGTAGACTGCGGAAAATAGTTAATATGTATAAATCAATATGCTAATTAACATCATATGTATTGACGTGTAAATTAATTATGTGGCCGCTGAACCTATCATGACCGTAGAACTAAAGGGCTACAGTTGTTATATGTTCTGTCTATATTAACCAGATAGATCTACTGCTGAAGAAAACCACATCCTAGGCTAAAAAGCAATTCAATATGATATGCTCTGTCTATATTAACCAACGGATAAGTCTACTGCTGTACCAATTGTAATTTCCATGTTAGTGAGATACTGAAAGGTTCTATTTTATATTTTTTACATATACTAATCAATCCGCATAAAGGGCACTGCTTCAAGAAACCGGAAAGTTCCATTTATCGTTGAAATTCAAGTAGTAAATGATATAAAAACATAAACCTCAAGGGGGAGGTTCTACAATTTTTTTTTTAAAATATTTCATTAATCTATTTATTTTATACTTCGAAAATAAATTCTGTGCAAATTAATATCTATGTATGCCGTCGGCTCATTCAGCGCTCTAGCGGTCGCAATTTTTTTTTTTTTTCGCAATTGGGATAGTTGGAAGGTTTTAGAGGGAAGGGAAATAGAATATCGTTCGTATCACTGTTATTAAAAGAGGAATCTAAAAAAATTGATATAACCAATACTGTCAAGGAGATAATGATTAACACATTTTTCTCTATGTTGAAAGTATTTTTTTTTATTTGTTTTGTCATTTATAATGCACGTTTTTTTTTTTTTTACTTCCTCGAACGAATTAAATGAAGTAATGCTTCAGCGGAATTTTCTGTTCTTCAGATTTCAACGAAATTGGCCGTTTTGAGACTCACTGAACACATTCTAACTTGTTTGGCGTGACGCCTCTTAATAGGCATGAATTTCGGAGTCATACAATGAGTAAATTTCATATTTAGGGCTCTGGTGCTGTCTAGTTACGCACCTCCCCTTTTAATCAAAATCGTCTGAGGGGGAGGGGTTAAAGGGGAAGTTAAAAATTAATTTTTTTTGCCTACCAATTAAAGATACCAAAAATGTTTATAAAACCACTTTTGTTTAACGGTAGGAGATCTATAAATTGTGTTATATGACAATTTTAATCTAATTTATAGAAATGGAGACATCGAATATTGCTTTCAAATGAAATAATTATAAATGAAGTGCATCAAAACTATTTTTGCATTTAATTTAACCACCATTTCTATTATACTTTTAGCTACCATATCATTGAAAAACACATCTGCAACTCAAATACAGGTAGGTATATTTTGAAAAGATAAAACAGGGGGCTTAAATTAGCCATGGGAGATAAAGCGTTGGCCTTAATCTAACGTGGTACACCTAGAGTGGAGAGTTCGATACCCGCCTAGGCAAAGGAATTTATTTAGTGACGAAATTCATTAAATTAAATCCTTAGTCCCACCCTGGCTAGAAAAAGGCGGTAACCTGTAGATAACCCGTCCCAATTAGCCTTAGTTGCAAAAATTGGACGTTAATAAATAATTTAATTCTAAAAAGATAAAATGAATATTTATATAAAGTATTATTGGATTATTCCCTTTTGTATGTGTTGCAAATTTGTACGAACCTTATTTTGTATTTACTGTATTCGATTGGTATTCATTCAGCATTCAGTTTTGAAAAATCGCGCCATGAGAGTCACGTTAAAATTCAATATTTCCCTAATGCGGATTCTGTTAAAATGAAGTGATCGGAGTAAAATTGGCAAGGGGCATTTAAAACTAAGCAAGATAAAATGGCTTAAGGTACTAAAAATAATACAGAAGAAAATAACCACACACTAGAAGTAACTTAACCCTCTGTAAATACTTCATTCAATTAAATCCAGTTGTCTATAAGCACACAAAATTCTGAAGGACTTGCTAATTCTTTTCATCTGCTTGAAAACATGTGAGCAAAAAGGGATAAAGGGCTTCTAGGGTTAATTTTATCAATTTGTCTGGGGACTCCTCCCTTCAGAAGACTTGACGTCCTCATTCCATTGGGAAGGTTTCAAAATGGAGATAAAAACCAAGTATCCTTCTAATTAACGAAGTATTTATGAAGTATCATGTGAAGAGCCAAAGTCTTTTGTTCTTTATACAAAACCATTTGAGCTCCACGCCTGACCGTTTGAACTTATTCTTTTTTTACATTCTGTCATTCACTATCGTGAATAAAGGTATTTTTCGTAAAGCATTTTATTTTCCAAACTGCTCAAAGAAATCAGAACTGTCGACACTAATTTAAATTGGACGAGTTCGCAATGGTAAACAGTTTTTCTTTGAAGCTGTATAAAACAATTTAATTCAAATTGGGTTTGTAAAACGTTTTCAATCTCGCGCAAAACGGAAGGGATATTATATATATTTATGAATTCCTAATAGAAAAGAAGGAAGAGCCAAAATGTGATGTATGAAATGCACCATTTTCTAATATAAGCCTCTTGCATACAGTCTGCAGAAAACGTGAACATTAACAGATACTGGCTGAAGGTAGCCCACACATACATTTAGTCAGTATCAGTGTGTGTTTTTTTTCTACAATTTGTATTATAGAAATGTCTTTTTATTTATTACTCAATTTAATTTTTTGAAGGTCAAAAACTATTTTAATTTATACTACTATGTAATTTTATATTTTTTAATACTCTCTTATCATCTATCTATTACTTTTAATTGTATTTGACATCGTAGTTTTTACATTGTGTTCTGAGTTTTGATTAATATTGTTCTGCTTGCAAATGTTATTTATTATTTTGTTGCGTTATTGTTCTACATGTTGCCCTTAAGGGAAATCAGCTATTGAGGTCGTACTCATGACGCGATTTTCGAAAAATTTCGTCCGATTTTCGAAAATGAGGTCCGTTCAAAATTATATATATATATATTTGTCTGTTAACCCTCAAGCGGTCGCAATTTTTGTTTGATCGTTACGAAACTCGATATTTAACAGTTTTATGTAAAAAGACAGATCAAGTTCGTTAATGGCTGAAATCGGACAAGAGGGAGAGGGGGGTTTTGAGAGGCGATTTTTCGTTATTACGCATCGGATCTAAAAAATGTATAGAACCAATCTTATTGCAAATTAAATTTACTATGAATATTGTTATATACATTTATTCTCTATCTTGAATATTAAACTATATATTTCGTATTTTTTTCTATATGGTGCGTTTTTGTCTATATGTTCCGTTTTTATTGTATGTTGCGTTTTTGTTTTAAATTTTATGTGTTTGTTCTATATGTTGCGTTTTTGTTCTGAATGTTGCATTCTGGTCTAAACTTGGCGTTTTTGTTCTATATATTTCGTATTTTTTTCTATATGGTGCGTTTTTGTCTATATGTTCCGTTTTTATTGTATGTTGCGTTTTTGTTTTAAATTTTATGTGTTTGTTCTATATGTTGCGTTTTTGTTCTGTATGTTGCTTTTTTGTCTAAATTTGGCGTTTTTGTTCTATATGTTTCGTCTTTTTTTCTATATGTTGCGTTTTTGTCTATTTGTTCCGTTTTTATTGTATGTTGCGTTATTTTTTAAATTTTATGTGTTTGTTCTATATGTTGCGGTTTTGTTCTGTATGTTGTTTTTTGGTCTAAACTTGGCGTTTTTGTTCTATATGTTTCGTCTTTTTTTCTATAGGTTGCGTTTTTTTCTATATGTTCCGTTTTTATTGTATGTTGCGTTATTGTTTTAAATTTTAAGTTTTCGTTCTACATTTTGCGTTTTTGTTCTGTATGTTGCTTTTTGATTAAACTTGGCGTTTTTGTTCTATATGTTTCGTCTTTTTTTCTATAGGTTGCGTTTTTGTCTATATGTTCCGTTTTTATTGTATGTTGCGTTTTTGTTTTAAATTTTATGTGTTTGTTCTATATGTTGCGGTTTTGTTCTGTATGTTGCCTTTTGGTCTAAATTTGACGTTTATGTTTTCTATATGTTTGCGTTTTTGTATATATATTCCGTTTTTTTTGTATGTTGCCTTTTTGTTTTAAATTTTAAGTGTTTGTTCTATATGTTGCGTTTTTGTTCTGTATGATAACATTTTGTTTTAATTTTTACGTTTTTGTTTTATATGTTATATGCTACAGTTTTCTTCTTTTTCAAATTTAAATGAGCTACATCTCCTAAGTTGTGAAGCTCTTAGAATAAATAAATAAATGTTTAATAATTAACATTAAAACAATTCTCTAAATTTTACTCATTACGATTCCAATTACGTCTATTAACCACCTTTCACATCACTAGACATTTTTTTCCTGTGATATCAAATAGATTTTCACCTGCGAAGTTGTGTATCTCTAGAAAGTGATAAGCCACGAGAAGAGAAGTTCAGAGCAGACAAAGTGAGTGAGGTTGTCAGGGCTGTGAAGCATCAGATAGCAACCGTCCAGACAGACAATGAAGCCAGTAGGACCTTTATCTTGGAAGTGTAAGCCAACTTAGAGACAACACATAGGTCTTCGCTACCCACAACTTCGTCAGGTACTTTACTTCAATCACAAATACAACCGTACATTTTTGTCATTCATCTAGGAGAATTGGTTTAACGAATGTCATAATAATAAATTAATCTATTTTTCCATGTTGGTAGTCTGGCAGGTTGAAGTGAGTTATATTGAGAGGGTTGAGAAAATAAGGCCAGACTTCAACAATAGCAATTTATTGAACCGGCAGAGCACTGAAAAGCAAACAGACTCCTGGAGTCCGGTCCTAAGGCCAGTCAGATCCATATTCACTACGTTCGGGCACTGACGATGATTCATTGTATCGAAAGCGGACGAGAAATGCTGATACATAAAAGGTTTTGCTGCACTATAATTAAGGCGTTTTGTTTGCATTTGGCCTGCAATAACTCACTTAAAACAATCATAACTCATTCAAATATCAATTTAAAAATAAATTAAAGAACTTCGTTTCTGACGGATTTTTTTATACACAACATGAATACATACAAAAACGTACAACTATTAATTAAAACTACTAAATTTTTGTCATAAATTATCGGACTAAAATAATTTGTGATCAGGTACATTGTCTCTATAAGTTGGGACTAATTTCTCATCATTTATGAAGCTCGTTATCCAATTATAAATTTGCATACCAACAAATGAAATAATGGATATTTTGGAGTAATTAAAAATACACAGAAAGTTGTAGTAACCCTCCGTCTGGCACACCTGTGAACAAAACAAAATCGGGCTCACGCGGCCTGGAAGATCACTCACATATTTTAAAACCACACTCCTCACCTTGTTAACTGAAATTTGAAAACTAGGTAGGACAGTCTTCGGTAGGATCTAAGGAAAGAAAATATGCCATTTAAAACGTAAAACAAAGACTTCATTAAATAGAATGAAGCTTAAACTAAAACAAGTAAAATTGATCAGGTGCACTCAGGCTGAGAGGCCAGAGTAAGAACAGCATTTATTTCTCAAGATATCGACGAACTTCCAAACAGAATATGATTATTTTTAGTAACTATTACAACAGATGTATATTAAAAAAACTCTCCTTCAAAATTAAAACACAGTCGGCCTCACAAGCCACCTAGCGTCCAGACGAGCCGGATGAAAGTAGACAGTAAACTAAAGTAGGGGATTCTAAGAACGAACACGAACCAGAAAGCTATTGGGAAGGGCACCTCACAAGGGATACAGGAAGAGGCGGGCCACCAAAAAGTGTGTCTTGCTCTCCTCTGAGTCCAGCTCCTTACGGTGGTCGGTTAGGATTGTAAATTAAACTAATTTATTGCATATACTTATTTGAACGTTATACAATGTATTCTTAGAATTTGACCTAATTTTTCTTTTTTACGAATGTATTATATAAGTATAAATGTAATTCAATAATTTGTAAAGAATTTAATTGACATAATATTAGAAAATTGCTAATAGAATAATAAAACAAAAAAATACTCTTTGACGTCTCCTATAATGTTATGATACCATTTATCGGAAATCAACAATTTCATTTCATTTCTCTCATTTCATGGAGTGTAGATATTTCGAATGTAATGTACCAAGTCCAATGCTGCACTCATGGAAATAAAAGAAAAAATACATACATAGTCACACACACAGACATACATGTATGTACATACTCTGGACGAAGGAGTATTTAGCCCTGAAGCCCCGGGCGTGGCGGGACGAGTACAGACCGACGAACTGTATCATGAGCCGTGGTCCGTTAGACATGATGGCTTTCGGCAGCTGAACACCGCAGTAGCTGTCAATCTTCTCCAGCCTGCCTTCGATCACCACGTACACTGTCACGGAGTCGATGCCCTCGCAGCTGCAACACACAAACATACACAAATTATAGCATAATCAGTATAAAAATTATATAACACAAGTAATTTTTTACAGACACTAAATAAAATTCCGTCACGCAGGGGCTACGTTAACTAAGCAGATTTCCCACGTGCGGCAGGTATTTGCATTTATCTCAAAACGTTAAAGTTTAATAGAACAATATTTGGTACTTAGGCTTGAAGTAATATGCTTCGTAATATAACACCCTTATTGTTAATATGACATTACTAGGAGTAGGTGATTTCTAAACTAAAAATGCAAATATCTCGGTTAATAATCAAGTTAGTGAAAAAAACCTATACAACAACCTTTATAGATATATACATTTGCAATAAGGTTGATTTATACACTTTTTTCAATCAGACGCATAGTAAACGGAGATAATAAAAGATTTGCCAAATTACTCACCTCTAAACCACCCCACCCCCTTCAATTAGTTGGTTTTCTGCCATTAACTAACTTGATCTTTCTTTCGACATTAAACGATGAAATATCGAGTTTGGAGACTATTAACTGAAAAATTGCCATAGAGCGGTAAAAGACACACATATTATATAATATATATATAGTATTATATATATAATTTTGAATGGACCTCATTTTCGTCATCTACTAGGTAGGATCGATGGGCATTTAAACAATTTTTCGTCATGAGTACGACCTTAATAGCTGATTACCCGTAAGGGAAATCTGCTAAAACAAAATAATTGACACAGACACACACAAAAAAAATAGTTTACAATAGATAAATCTTCATAGTAGTAACACTTAACACCATCGTGAGTATTAAATTGATAAATATAAACGGCAATAAGAAATCTTTCAGTCAATTTTTCAGTCAACCGCCGAACGGAAATCGTCTGAGTTGTAAACAAACAGGTCTGCAAACCTCTTAAAGCTGAACAGATAAATAGAAATATTCATCGCCGGAAAGATAAACAATTACTGAAATATATCTGACTAGAATATATAAATTTTATTGAAAACAATTCACTATAGCTAGACGTAGTAATTTGTAATGAATCAGAATAATTTTTATCACAATCACTCAATTTTTTGTAATCCAAGAAAACAAGGTGGGGTGGTGATCATGAGAATGTATTTGCATATATCTCGCCTAGAAAGGGATTTTTACTTAGAAATAGAGGATATATGGTGAGATGAGATCTCACCCGTGTCTCATTGGCAGTATGGGAAACCTGCTTAGTTCAGGCAGGCTTTGCGTGAGGGACGTTTGAACTGGTGACCCTTGCCATTCAAATAAGAAAAAAAAAATATAGGGAAAACATGACTACATAGGAAATTTCAAATGTTTTACTTGCATCACATTATTTTCGAAGAAAAACCCCCTAACATATCAAGTGCTGGGACTATATGATATATGTTTTTTTTCTAACCTTAACCATTATGTATGAGGGTGTAAATCATTGAGATAATTGCTACGGATCGTGCAAGTTTTATAAGAAGAGAGAATCTGATCCCCGGATTATGGCTTAGGCAAGCAAGTTTTTGCAACACTCCAATCTCGCAGGATTTGCTACCTTCGTAAAACAACAAAGCAGAAATAAAAATAAGTAGGGCATTACTAAGTAAGCCCAAGGCGAATATTATGTAGTTGTAGATAAAAAACAAAACAAATTAATTAAAATGTCCGTGAAAGAAATGACGATTATGTTTATTGTTGAACGTTAATTAATTATAGTAATTAAGAAGGAGATAGTGATTACAAATAATTCTGGTGAAATGTAATTTCTGAATTTCGTCAATAGCTTCTGTATAATAATTACCGTCGTTATATATTAATTTATTTATTAATATTAGCTGTAATATAATTAATATATATAATGCAGTGAGTTAATACTCAGATCAAAATGAACTTGGTACACACACCTAGAGTCGTGGGCTCGATTCTCAGCTGGGCAGTACGAACTTATTTAGTAATGAACTCCTGAAATTCTTTCGTCCCATTCTGGATAGAAATAAAAAAAAAGTCCGTCACGCAGGGGCTGCGTAAACTAAGCAGATTTCCCAAGTGAAGTTTTACAATAGAGAAATCTCCATACGAGACCTAAACAGTTACGGCAAAGGGCCGAACTAGCTTTTGGCGGGAAACTAAGTCATCCGTTATCGGCTCAAATTTATTAAAATTCAAATAATATTTTTTGATCCGACGTATGGTAACAGAGATATTTCGAATTTTCGAAAATACCCCTCTAAACCCCCCTCCCCCTCCCACTGGTCCAATTTCAGACATGAACGAACTTAATCTGTCTTTTTGCATAAAAAGTTTAAATATCGAGTTTGGAAACGATCAAACAAAACTTGCGACCACTAGAGCGTTAACAGACATATATATATATATATATATATATATATATATATATATATATATATATATATTTATATATACTTTTGAACGGACCTCGTTTTCGTCATCTCCTGGGTAGGATCGATGGGCATTTGAAGAAAATTTCCAAAAATCGCGTCATGATACGACCTCAATAGCTGATTTCCCTCAAGGGAAAACTGCTCGCATTGGTAGTTATGTCTCACACTACCGCCTCCATCTCACCATGTTTTCTTGATTTTTAAATAAAATCCCCTTTAGTAAAGTTTAATGAAGTCTAAAAAGAAGAGACTTTTAATATTTCGCTTAATATTTGAGTTAGGATTTTAAAAAGTGTGGTATAAAACTACAGATGTGATTCTGTTACAAACGTTTACAAGATTGGTTTTAGCAGATTTCCCTTAACGGAAATAAGCTATTGAGGTCGTACTCATGGAGAGATTTTCGAAATTATTCTTCAAATGTCCATCGATCCTACCCAGGAGATGACGAAAATTAGGTCTGTTCAAAACTCTGTATATATATGTGTGTGTGTGTGTGTGTGTCTTACAGCTCTTGCAGTCGCAATCTTTGTCTTATCGTTACCAAACTTGATATATAATCGTTCTAGGTAAAAAGAGAGATCAAGTTCGTTAACGGCTGAACTCGGACCAGCGGGAGAATTTCTAAAATTCTTAATATCTCCGTTAATATGAGTCGGATCGAAAAATTGTATAAAACCAATCTTATCGTAAATGTAATGTTCTATAAATGGTGTTGTGTATGTTTTTTTTTACAATCTTGATTATTAACTGAGATATTGTCATTTTTTTAGTTTTCGGTCTTCAGTAAACCCCCACTTCTACTCATCTCATATTAACAATATTCTATTATGTTATGTTCACATTGAACTTTTAATTTTTGAGATAAATGCCAAACCGTGTCGCACGAGGGAAATCTGCTTAGTTAACGCAGCCCCTGCTTGGCGAACTTTTATAATATTTTTCGAAGGGCGGAAATATTTTGCATTTTCAAACTCCGCCCCTCTAACCCACCCCCGACCATATTCCACCCTCGATTTCAGCCCTAAACAATTATGATCTTGAGCGTGTAATGATACAGTTAAATATCGAGTGTGGGCTAGATCAATGGACCAAGTCAAAATAGTTATTTTCATCACTAGTACCAAAAGTGGATCTTTTCGGTGCGAGGTCTAGTTTTACGAGCGAGGCGAAGCCGAGCTTGGAAATTGGACCGAGTTATGAACAATACTTTTCATTATACTGCTCATACTTGAGTGCATTAAAACCCTTTTATATTTCATTAAGAACTTAAAGATACAATATAGGAAATTAAAGTGACACATTATTTTATTTGAAATAAAACATCAATTTATTAACCTATAATAGAAGAAAAGTACTTATATAAGAAATTAAATTGACACATTATTTTATTTGGAAAAAACATCTGTTTATTAACCCATAATAGAAGAAACGTTACAGATTTACATTAATATTTATAGTACAATTTTGATTATTATTTATGTTAAAACCTTTGTTTGGCATTGCCTTTTGGAATACAGTTAACTTCTAAAACTTCTTCTAAAACATCTTCTGGTATATCCATGTTGTCTGGCACTTTAAACACACTACTTATTATAAGAAAGCAAATATTAGAATGAATATAACCTCCTTCAAACACATGTTTATTAGTAACAGGTAAGGTTAGCGCACCGAAAAGATTTTTCAGTACTAGTCCAGAAAAGAGCTATTTTACGGACTCAAACCTAGTATTGAAAACACATGTTTTTTGACGCAGTATAATGGAAAATAAAATCTTAATCGACGTCGTCTTTGCAACGTATTTTCATGTATCCAACCTGGAAAAGATTTGCTGAAAAGAATATTTGGAAATTCAAGATTTCTACAAGACATGGTGACATATTCGCTTATTATTAAATGGAGATGTGCAAAAGTTTACTGAGGGATGAATGTGTAGCGAAGGGCTGGATAAGAATAAGGACTGATCTGGAAGACATTGCTAAATGCTTCTTTCTAAGGAAATGGAAATGAAAGGACATATGATAAGAAGAAATTAAGATAGTTGGACCAGGAAGCAAACCTGGTCAGCTAGAGAATATAAAAGAAGCAGAGGCAGACCAATGAAAAATTGGGACGAAGAGATGTACCGCACTTGTGGTGGAGCAGCATGGACAAGAGAGGCTTACTACAGAAAGGAATGGAAGCATCTCGGGACTGCACACTGTCAGCAATCGATCCAGCAACTTGCAAAATTATATATGTATGTATAGGACATTCTCGAACTCAAAAATCCTCAGCTATCGCTGATTTTGCTCATAAGTTCAATAATGTCTGTTTATAATACCTGTATTCTCATTGTTATGTTCTATGTACAAAATATGTAAATATTAAGAGTAAATTTTTATAAATGAGCAAATAAAGGATTATTATTATTATTATTATGGGGGAGGTTTATACTCAGTGAAAACTGGAGTAAAATCCATTTCGGGGGAAAATCCAACCGATATGGAGTTTGTGAGTGTGACATATTAAGGGGAATTTAAAAATTTTCGCACGATTCTAGCAGTATCAAGAAGTACCCCTTGCTGTGCTTCTTTTATAATTGCTGTTGGCAGATTCAAGTTCTTGGTGCCTGCTATCGTTGTTTTTGGCACTAGTCCATTTGAACTTACTATAATAGGCGTAACTATGGCAGATTTCAGTTTGTATACCTCTTTGAGCTCAATAGCCAATTCTTGATATTTTCTTAACTTTTCGGCATGGGATTTTCGAATATTCTCATCATTGGGCACTGCAACGTCAATAATATCATCTCTTATTGATCTTGTCAATAACGAGAATATCCGGTTTGTTATGGTGCACAGTATGGTCAGTTATCATCGCTTCGTCCCAATACATCTTTATATTATCTTTTTCCAATAATTTTTGAGGATTATAGCGATAATAAGCAACCTTACTGCCTACCATGCCAAATTTCTCGGCTAAAGCTTGATGGTATACTTTTGCCACGTTATTGTGCCTTTGTAAGTACTCGGATCCAGCAAGTATTTCACATCCTGCGCTAATATGTTGAATGGACTCATAAGCTTTGTTGCATAATCTACATTTGTCTGAGACACTACTGTCTTTGAGGATATGATTATTATTATTATTACGTGTTACATGTAGATTTATCTACTGAAAAACCTCATTTGGAAAATCCGGTTCGAGTACCCACCCCCCGCGTGTGGGACTTTTTGATAATGTGACACAAATGGGAAATAAATCGCTTTAATACTTATTAAATATTAATATCCTTCAGACCGCATTCCAATAACCTCCCAAAAAAATAGTCTATAAGCTATTTGATAATATCTTCACACATAAGGTGGAGGGGATGATAAATCTATGTGGACGACGACAGTCCTGATTTGAGTTTGATGGACGACTTTTTGAAGAGATGGCTGCTTGAGATGAGTAATGGAGACTGGGGCTGGTGGTTATCACCGACCGCACCGTCTGATGAACACATCTATCTCTCTTATCAGCGGTGTCATCAGCAAATGGATTTTCACTCCTCATCCCCTAATACGTGCCCCGGTGCTTTGTGGCATTTTCATGATTTCTTCGCCCATTTTCCAAAGGGCTACTTCGTTAATTGGCTTAATGTCCGCTCTTGACATTGTAATCCAAAATAACCAAGGAAGCATATATTCTTCTTAAAGGAAATCAGCTATTGAAGGTAGTACAAATGATGCGAATTTCGCAAAATTCCTCAAATGTCCATGGATCCTATCCAGGAGATGAAAAAAGTCCGTCACTCAGTGGCTAAGCAGATTTTCCCACGTGAATTTGTACAATAGTTAAATCTACATACTGGTACCAAACAAATAACTGTAAATATTAAGTTAATAAATATAAAGGTAATGAGAAATCATTCAGTTAATTTAATAATCTTCCAACCGACAGTGTCAGAATTGTAAACAAACCGACCAGAAAGTACGAATTACTCGTTTTACCGGATGAATTATGAAATTAATATTTCATTTTATCGGAAAACACTACAATGTAAAAGTGTAGCCAACAAAATTATTGTTAAAACAAGTCTACTGAAACAAGAATGGATAATAATTTTTAAAAAAATTCTGATTCAAAGATAATTTTGTTGGTTACAATTTTTATGTTGCAGTCCTTTTTAATAAAATGTCCCGTTTCTGAAATAAAGGTTTGTACATTTTACGCCTAAACGATGCGTCAAATTCACCGATAGACACTCGTTGATTTTCTACAAGAATCCGTCATAAAATGTATGGCATTCCATAGGATATGGCAAAGTTATGGTCACTGGGGAAGGTTAAGAAACCTTTTATTAAGACTATTGGCGATTTCAAGGGGTTAGCACGGTAACTGTGGACGCTCTCTCTCTCTCTCTCTCTCTCTATTCTCTCTTCTTCTCTCTCCTCTCTCTCCTCTCTCTCTCTCTCTGCTCTCTTCTCTATCTCTCTCTCATCTCTCGCTTCCTCTCTCTCTCTCTCTCTCCACTCTCTCTCTTCTCTCTCCTCTCTCTCTCTCTCGCGCTCTTACTCTCTCTCTCTCTCTCCCTCTCCCTCTCTCTCCCTCTCCCTCTCCTCTCCCTTCTCCCTTCTCCCTCTGCCACTACCACTCCCCTCCCCCTCCCCCTCCCCCTCCCCCCTCCACTCCCTTCTCTCTCTCTCTCTCTCCCTCTCACCTCTCCTCTCACCTCTCCCTCTCCCTCTCTTCCCTCTCCCTCCCTCTCTCCCTCTCCCTCTCGCTCTCCCTCTCGCTCTCCTCTCTCCATCTCAGCTCCCTCTTCTCCCTCCCCTCTCCCTCTCCCTCTCCCTCTCCTCTCCCTCTCCTCTCTCTCCCTCTCCTCTCCCCTCTCCCTCTCTCTCTCTCTCTCTCTCTCTCTCTCTCTCTCACAGTTTCACTGTCCTCTCCTCTTTCTCTCTCTCTCTCTATCTCTCTCTTCTTTCTCTCTCTCCTCTCTCTCTCTCTCTCTCTCTCTCTCTCTCTCTCTCTCTCTCTATCTATCATCTCTACTCTTCTCTCGCTTCTCTCTCTCTCTCTCTTCTGGTCTCTGTCTGTCTCTCTCTCTCTCTCTCTCTCTCTTTCTCTCTCGCTCTCTCTCTCTGTGTGTGTGTGTTTGTGTGTGTGTGTGTGTGTTACTGTTACTGCTTTAGGCATTTTTGTCGGATCTTCATCAAACTCGATATATAAGAGGAAGAGATATAGAGTTTTATGCAAAACTAAAGAACGGCACTAAACTCTAGTTCGTATGAACCGCTGATTCGGACTACGGGTAGGGGTTTATAAGTGGAAATTTTGAAAATTCGAAATATCTTCGTTATACATCGGATCGAAAAAATATATAGAACCAATTTTATTGAAAATATAATTATCTCTGAGTAACCAACTCAGTACAACTATTAACAGGCTTGAAGATGATGCCATCGCATCTATAGCACAATGCCAGCGGTACTCAACCATCAGCCAGTGACGACGGTCTCCACCGAGAGGTATGACAATAGTATCATTTATATTGGCGGTTCTAACCCTTTATTTGAACTGATATGTTTAGTTTTCAACCTTTAGTAAAACCCCTTGCCTATTCATGTGATATTTTTTATAAAAAAGCTGTTTTATCATTTATATTTAATTATTCTTACAATAATCGCATTTCGCAATTGGGGCGATTTAGCGACGAATCTGTTAAATTCCTACAATCACTTTATTATGTTTACGTAAGTATGCTCATTTCTGCAAATATTTTCAGTATTGTCCTAAACTGTAATTTTTTGAAAATGTTGTTGTGTTTCAAGTAATGTAATACTATATACTTGCTACGGTCTCGTAGTAATTCAGTCAAAGTGTATGGTAAGCCTATGTGAGTCCTTAGATAGCGGTCAGTTAGTATATGTTTTATAGTAAGTCTACCCGTACAGTTACAGTGTTGGCAGAAGAACTCGCCTTCTCCAATAAGTAAGTTAGTTAGTCGTAAATGCCCAATTCTTAACTTCGTTAAAACTACTTCTCCTCTTCTTAATAGCCTTTTTGAGGAAGCCCATTCACTAAGTATAAGTTTCAGTTCTCGAAGTTTGTTGTCAGTTGAAGCAAACCAAGATTTCTGCCATGAATTGAGTAACTCAGTTGATATCTCTGATGATTGCTTTGAAGCTGTCGTATCATGAATAACTTATCAAAATTCGAGCCATCAGTCACTCACAGTCAAATTGAACGGATTTATTTAATTTCTACTTTAAAAAATCCCGATTAATCAAAAATAAAAATTCTGACGCTGAAATTTTCAATAGTAAAAAATTCGGTCGTTAAATTCAGAGCTACAGCGTGCAACAGTTTTAATGCATGCATAATATAAAGTTTATGATTTGCCTGCGCGACACTGTTAACTCGGACACAGTGTTCAATTTATATGTATTTATAATGTTCACTCTTGTTATATGGGCGATATAAATCAAATGGCGAGCATCCCAAGCTCTTTTAGGATTAGAATTTACTTGGCAAAGTTTCCAAATTTACTAAATAATGCTTTGTGCAAACCCGAAGGGGCAGGGGGTGGGGGTATTTAATGAGCTTTAGGGGGCTTTAAAGTTTAATAATAACTCTGTTTAAAATTCATTGGTTAAAACTTTGTTAGCTGTCTCCGGTATATTTAGATTTTTATAATGCACTTAGAAATCATTTATTCAGTGTTCTTTATAACCGCTAACTTCAAGGCTGCTTTTAAATTATCCTTTATAATGAGAGCGATAATTCTAAATGGATTCAAGAAGAATGAGTTTGTTTAAATGCCATTCCATATTTTAGGACTTTCTTTGAAGTCATCACCAAGAAAATTATTTCTGTTTAGCACATTTCTTTTAAGGAAATTCAGTTATTGAGGTTGCCCTCTTGATTTTGAGAAATGTTTAGTTTGTGAAGATCTGTCTGTCTACAAAAAAATGTTTTCTGGAGCAAGTATTTTTAGAGCTAGAAAGAAAAAAAATGAATTGCCGCCCTGAAATTCTTGACGGGCCCGGTGAGGCTGTTGTTCAAGTTTCAGGAGTCCTAGTACCCACTTTAAGAAAGATTGAAAAAACAAAAACAGAAAATTTATGGGGACACCAAATGTCTTACTAAAATATCTACAGTCGTATTTAAAGAAAGTCCGTCACGCAGGGACTGCGTTAACTAAGCAGATTTCCCACATGCGTCATGTTTTTGAATTTACCTCAAAAATTAAAAGTCCAATGAGAACAATATTCGGTATTTAAGCTTCAAATAAAGTGCTTCAAAACATAATAGAATATTGAAAATTTGAGATGAGTAGGCGTGGGGCTTTACTGAAGACCGAAAACTAAAAATTGCAAATATCTCAGTTAATAATCAAGATAGTGAAAAAATGTACATAACAACATTTATAGAACATTAAGTTTGCAATAAGAATGGTTTTATACACTTTTTCCATCCGACGTATATGATTTCCATCCCCTTGTCCGATTTCAGCCATTAACGAACTTCATCTGTCTTTTTGTATAAAACGATTATATATCAGGTTTGGTAACGATAAGACAAAAATTAGGTAAAAGACAAATATATATATATATATATATATATATATATATATATATAGAGAGAGAGAGAGAGAGAGAGAGAGAGAGAGAGAGAGAGAGAGAGAGAGAGAGAGAGAGAGAGAGGCCCCCCCTGAGGGGTTTTGAACAGACCTCATTTTCGTCATCTCCTGGATAGGATCGATGGACATTTGAAGAAAAATTTCGTAAATCGCGTCATGAGTACAACCTCAATATCTATTTCCCTTCAGGGAAATCTGCTATAAATCCAGGTTGGATAGTAATACGAGCTAAAACACCACTCCTTTCAATCTATAGTTCAATGTTTTAGTTAGCAGTTAAATTTGGTTGAAACATTGTGTCTCTTGGAGATGTTCAGGATTGTCGCAATATATGGACTGTTGCGTGGTAATTCTGAAAGGTTGGTAGGTAAGGTCTTGCCAATTATTAGTTAGCAGTCAGTGTTTGATAGTTAGTTGTGTATTACACAGTGTACATGAAGGTGGTTTAGTCCTAGTTGTACACGAATGGCCAAGCCTCAAACGAGCAAGAACTACTTCTTCTCTTATATTGTTCCAATTACTTGACAGCCATAATCGATTAGTGTCTTTTATATCACGGAGTTTTGAGTGTGTCTGACGCAATTCAACTTCACATTTTATACTGACGTACTTTTTAGTTGGTTTAATGGCATCGTGTGCCTTAGTATGATCAGTGTGTAATACGTCCAGTTTAGTTGATTAATTTTACATGCTTGTCAGCCAAAATGTTTTCGTTGATGTCTGAATGTATCCAATGTACAGTTATTACTTTATTTATTCCAGTTTGTAAGTTAGTTAGTAATTCCTGGAGCCATGTCCGTGAGTGGGCGGGTTAAGTAAAGATCAAGGGATAGAACTGTAGGAGTCAGTTAAAACATGAATGTTGTCATACTAAATACGTTAGTAAGGTATTGCAGTCCAAGAAGTAAGCCTTGTAGTTCTGCAGAGAAGTTTCATGATATGTCTGCTAGTCTATACGTTAGTACTTCGCTCCTCAGAATGACGTCTGGGACCCAGTTGTCTGCATATTTCGAGCCATCTGTATATGTGAAAAGTCCTTTCATGTTTTCTGTAATGAAGTTTCGGTACTCGTGTTTATAGTGCAAGGAAGAAAGTGTTTTCGAATTCTTGATTTATATAGATTTAAATTCAGCCGTCATAAGCGGTAATCTGAGTTTCAAGAGCACTCCCCTCCCCAGTATGGAAGGATCCTTTCAACGAGTTTAAGAGTTAAAATTAAATTAAATTATTTATTAACGTCCACTATTTTGCAACTAAGGCTAATTTGGACGGGTTATCTAAAGGTTACCACACTTTTCTAGCCAAGGTGGGGTTAAGGATTTTATTTAATGAATTACGGCACTAAATAAATTCATATTGCCTAGGCGGGAATCGAATTCGCCACTCTAGGTTTACCTTGTGTGATAAACTCAACACACTCGCTTGGCTAACATGGGCCCAACAGTAACATTAATTGTACTGTGACATTTGGCAATACTCAATTCTTTTTCCATAACAAAATTTTCCTGGTGAATTATTCAGTGGTTAACGAATATTTCCCTTCCTAGGACCTTTCTAATGTCTTGAAATAGCCTTCCCGATACTTCTACCTCCATGCATGACATTGATCGTGCGCCATCTGTGTATATACCCATTATCTCTTCTAATAAAATTGAAAAAATTTCCAACGAATGACTGATGTGCTGGTTTGTGGGGGGTTGGGGGGGGGGGGGGGCTGGTTGTAGGGGGGGGGGGGGGGGGGGATCCCTTTGCAATCAAGTGAACAAAATGTCCTTCGGTAACTATTATAAATTTGGTGTCAGTTACCCACGCAAAAATATAGCTAGTTTTAGCTGTATCTTCTAATTTTTCGCCAACTCTTGCAAACGACGCCAAGGGAACAGTATTCGGAATTTTGCAAATCCGTTCACGAAAGCGTGCCGTGTTGTTGCTGTGGTTTTCTCGAGACAAGATCGTTCAATTCTCCTTGCAATGGTGAATCTTGATAAACTAATGCTTGAAATAATATTTATTTTATCAGTTCAAGAGAACTTCATAACTATGAGTTAACAGAATTTGTATGGTGGCCTTGCCACTAAACTTTAAAGAATATTTCTATTTATTTATAAGAAGTTATATTGCTCATATAAATGGCTGAATCGGAGCATGAATACGGAGAGTGAAAACTTTTAAATGTTTTAAAAAAATCGTTATATCCCCGCAGCAGTCATAGTTTCCTGGGAAAGTGCTAAAACAGTGGAAATTTTAAAACAGAGAAAGAAATGGAAAATATAAATCAGGAAATTCCCGAACAGAGTCAGAGATAAGTTCTAATGTAATGAGCATGACTTTTTTAGCTTAACATTTGGAATTTAATGCCTCTCGACACTAAGTTTCTCTCATAACTTAGCAAACTTTAGAGAATTTATGGTAATTGAAATAGATATAATTTCCGATTAAGGGAAAAACAGAGAAAAGTAAATAACAACACCGAAATAAAAGCTGGATTTATCTGCGCAGTGTGGTGGGGGGGTTGTGATTTGCTGCCTCTTTCCCTTTTCCTGTGAATAATGGGGAGGCCCCCCCCACTAACAATTTTTCCGGGGAAAACGGCTGAAAAACAAACCACGTGTTTACAACGCATATCGTTCGCATCCACCTCGTTCAATCTGAATGGGATTAAGCTCTGGAATGCTTTTGATTCATATCTGAAGGAAGATTGCGTTCATTTTGGACTAGGGCCAACAGGCACTTTAATGTCTCGCGCAATTATTCTCCCATTTTAATAGATTTATGCTTGTAATGGCTCAAGACAGAACAAATCTTAAATACAAATGTTTTTATTCATATTATTTTTATTTATTTAAGCTCCACGATTGGCATAATTATTCGAATTCAGTCCTAACACCTGGCAGCTATCAAAAGTGTTTAAACTATCAAAAATATTCAATTGTTAAATAAAACTACAAAGCATTAGTCATAAACATCTAGCAAAAAAAAATTCCCTCCTCAAGGTTGGGACAATATTCTAGTCATTCATAAGCAACCTTTAATAAATTTACGAATATAACGAAGCATGTCAATAAATCAAAAATGTATCTAATATATTTTATTTCATATAATTCCTAGCTCAGATACCCGGCTTCGCTCGGGAATTCATTCCAGGCTGAATGGTGATAGTATTTTTTGGCAAGGCTTTACTTTGCACAATATTTTGACATTTACCCGTCCCAGTGTTTAGGGTTAACACCCGTCGTTTCTGTGGATTTGTTAATAATGAAATTATTTTTTTATGTAAGACTTCACTGTCCTGCATATTGTCATATTTCCGTCTCCTGTGCATTATGCATAGATTTGAATTATTAATGAGAAAATATTGACATACATTTGAATAAATTTGTTCATTTGAGGTCCCTGGTAGCTCATATTGAAAAGAAGTGTTGAGCAAATTTCTCTAAATAACAAAAAAAACAACTTTTGTTATGTTCTTAATTGCCGAAACCCCAATAGGAAATCATTATTATTAATTTCAGGCCTCCCTTATAACCCCCCACTCCTGCCCGTCACTAGAAATAGTATAACTTATTATAAGGAAGGCGTTAGTGCTAATACACATACTGAGTGTTTTATTATGTTCGGTTGAGTCTTTTGAGCCAACTAAAATTGTTGACCCTCGCTAAATTTTTTAGCGTATAACGCCTTTATACTTCGGTATACGGCGATAGTGTATGCAAAACACGTTTCTCTAAATAACAAAATAAACAACTTTTGTTATGTGCATATTTGCCAAATATGCAATAGGAAACGAAATATCATAATTATTAATTTCAGGCCTTCCTTATAACCCCCACTCCTGGAGTTTGGTTTATTTCGGTTGCGTCTTTTGTGACATATAAAATTGTGGACTCCCTCTATAGTTTATAGCGTATAACTCATTTATACTTCCGTATACGGCAAAAGTGCATATAACAAAAGTTACTCTAAATTACAAAATAAACAACTTCTGATATGGGCATATTTGCTGAAAAAGCAATAGGAAACGAAATTTCGCTATTTTTAATTTCAGGCCTTCCTTATAACCCCCACTCCTGTATGTCTTAGACAATATTAATATAGCCTAAAGTCTAAGTTGGGCTAGTAGTAATATACATACCAAGTTTCATAAAATTCAGTTCAGCCGTTTATGCGTGAAAAGGTAACAAACAAACAAACATACACGAAAGAAACAAAATGCAATTATGGTGTCTATGGCATGTGAAACAAAAAGTTATCGTGAAATTTCGCGAAAAAAATCAATGTACAGACAGAGGTTACAATTATATATATATTTGCTTTGTGCCCACAGCGATGGTGATTGGCATAATTAGAATAATATTTTTACTCCCTCATGCACTTACCTTTGTTGTACTTTATTTTTATATTATTGAAAATATTTCATTAATATCTGATTCTTTCTCATATCTGTACTTTGTCCAAAGAATATAATAAAACTTAACCCTTTTATATCTTTAAGTATGCTGTAGACCTATTCTATTTTGTGCTATATGGTTTTGTAAATGTTTATGTGTTTTAGAAAAGTTAGAATTTGTGGAATATATTGGCTGCTGTCAGTTAGTAGTTCTGTCATATCATGGGGTATTTCAAGGTTTTTTCGTTGGATGCAGTCAGTCAGTATGTGTTTTATCGTTAGGTGCTTGTTGCAGTATTTGCATATAGGGTTATCAGTCAGTGGGATGGCAACTTTTCTGAAAAAAACTTCTTTTTCTGTGACTGCTGCAGATCCGATTTATTTATTGTTTATTATCTGATATATTTATTGCAGTATAAAAATTGATAACGAAATTAATTTATATATATATATATATATATATATATATATATATATATATAATTATTAAATTGAGTTTGATTTTATAATATTTATTTATGGAACATGAGCTAGTTTTATATTTTTAAGTATACTTAAAGTTAATAACATGTAAAAATTGTATATTTAATATTAATATAGTATTAGTAGTTATTTTATTGAAAATTAAAATATTTGCGTACCAAATTATATTATGGTACATTTAGTGGAATTGGATTTGGATTTTTCTGTTTGGAGTATACATTCCAGGACCCGAAAGTGTTTTTTTTTTTTTAATTTCTCGCAGTTTCATGGACCAATCAGATCTCTTTGTAACATTTTAAGAGTGATTTTTTTTTGTTTAAATTGCTGATTCTGATCCTATGTACACACTGTCCTGAGCAATTTCATCTTTTTCAACGCTACAAGTTTACATATCCGAATAAAAAATCAAATGTTTAACAAGTTTGCGACATTTTTATATTCAACTCGAACGATTAAAGATATTTCGAATTTCATATTTCATCCTCCTCTAAACGCCAGTCCCCCGGGTTTCATTATAATAAGTAGGTTGATAATCTAGTATTTAGTTTTTCAACGTTGGTAGAGATTATACAAAAATCTGAGGCCGCTAATGTGGTGTCAGACATATCAACATATTGATGTAAATTTTATCGGGCCCCATTTTTGACACTTCCTAATTCAACGCAATTAAATCGTTCGTATATTTCATTATGCAAATCGTAATGGCTTATCTTAAAGTGAAATTCACTAAACATACAATCCTCATTCTGAAATATCACATTATTAGAGATTGCTGCTCTTATATTTATTTGTTTTAAAGAGTTACCATAAAGAAAAGTCTCATAGTTAAAATACACGGCGAACGTGTTACAATTAAATTACGAGTTTTAGCAGATATCCATGAAGGGAAATCAGCTATTCAGGTCGTACTAATGACGCGATTATTGAAAAATTTCTCCAAATGTCCATCGATCCTACTTAGGAGAAGATGAGGTCCGTTGAATTTTTATATATATACCTGTTAATGCTCTAGCGGTGGCAATTTTTGTTTGACCGTTACGAAACTCGATATTTAACCGTTTTATGCAAAAAGATTGATCAAGTTCGTTAACGGCTGAAATTGGACGAGTGGGAGGGGTGGGGGGGGTTAGAGTTACTGTTCGTCCCTCGTGAATAGGTTTAGAGATTCCTAACTACTACTGTTATTATGAGGCATATTTCTCTATTGTATAACTTCACGTGAGAAATCTGCTTAGTTTACGCAGCCCCTGCCTGACGGACTTTTTCTCAAATTAACAAACTGCCAGAGGAAGTTGCGGCTTCGCAAATGATACATTTAAACTAAATAATGATAGTGTATGTTATACATTGCAAGATTTCATTTACTCAATATGTTTACAATTGCTGTCACTGTATTTATATACAATTACGTTTTGTTTCGGCTGTTCTCTGGGAACAAAGCATACCATAATATTATAGTGTCTCCAAGAATATAATTAAATTGGCTTCCACTTAATTCCTCAACTACACCTAAGAGTCACCATCACAAATACACACAATTTCTAACGGAACATGGACAGATAAGAATTTATTAAACAAAATTTAAAACTGAAGACAATGACAAATGCACTTGTGACACACAGAAACACACAAACATTTTCATAAGTACTCTATGACCGTTCAACATTTATTCAAAATAGATCAAATTTCATAATGAACTTAATTTTTAAAGGTGTTAATTGCCCAGAACCATCTAATATACTATTTAATGAATCGTATATTAGAATATTATCTCAACAAGATTTACAAACAAAAATACTCCAAGAATGACAAAAACACTGGTTTATGTACTGACAACAAACTATTGGAAATAAAACGCAATATTACTGCATGGTCAAAGAGACAGTACGTAGATTCAAGAAGAGACCAAGTCGTCCATACAAGACTACGTATTGGACATACATACCTAACACATTCTTACATAATGAACAGAAAAGACAAGCCTACTTGTACTCATTGTAACACTGGACTAACTATAAAACACCTACTAACAGAATGCAGATTACGAGCTTACTTAAACATTCCACATGACTTAAACGAACTACTGACTGAGGGTAGCCCACATATTGCCACTATTCTGACATATTTAAAAACAATTGGGCAGTTTGAGAATATTTAATTCCATATTTTACATTTTTTTAATGTGTGTGTGTGTGTGTGTGTGTGTGAGAGAGAGAGAGAGAGAGAGAGAGAGAGAGAGAGAGAGAGAGAGACATATTTAAATTTGAATGATGCTTTTTTTTATGAATAGTTTCTGTTTAAAGTCACCAAGTTTACTTTTACCTATTTATTTCCCACGTGTTTCTTGTTTCTTTTGTGTTCTGTCCCTTTAGTTTTGTTCTTTATATTATTTCGTGTTCCATGTTTTGTTATTTTGTTTACTTGTTTTTGTTTTGTTTTCCCCCCACGTTTAAGAAGAGCAAGTCGCCATAGTTGCGGAGCTCCACATAATAAATAAATAAAAATGAATAATAAATAACTCATAAAGTTTATCAAAAGTATAGATATGGATGTAGCAAATATACATTAGAATATTTGATTATGAGGAGTGAGAATTATAAACCAATTATAATGAAAGCGTTAGTGCTAATACACATACCGAGTTTTATTTATTTCGGTAGGGCCTATTGTCCCAAATAAAATTGTTCACTTCCGGTATAGGTTTTAGCGTATATGTCGTTTATAATTCAGTATACGAAAAAAGTCTATATAACAACAGTTACTCTAAATAACAAATAAACAACTTTTGTTATGTTCATATTTGCCAAAAAAACTATAGGAAACGAAGTATCGCTATTTTTAATTTCAGGCATCCTTTATAACCCCGACTTTTGTTCGTCTCAGAGGATATTAATATAGCCTAAAGTCTAAGTTGGGTTAGTTGTAATATACATACCAAGTTTCATAAAATTCGGTTTAGCCGTTTATGCGTGAAAAGGTAACAAACAAACAAACAGACACCAAAGAAACAAAATGCAGTTATGGTGTCTATGGCATGTGAAGAAAGTATCGTGAAATTTCGGAAAAAAATCAAACTACAGACAGAGTGTTCAATTTTATATATATATATATATATATATATATATATATATATATATATATATATATATATATATATATATATATATATATATAGATAGATAGATAGATATATATATGCGCCTTACTTAGACTCGTAAATTAACGAAGAGAAAAATCTTAACTTCTTTTGAGCTTAGCTATATTTAATTTTTTTTTTCTTTTCATTTTCACTTTTTTTATTTTATCTTGATTACTTAATAATTATATTTTAATTTTTTTTAATGTTTGATTAAAGTTTGTCAATAATCGCTTTTAAAGATTTTTAATTTCGCGACCAGGTTTAACAAAGTCAAAGCCTCGGACACGCCACTTTTGCCCTATTTAATTAAATTACAAAAGATCATAACTTTTAAACTATTATAGATAATTTTTTTTAACTTGGTATAGATATAAGAATTGTGAAATAAAAATTTGTATAAGACGACAGGAATCTTAAATACATCAATCTATGTATTTAGCACACACCTATGTCGTCTATTCAATTATCAACATGTAAAAAAAACTCCTCTCCAGGAATAATACAAGAAATGTACTTAGTATAATATTTTTTTATGTGTGTATAAATTTACGTTATAATTATTCATTATATCTATCTATATATATATAAAATTGTAACCTCTGTCTGTTACTATGTTTTTTTTCGCCCGAAATTTCACGAAAACTTTCTGTTTCAAGCCATGTCATAGACACACCATAACTCGCATTTATGTTTCTTTGGTGTCTGTTTGTTTGTTTCGTTTATTTGTCATTGTTTGTTTGTTTGTTACCTTTTCACGACATAACAGGCCTGAACCGAATTTTATGAAAGTTGGTATGTATATTCAATACTAATCCTCAACTTGCACATTTAGGCTTTATATAATATTTTCTGAGACGAACAGGCCTACCAAGTGGGGGTTATAAGGGAGACCTGAATGTAAAAATAGGCGATTTTTTCGTTCCCTATTGGTTCTTTCGGCAAATACTGCATATAACAAAAGTTTGTTTATTTTGGTTATTTGAAAGTAACTTTTGTTATATACACTTTTTACGCTAATACCGAAACTTTAAAGGCGTTATACCCCCCCCGAACAAAATTATAGCGGGAGGTCAACAATTTAATTTGGCACAAAGGAATCAATTCTGAAAATAATAAAACTCGGTATGAGTTAATTAGCACTAACTCATGTCCTTATAATAAGCTATACAAACATGTTCTGGGAAGGGCAGGATAGTGGGGGCTATATGGGAGGCCTGAAATTAAAATTTAGTGATATTTCGTTTCCTATTGGGGTTTCGGCTGAGTAAATATGCACTTAACAAAAGTTGTTTATTTTGTTATTTAGAGAAACTTTTTTTATGTTCACTTTTGTTGTATAACAAATTATATAAACGAGATATACACTTAAAAGCTAACGCGGGAGTCAACTATCTATATTGGGCTATAACGGTTGGAAACTGACTTCTACACAAAACTCAGAATATATATAATTAGCATTAATTCTCTAAATGGTTATGTAAGCGATATTAAAATGTTTTATGTTTTAAACGGGGAGTGGGGGTTATAAGGGAGTACTGAAATAAAAAATTCGTGATATTTCATTTTCTATTCCAAACCAACCAACGGGTACTAACCCTAAACACTGAAACGGGGAAATTTCAAAATATTTTGCCATGTAAAGTCCTTTGCCGAAAGAATACCATCTTCATTCCGGTTCAAATGCAACATTCCCGAGGCGAAAAGCCGGAGAACCTTAGCTAGTATATATCTCCCTCCCCACTACTATATTTAAAATTGTAACCTCTGTCTGTACATTGATTTTTGTTTCGCGAAATTTCCACGATAACTTTATCGTTTCACGAATGTCATAGACACCATAAATGCATTTTGTTTCTTTGGTGTCGTTTTGTTTGTTTGTATTTTTATGTTTATTTGTTTTGTTTGTTTGTTACCTTTTCACGCATAAACGGCCTGAACCGCAATTTTATGAAACTTGGTATGTATATTACTATTAACCCAACTTAGACTTTAGGCTATATTAATATCCTCTGAGACGAACAGGGGTGGGGGTTATAAGGAAAGCCAAAAATTAAATATAGCGATATTTGTTTTCTAATCGTTTTTCAGCAAATATGCACATTACAAAAGTTCTTTATTTTGTTATTTAGAGTAACTTTTGTTATATACACTTTTTTCTTATACCGAATAATAAACGAGATATATGCTAAAACCTATAGAGGAAGTGAACTATTTTATATGGCACAAAAGAATCAACCAATCTAAATAAAACTCGGTATGTGTATTAGCACTAACGCTTTCATTATAACAAGCCATGCCAACATTTCTAGGGACGGGCAGGAGTGGGGGTTATAAGGGAAGCCAGAAATTAAAAATAGCGATATTTCGTTTTCTATTCGTTTTTCGGCAAATATGCACATAACAAAAGTTGTTTATTTTGTTATTTAGAGTAACTTTTGTTATATACACTTTCGTCGTATACCGAGTTATAAACGAGATATACGCTAAAACCTATAGAGGAAGTGAACTATTTTATATGGCACAAAAGAATCAACCAAACTAAATAAAAGTCCGTCACGCAGGGGCTGCGTAAACTAAGCAGATTTCCCTCGTGAAGTTTAGTAATAGATAAATATACATACTGCTAACACAACAACGTGAATAAATACAAACGGAAATAAGAAATGTTTCATCCAATTTCAATAGCCTACCGACAGGAAGCGCTAGGTTAGAAATGTAAACAATCGGGTCCCGCCTCACTCCGGAAAGAAAAACAATTACTGAAATATATCTGAATATAACACATTAATTTTATTGAGAACTATTTACTATATCTAGTACTGTAATTAATAATGAATCAGAATAATTGTTATCTCTATCAATAAAATTTTAGAAGTCCAAAACTTTAAGATGGAGGCGGGGGTCACCAGTGCATATTTGCATGTATCTCGTATAATAAAGGTCTCTTGAATACAATTTTTGGTATTTAAACTTCCAATAATGTGATTTATTATGTATCAGAGTATTGTTTACGTAACATGAGTAGAAGTGGCGGTTTGGTGAAAACTGAAAAATGCAAATATCTCGGTTAATATTCAAGATAGAGAATAAATGTATATACCAATATTTATAGTAAATTTAATTTTCAATAAGATTGGTTCTATACGATGTTTTGATTGGACTTTAGTAACAGAGATATTTCGAATTTTCGAAAATCCACCCTCTGAACTCCCCTTCCACTGGTCAGATTTCAGCCATTAACGAACTTGATCTTTCTTTTTATAAAAAAAACTACTAAATATCGAGCTTGGTAAATAATAAACAAAAATTGCGACCGATACAGCGTTAACAGACATATATATAGATATATATATATATATATATATATATATATATATATATATATATATATATATATATAGATATATATATATACAGTTTTGAACGGACCTCATTTTCGTCATCTACTAGGTAGGATCGATGGACATTTGAAGAAAAATGTCGAAAATTCCGTCATGAGTACAACCTCAATAGCTGATTTCCCTTAAGGGAAATCTGCTAAAACTCGGTATGTGTATTAGCACTAACGCTTTCGTTATAATAAGCCATATCAACTTTTCTAGGGACGGGCAGAAGTGGGGGTTATAAAGGAAGCCAGAAATTAAAAATAGCGATATTTCGTTTCTTATTGGTTTTTCGGCATATATGAACATAACAAAAGTTGTTTATTGTGTAATTTAGAGTAACTTTTGTTATATTCACTTTTGCCGTATACGGAAGTATAAATGAGTTATACTATAGTTAACAACTATAGAGGAGTCCACAATTTTATTTGGCACAAAAGCCTCAACCGAACCAAACCAAACTCGGTATTTGAATTAGCACTAACGCCTTCCTTATAATAAGCCATACTATTTCTAGAGACGGGCAGGAGTGGGAGTTGTAAGGGAGGCCTGAAATTAAATTAGTGATTTCCAATTGGGGTTTCGGCAAATATGCAAATAACAAAAGTTCTTTAATATGTTATTTAGAGAAATTTTCTCAACACTTCTTTTCAATATGAACTACCAGGTACCTCAAATGAAAAAATTTATTCAAATGGTTGTCAATATTTTCTCATTAATAATTCAAATCTGTGCATAATGCACAGGAAATGGGAAATATGACAATATGCAGAACAGTGAAGTCTTGCATAAAAAAATAATTTTATTATTAACAAATCCACATAAACGACGGGTGTTAACCCTAAACACTGGGACGGGTAAATGTCATAATATTGTGCAAAGTAAAGCCTTGCCAAAAATATACCACCAACATTCAGCCCCAAATGAATTCCCGACCGAAGCCGGGTATATCAGCTAGTATTAATTATATGAATGCTGCACCTTTTAATAATGTTTTATTTTTATTCACCTTTAATTTTTTAGATAAAAAAATAAATAATGGTACAAAATATACTTATCTATATGAATATAGATTCTTATCAGGCATTGGCCTATTTGAAGGTGCTCAGCGTAATATTAAATTCAATTGGATCAAATAGGTATTAATAATTAGGAATCTCATTGCTAAGTTAAATAAAATATAGCCCATTCATAATTGTAACATTTTTCTTGTAGCCAAAAATAATATATTATTTTTTGCCCAATTAAATTTTTCTTTATTATACACACACACACACACACACACATATATATATATACTAAATAAATTACATTATATAGCAAGATAATGATCTCACTAAATTCACTTTACAGGTATATGGCAGAAGGCAGTGCCAGCTGATTTAAATGTAATATTTAGTTTCAAATAGTAATGTATTGAAAGAAGTTTCTAGCAATTTAAAAATAAATAAATTATAGAATAAATAATACATTTAGATATTTGTTAGTGATGACCGTCTGCGGTTCAAATACCGGTACTGGCGGTTCCAACCCTTTATTTGATTTACCAATACATGTAGATGTTTAATTTCAGGTTTTTTTTTTTTTTATGACAAAATTTGTTCTATTTTCTATAATGTACAAGTTATCTTTAATAATAATTAACATCTAGATCATAAACTCTGAATGTCATTCTAGAAAAAAAATTGATAAGAAGAGAGAAGAAAGGATTGATTACAGAAATGAACAAATCATCTGTTTTGTTTATACCCATTGACGTAAACTGTATCACAAATAATTGAAGCAGGAGAAATCAGATGATTTCTCAAGATAAAGGTAAGATTACTGGTAACACTTACCACCGTGAATAAAAAAAAATGGTAATGAGATATCTTTCAGTTAATAAGCTCCCAACGGAAATCATCTGAATTGTAAACACGTAGGTCTGCCAACCACTTAGAGCCGAACAGATTGGTAGACATATTCTTCACAGGAAAGAAAAACATATGATAAATCCGAATAACTTTTATCTCAATCACTCAAATTTTAGGAGTCCATGATCAACAGAAGTGGGGGGGGGATTAAACAAGCTAACACCAGTCTCTAGGAAAATTTCACTAGGGCCGAGCAGGCACGGAAACGGCCGAACGAACTTTCAATGGAATCTCACGAACCGAACCAAGAGTAACCAAATATGAAAAATGCAAATATCTCGGTTAATATTCAAGATAGAGAATAAATGTATATAACAATATGTATAGTACATTTAATTTGAAATAAGATTGTTTCTATACAAGTTTTCTATCCGACCATTAGTAACAGAGATATTCTTAACCTCCCTCCATTTCAGCCATTAATGAACTTGATCGTTTTTTACCATAAAAAAAATTAAATATCCAGATTGGTAAAGATATATTGTTACGTTTTTATTACCGAAACCAGTAATAAACGTTTTTAATAAGAGTTCTTTTGGATTGCAAAATTAAATACTCGCAAGTTTCACAGTTTTTATCATTGCACAATTTATTTCACAATGCACAATACACTTGGTAATTATTCTTAATTACTACTTACAGTATACACTGTTAGCGTCACTGTTCTTCAGATTACACAGTCCAACAATTCACTCACGGTCACTGAAATTCACAACAAGATGGCACTGCACTGTCCTTGACTTCACGGCACTTCACTGTCTTAAACAGGGCACTAAACTGTTACTTACAGTCACCGCACAACACTGTTCTTCTTCTAAAAACACTTTACCGCACTGCACTAAATCGCACTGTAGCACTGATGTGACCATCAAGATCGCTGAGCATAAAACTGTCTGGCTCGCAGGTGGCCTCTCTTTATATAGGTTGTCGGCATACATCAAAGGGGGATTGTCTGGACCCCTCGACGCCTGGCTGGAAGGTACTGGTAGGAACTAGAACATTCTGTCGGTTTCTTTGATCTACGTCACACTTTCCAAATACGCGACTCTCTCTCTCTCTCTCTCTCTCTCTCTGAAGGATTATTCATCTATTTAATTTTCGCAACACTGCCGCCCACTTAAGCCTTTTCGTCCCAAATAGGCTCAATATTGTCGTTGCCATACTTGGCTAGTCGCTCTAGGTGTACCACTTTCATTTGGGACCTCGGATTGTGGTATCTCTGTATCCTGTAGACAACGTCGTTCAATCTCTTAATTACCTTGTAAGGTCCCTCCCAGTGCTTTTGCAATTTTGGGGATAGTCCTTTCTTGCGTTGTGGGTTGAATAGTAGAACTATTTGTCCTTCAGTGAATCCTTCCGCATTTGCTGCTCGATCATACCTGGCTTTCATCTTATCGCCTGCCATTTTAATACCGTTGCGTACAAACTCATGGAGCTCATGCAGGTCTTCCTGTGCCTGGGGAGTATTTCCTGTAGTCGACGCAGAATCTGGTGCTACCGTCCTTCTTCTTTACTTTGAACTATTGGCGAGCTCCACGGACTCGAAGATGGTTCAATGACTCCATTCCGCTCCATTGCGTTGACAAGTTCTTTAACTTCGTTCCGCTTCGCTAGGGGAACACTCCTGGGTGCTTGTTTTATAGGTCTCGCTTCACCGGTATTTATTTCATGTTTCACTACAGCTGTTCTACCTGGGCTTTTATTGCTTAGGGCGAAGACGGAGGCATGTGTCCTTAGCAACTCCTTTGCTTTGTTTCTTTCAGGTGATGTCAGTCCTTTCATCCATGTTTCCCTGCAAGTAACTCTCGTAAGTAATTTTCGCAACTATATATATATATATATATATATATATATATATATATATATATATATATATATATATAAATTTGAAAGAGCCTCATTTTCGACTCAATACGATCTCAATAGGGACTACTAATTTCCCTCGAGGGAAATCTGCTAAAATTAGTCCCTATTTTCCTTCTGTTCAACCAACTTCATTACCAAAGCGAAGCAAGAACGAACCCCGTATGCGAATGTAGGTTCCCATGTGGGCTTTAAAATGATCTTATAAAGGTAAGAGCGGTGTCCTTTTTCATTTAGGGAGGGGTTCTTTATATAAATGCGCCTGCTTTATTAAGAACATCCTATTGAATGAGAGAGACGGGGCGGCGGCTCTTTGTGTGAATTAAAAACACCTGTTGCTCATTCAAGAGCATCTTATTTCTGGCTTTAACACGGCGGTATTTCGCAGCCACCTTTCAAGTCCTTCATTTATTTGAAAGAGTAAAACGTCTTTCATTTCAGAGAAATGAGAGAGCCATTTTTATTTCGGGACGACTTGTACAATGGCTTTTCAGAAGTCATGACCTCATTATGTTTCATTTGAAAAGTACTATTGGTCTGGTTTGGCTAATTATATTTTTTTATAATTCATTAAACATGAAAATCCGGTGATACACAAGTGTGTATAAGGGAGATATATAGCCTAGCATACACGACCTGCTCACAGAAAACATTAGATAAAATATTCTGGAAATTATACCTACATCTACACATACACATAGGCTGGGTAAAAGCCCATTCGGAAATATTGGAAACGAACATGCCGACACGTTCGTAAAGGAAGCAGCTCAAGAAAAATAATCCCAGAATTTTCTCTCGTACCACTTTCAAACATTAAAAGTCCGTCACGCAGGGGCTGCGTAAACTAAGCAGATTCCCCATGTGACGTTTTACAATAGAGAAATCTGCATACTGGTAACACAACACCACCGTGAGTAAATACAAATGTTAATGAGAAATCTTTCAGTTAATTTTAATAAATTCCTAACTGAAACGGCTTCTGAATTGTAAGAATAATTTATAGTTCATAACTCAAATTTTCATAGTCCAAGAACTAATGAAGAGGGGGTGGGCGGCGGATGAACACAGAACGTATTTGCAATAAATCTCACATAGTAACGAAAGTTAAGGTAAGGTTTAAAACGGCAGGTAAGGTTAGACGAAGCTTCCACCAGAGCGGGGTTACGGAAAGGACAAAACTACAACCCTGATACCATTACCGACCACATACCCCACAGACTTCATTTTTAAAATGCAAATATCTCGGTTCATATTAAATATAGAGAATAAATGTATATAAACAGTATTTAAAGTAAATTTAATTCGCAATATTGATTGGTTTTATATTAACTTTTCGATCCGATGCATAATAACGCCCCCCACCCCGCAGGATTTTTCGAATTTATCGAAATTATAAACCCCCCCCTCTCCCTCTGGTCCGATTTGAGCCGATTAACGAAACTTTTTCTGGTCTTTTTACATACAACGGTATTTAAATATCGAGTTTCGTAACGATCAAACAAAAATTGCGACCGCTAGAGCGTAAACAGACATATTATATTTTATTAGATGGTTGATCTATCTTATATATATATATATATATTTATATATATATATATATATATATAATATATATATATATATATATATTGTTAAAATAAAAATGTATTTAAACATAATCATACATGTAATAACCATGTGTGACAATAGAACATGTGTTCAAATAAATAAAATCCTCATAAGGTTACTAATGAAGAGAAAAAAAAAAAAGTCCGTCACGCAGGGGCTACGGTTAAACTACAATCAAGATTTCCCGCCGTGAAGTTTTAGTAGTAATAGATAAATATACATACTTCCGCTAACACAAACACCGTGAATAATTATAACAAACAGGGAAATAAGAAAATGTTTCATTACAATTTCAAATACCCTGCCGACAGGAAGCGTTAGGTTAGGAAATGTAAACCAAACGGGTCCCGCCTCACACCGGAAAGAAAAACAAAATTTACTGGAAATATATCAGAATATAACACACATTAACTTTTATTGAGAACTATTTACTATAATTACTAGTGTTAATTAATAATGAGTCAGAATAATTGTTATCTATATCATTAAAATTTTTTGTAGTCCAAAACTTTATAGATGGGGGGGGGGGGAGAATCACCAGTGCATATTTGCAATGTAAATCTCGTTATAATAAAGGTCTCTTGAATACAATTTTTTGTGTCATTTAAAGCACCTTCCATATATACTATGTGATCTTTATTATGTATCAGAGTATTGTTTACGTTACTGAGTAGAAGTGGAGGATTGGTGGATGAAACTGAAAAATGCAAATTATCTCGGTTAATATTCAAAAATAGAGAATAAATGTATATAACACAATATTTAAAAGTAAATATTAATTTTTTAATAAGATTGATTTCTGTATAATTTTTTCGCGATCCGACGTATAGTAACGGAGATATTTCGAATTTTCGAAAATCCTCCCCTCATAAATCCCCCCCACCCACTGGTTCAGATTTTCAGCCGTTAACGGGAACTTGTTTCTTTCTTTTTACATTAAACGCTCAAATATGAAGTTTGGTAAGGATTAAACGAAAATTGCGACCGCTAGAGCGGTAAATGACAAATATATAGATAGATAGTTATATAGACAGATATATATATACAGTTTTGAACGGACCTAATTTTAGTCGTCTTCTAGGTAGGATCGTTGGACATTTGAAGAAAAATGTCGAAAATTTCCGTCATGAGTACAACCTCAATAAGCTGATTTCCCTTAAGCGAAGGGATATCGGCTAAAAGAGATCGGTTTTTTTTGCTAAAAGGCACACCTATTTTTTATCTAAATCTCAATTATTTTATATTCTTTAATAACACATCTTAGAGACATATTCCATACGACCTATCAATTTATTTGATTTTATTAAATTTTGTTTAATATTTTTTATTTGATTTCCCTATTATCTCTTTTGTTTCGTATTTCAATTCTCACGTTTCAGTTTTCGTTGTTAGTTTTGGATTCCATCTTTGGTTTGTTCTTTTGTTGTGTTCGATTTCTGTTTTTGTGTTCCTTTTCTTTTTTTTTTCTTTTTTTTTTTTTTTTTTTTTCATTTTTTTTGTATCCCATTTCTGTTTTCGTTTCCAGTTCTGTTTTCTGTTTCCATTTTCGTTTTCTATTTTCTGTTTTCGTTTCCATTTTCGTTTTCTATTTCGTTTTCTGTTCCATTTTCGTTTTCTATTTCTGTTTTCCTGTTCCATTTTCGTTTTCTAAGTTTTTGTCCATTTCTGTTTTAGTTTTCCATTTCTCTTCTGTGTTCTATTTCTTTTTTTATGTTCCATTTTTGTTTTTGTTCTCCATTTCTGATTTTTGTTTTCCATTTCCCGTATGTATTTCATTTCTGTTTTTCATGTTCAATTTCTTTTTTGTGGTTTAAAATTCATTTTTTTTTAAATTTTATGCAACTTTTTTTTTCTGAGCAAGATTGCCATTGCCGCGAAGCTTCGATAAATAAATAAAATAAAATAATTTTTTTATTGGACCTAAATTATAGTCATGCTAAGATTTTTGGGGCATAACTTGATATTCGTAATGCTACATAACCTGTTCAAAAAGTGTAATAGGGTCTTCTTTACTTAAAGAAACCTAGAGTGGTGAGTTCGATTGCCGCCTGGACAAAGGAATTTATTTAGTGACGGAATTCATTAAATAAAATCCTGAGTGCTTCCCTGGCTAGAAGAGGTTGCTAACCGATAGATAACCCGAAAATGCCAATTATCCTTAATTGCAAAAAGTGGACGTTAATTAATATTTTTTTTTTACTTAAAGAACATAAAATGTTTAATCTGACAAACTGTTATTAGTTTATAACTTTGACAAGAAAGAAAAATCTAATGTACCTGTCGGTAATCGAACCCGGGTATCCTAGCTTTTAGGACAAGTTCCATAGAGATTATAACAGCGTTTGACATAATCATATTTCAATATTAAATCTAAAAACAACTCCGACGACTCTATTCTGTAATGAATAGCTCGGCAGTTAACGTGACTGCGTGTACATTCTGATATAAACATATCAGGGGGCTCAATGAAAATATATAAGCTCGGGCGAATGGAAACAGTAATAACAACGCTTTATTTGGCAGGTGACTAAATTGTGTTTCTTTGCGGGGGTTGGACAAACACCCGGCAAAAACTAATTACTCCGTGCCTCGCTTTTTCTATCAAGATTTGTGGTGTCGCCCAATTTATCAGGCTTACCCCTCCACACACTGTTGATAGAAATTGGGGGTGTACTCATTATCGAACACGACGGTCTCCTTTAACTTTAGGTCTTGTAAGGGAAATCAGCTATTGAGGTCGTACTCATGACGTGATTTTCGAAATTTTTCTTCAAATGGACCAATCGATCCTACCCAGATGACGAAGAACTAGGTCTATTGAAAACTTGTGTGTATATATATATATTAATATATATTATATATAATATATTATATATATATATATATATATATATATATATATGCGAAGCTCCAAATAAATAAATAAATAAATATATATATATATATATATATATATATATATATATATATATATATATATATATATATATACTAGCTAAGGTATCCGGCTTCGCCCGGAAATTCATTTGAGCCGGAATGATGATGGTATTTTTTCACTTACTTTACACAATATACTTTTCACAATATTTTGACATATTCCCGTTTCAGTGTTTAGGGTTAGTACCGGTGGTTGGTTTGGAATAGAAAATGAAATATCGCGAATTTTTATTTCAGGCCTCCCTTATAACCCCCACTCCCGTTCTAACCTAAACATTTTAATATAGCTTATAACCATGTAAACATCAATTTTAATTTATATACTCTGAGTTTTGTTGGAATCGATTCAAACGTTGGTGTCCAACTCCCGCTTTAGCTATTAGTGTATATCTCGTTTATAAACTGTTATACAACAAAAGTGAATATAACAAATGTTACTTTAAATAAAAAACTAAACAACTTTTGTCATGTGCATATTTACAGAAAAACCAATAGAAAACGACATCCCGCTATTTTTAATTTCAGGCCTCCCTTACAAACCCCACTCCTGCCCGTCGCTAGAAATGTTGGTATGACTTATTCTAAAAAAGGCGTTTGTTTCATTACACATACCGAGTTTGGTTAAGTTCGGTTGTGTCTTTTGTGCCAAATAAAATTGTTGACTCCCGCTATAAGTTTTAACGTATAACTCATTTATACTTAGGTATACGACAAAAGTGTATATAACAAAAGTTACTCCAAATAACAAAATAAACAACTTTTGTTATGGGCATATTTGCTGAAAAAGCAATAGGAGACGAAATATCGCTATTTTTAATTTCAGGCCTCCCTTATAACCCCCACTCCTGTTCATCTCAGAGAATATTAATATAGCCTAAAGTCTAAGTTGTGTTAGTAGTAATATACATACCAAGTTTCATAAAATATGGTTCAGCCGTTTATGCGTGAAAAGGTAACAAACAAACAAACAAACAAACATACACGAAAGAAACAAAATGCAGTTATGGTGTCTATGACATGTGAAACGAAAATTTATCGTGAAATTTTGAGAAAAAAAATCAATGTACAGACAGAGGTTAAAATTATATATATATATATATATATATATATATATATATATATATATATATATATATATATATATATACATCTGTTACCGCTCTAGCGGTCGCAATTTTTGTCTTATCATTACCGAAATTGATATATATCTTTTTCTACAAAGAGAAAGATCAAGTTCGGGGGCTCGGGTTGGCCGTGCGAGTTAGGGTGTCGGTCCTAATCTCGCGTGGCAGACCTAGAGTGGCGGGTTCGAATCCCGCCCTGGGCAGTAGAAATATATTTAATGACGCACTCATTAAATAAACTCCTTGTGCCCACCTTGGATTGAAAAGGATGGTAACCTGTAGATAACCCGTCCCGATTAGCCTAGTAGCATAAAGTGGACGTAAAATAAAAAATCAAGTTCGTTAACAGCCGAAACCGAAGCAGGGGAGGGGGGGGGTTAGAGGGGGAGAGTTTCGAAAATTCTTAATATCTCCGTTATTATGCGTCGTATCGAAATATTGTAAGGAACCAATCTTATTGCAAATGTAACGTTCTATAAATGTTGTAATGTACATGTAATGGAGATATGTGCATTTATTAGTTTTCCTCTTACAGTAAACTCCCGATCTGGATATTTATTTTTTTATGCTAAAAAAGATCAAGTTCATTAATGGCTCAAATGGAGGGGGGTTAAAAATATCTTCATTAATATAAGTCGGATCGAAAAAGTGGTATAGAGATGAATTTTATTGCACATGTTATTTACTATACATATTGTTATGATACATTTATTCTCTAAATCTTGAATATGTAAACGCGAGATATTTGCATTTTATCAGATTTTAGCCTTCAGTAAACCTTTACTTCTACTCTTGTGTACCATAAAGCAATACTCAGTTTTATAAAATAAACAACTTTATTTGAAGGTTAAGTACCAAATATTATTTCCCAGGGACCTTTATTATACGAGATAGATGGTCATATGTTCTTTGTGACCCACCCGCCATCCCCCCCCCGTCTTAAATTCCTTGACTACTAAAATTTGTATGGATTGAGATAAAAATTAGTCTTATTCCATTATAAATTACAGCACTAGGTAGTACAACAAGTTTTCCATAAAATGAATTTGTTATATTCAGATATGTTTCAGTTATTGTTTTTCTTTCTGCTGAGCCGTTGGCAGGCTTGTTTGTTTACATTTGAGATGCTTCCCGCCGGCAGGTGAAATATTTCTTATTACCGTTGTATTCACTTAATACTCACGGTAGTGTATTAGCAGTATCTAGGTGTATCTATTAATAATTTTCACGAGGGAAATCTTGTTAAATCTTTACGCATCCACAGCGTGTGCCTGGACCTTTTTTATCTATTTTCGTACTTCTTAACATCACCAGTTCGCACCTGATAGATTTTCATATTCGTATTGGCAACACCCTTTGCGAAGGGACTGGTGCCGTGCTTCCTATCTTGCTAGAAGGGGGTGCCGAGCCTAGCCTTATACTAGTGCTAGACAACGTAGGGGGTGCCGTGCTTCCTATCTTGCTAGAAGGGGTGCCGATCCTAACCAGGACTAGTGCAGACACCGGAGGGACTGGTGCCGTGCTTCCTATCTTGCTAGAAGGGGGTGCCGAGCCTAGCCAGACTAGTGCAGAAGGGACTGGTGCCGTGCTTCCTATCTTGCCTAGAAGGGGGTGCCGAGCCTAGCCAGACTAGTGCAGGACAAGGGATCTGGTGCCGTGCTTCCTATCTTGCTAGAAGGGGGTGCCGAGCCTAGCCAGACTAGTGCAGACACCGAAGGGACTTGTGCCGAGCTTCCTATCTTGCTAGAAGGGGGTGCCGAGCATAGCCAGACTAGTGCTAGAAGGGACTGGTGCCGTGCTTCCTATCTTGCTAGAAGGGGGTGCCGAGCATATCCAGACAATCTAGGAAGGGACTGGTGCCGTGCTTCCTATCTTGCTAGAAGGGGGTGCCGAGCCTAGCCAGGCTAGTGCAGACACCGAAGGGACTGGTGCCGTGAGTGCTATCTAGCTAGAAGGGGGAGCCGAGCCTAGCCAGACTATTGCAGACACCGAAGGGACTGGTGCCGTGCTTCCTATCTTGCTAGAAGGGGTGCCGAGCATAGCAAGACTAGTGCAGACACCGAAGGGACTGTGCCGTGCTTCCTATCTTGCTAGAAGGGGGTGCCGAGCCTAGCTAGACTAGTGCAGACACCTTGAAGGGACTGGTGCCGTGCTTCCTATCTTGCTAGAAGGGGGTGCCGAGCCTAGCCAGACTAGTGCAGACATCCTTTGCGAAGGGACTGGTGCCGTGCTTCCTATCTTGCTAGAAGGGGGTGCCGAGCCTAGCCAGACACCCTTTGCTAAGGGACTGGTGCCGTGCTTCCTATCTTGCTAGAAGGGGGCGCCGAGCCTAGCCAGGCTAGTGCAGACACCGAAGGGACTGGTGCCGTGCTTCCTATCTTGCTAGAAGGGGGCGCCGAGCCTAGCCAGGCTAGTGCAGACACCGAAGGGACTGGTGCCGTGCTTCCTATCTTGCTAGAAGGGGGCGCCGAGCTTCCAGACACCCTTTAGAAGGGGTGCCGTGCTTCCTATCTTGCTAGAAGGGGGCGCCGAGCCTAGCCAGACTAGTGCAGACACCGAAGGGACTGGTGCCGTGCTTGCTATCTTGCTAGAAGGGGTGCCGAGCATAGCAAGACTAGTTCCGACAACCAAGGGACTGGTGGCCGTGCTTCCTATCTTGCTAGAAGGGGGTGCCGAGCCTAGCCAGACTAGTGCAGACACCTTTGAAGGGACTGGTGCCGTGCTTCCTATCTTGCTAGAAGGGGGCGCCGAGCTTAGCCAGACTAGTGCAGACACCGAAGGGACTGGTGCCATTCTTCCTATCTTGCTATAAGGGGGTGCCGTGCATTGCCAGTCTTTTGCAGTCACCGTAGGGACTGGTGCCGTGCTTCCTATCTTGCTAGAAGGGGGTGCCGAGCATAGCCAGACTAGTGCAGACACCGAAGGGACTGGTGCCGTGCTTCCTATCTTGCTAGAAGGGGGTGCCGAGCATACCCAGACTAGTGCAGACACCGAAGGGACTGGTGCCGTGCTTCCTATCTTGCTAGAAGGGGTGCCGAGCCTAGCCCCTTTTGCGAAGGGACTGGTGCCGTGCTTCCTATCTAGCTAGAAGGGGGTGCCGTACATAGCCAGACTAGTGCAGACACAGTAGGGACTGGTGCCGCGCTTGCTATCTTTCTAGAAGGGGGTGCCGATCATAGCCAGACTAGTGCAGACAGCCTTTGCGAAGGGACTGGTGCCGTGCTTCCTATCTTGCTAGAAGGGGGTGCCGAGCCTAGCCAGACACCCTTTGGGAAGGGACTGGTGCCGTGCTTCCTATCTTGCTAGAAGGGGGTGCCGAGCCTAGCCTGACACCCTTTGCGAAGGGACTGGTGCCGTGCTTCCTATCTTGCTAGAAGGGGGTGCCGAGCCTCCAGACTATTGCAGAAGGGACTGGTGCCGTGCTTCCGAACTTGCTAGAAGGGGGTGCCGAGCCTAGCCAGACACCCTTTGCGAAGGGACTGGTGCCGTGCTTCCTACCTTGCTAGAAGGGGGTGCCGAGCCTAGCCAGACACCCTTTGCGAAGGGACTGGTGCCGTGCTTCCTACCTTGCTAGAAGGGGGTGCCGAGCCTAGCCAGACACCCTTTGCGAAGGGACTGGTGCCGTGCTTCCTATCTTGCTAGAAGGGGGTGCCGAGCCTAGCCAGACACCCTTTGCGAAGGGACTGGTGCCGTGCTTCCTACCTTCCTAGAAGGGGGTCCGAGCCTAGCCAGGCTAGTGCCCTTTGCAAAGGGACTGGTGCCGTGCTACCTATCTTGCTAGAAGGGAGTGCCGTGCCTAGCCAGACTAGTGCAGACATCCTTTGCGAAGGGACTGAATCCTTGCTTCCTATCTTGCTAGAAGGGGGTGCCGAGCCTAGCCAGACACCCTTTGCTAAGGGACTGGTGCCGTGCTTCCTATCTTGCTAGAAGGGGGTGCCGTGCCTAGCCAGACACCCTTTGCTAAGGGACTGGTGCCGTGCTTCCTATCTTGCTAGAACGGGGTGCCGTGCTTCACCCTATCTTGCTAAAAGGGGGTGCCGTGCTTCCTATCTTGCTAGAAGGGGGTGCCGAGCCTAGCTTCCCTATCTTGCAAAGGGATGCCGTGCTTCCTATCTTGCTAGTAGGGGGTGCCGAGCCTATCCAGTCACCCTTTGCTAAGGGACTGGTGCCGTGCTTCCTATCTTGCTAAGAAGGGGGTGCCGAGCGTAGCCAGACATCCTTTGCGAAGGGACTGGTGCCGTGCTTCCTATCTTGCTAGAAGGGGGTGCCGAGCATAGCCAGACTAGTGCAGACCTTCAAGCATTTAACATAGAGTCGTCAGATTACGATCGATCTCCTAGATACAGCGCGACCTCTCCTGTAAGTATTTGTGTTTATTTTATAATTATTTTCCTTCATTGTAAATCGATCTAAAACTATATATTAAAACATTAACTAAGTTAATTTAGTACTAAATTAACTAAGTAAATTAAAACATTTTACAGCAATAATAATGATAGTTAATTTAATTTGTTAAACTGGAGGGAGAAGATCTGTGAGATACAGCGCGACCACTTTTGTTTTAAATTAAAACAAAATTTATTAATTTGTACTTGTGATTTTAAATTTTATTTGATCCAGAGCAAAAATGTCTTCCCCAAGCATTTTTTATGATGTTAAAAGTGATGAAGATATGAAGAAAATACATAGAGTATTATTTGAGGTAGACGTGGATGAAGAAAGTGCTGGGGTACATCACTTTCCTGCTGTAGAATATGAAATAGGAGATGAAGACCTGGATACAGTTGAAGGAGAAAAAATTGAAGAAAGACAAGGTAATTCGGAAATATAAACTCAGAAGAATGGAAAGTAATGAATCTACAAAGAAAAAAGCCTGCTTTGTCAATATAGAAGACTGATTGTGTATATAGGTATATAATACTTGTTTCCTATCATTTCTGTTATTTTAATTAACGTTTTTTGTCATAAAATAAATGTATTCGTAAGTAACAGTATTTTACTTTAATTTCCTTTCAAATGTTACAGTTTAAGGTTATACTATTACTGGGATTGAAATGCGATCTGACAGATACAGCTCGACTACTTTTGTAGCAAAGCTAGGCGCGACTACTGGAGTGTTAAATATGTGTTTAACTCTGTTTAATTTTTCATGTACGTAGTTTTCTTAAATCTTTATACAGTTTTAAAAGGACCTCATTTTCGTCATCTACTAGACAGTTTCGATGGACGTTCACCAAGAAAAATCTGCTAAAAGCTTGAAATAAATGACAACGAATTGTATTCTCTATTGTATAATACCGTCAGCAGCACTTAATTCCATTAAAGGAACCTTATAAGCAGATTTCCTTTTTGCAGTTTCAGCAGTCCAACAAATGTCTGCTGCAATTAGGAGATAATTCAAGGAATGACAACTCAACGAAACGTCAAGAGAACTGTTCTTCTCAGCTGGTAGAGCTATTGGCAAAGAAGGGGTACTAATGATGATTACCAAACTAGCCCAGCTGTTTCTCTCCTAATAGCTGTCTACACTAATGCCTCACTATTCAGCACTACTACCAACTAACACTAACTTCCCTTAAGGGAAATCAGCTATTAAGGTCGAACTCATGACACGATTTTTGAAAAATTTCCTCAAATGTCCATCGATCCTACTCAAGAGATGACGAAATGAGGTCCGTTCAAAATTATATATATATATATATATATATTATTTGTCTGTTACCACCCTAGTGGTCGCAATTTTTGTTTGATCGATATCAAACTCGATATTTCATCGTTTTATGCAAAAACAAAGATCATGTTCGTTAATGGATGAAATCTGACCAGTGTTAGGGGGGGGGGCTAAGAGGGAGGATTTTCGAAAATTCGAAATATCTGATCCTATAACTATACGTCAGCTTGAAAACTTGTTTAACCCCTTCAGACCCCCTGCCTAATATATTGGACATGCCTTTTTCAATGCTATATCTTCATGGATTGATGTTCTTTGGCAGAAAAATCGATTTTAATAATGATTTTAGGTATTAACCTTTCAATTGTGAGCCTTTTTCTGGTTTATACCTGTTGTAATGGCATTTCTAGCGCTTTGAACATCCAATTTTTGATATTGCTGTTTCACCTATTAAAACCATGAGTAAATAAATGTCTCATAGATTTAATTCTGCATGTATATAAGTGAAAAAAATATTTTTAAGTAGCCAGAAGCCTCTAGAAGTCGTGTTTGTTAAGAAAAAAAATATTTTTGCCCTGATTATTGTATTATCTAATAAATATGGATGTCCAACATATTGGACATTGGGTCACAAGTGTTGCATTTCACTAATACCTCTATTCTATGGAGGAATTTACTTATTGACTTTTATGATTATTATTTTGATGTGATAAACAATATTTTAGATCTTTTAAATTTTAAAATGCAAATTGCTGAAAGTTTTACCTCAGAAATAGAAAGAAAAAAACAAGTGTTGCATTTCACTAATACCTCTATTCTATGACCTGGTCCTGAAGAATCCAGTAGTGAATAAACCCTTGCAAACAAAGCAAGAGCTGAAGTGAGACCAAATTCTGATGTTAGGAATGATGGATTTGAACGTTTTTCAGATAATGAAGAAAAAAAAAAAAGTGATGATAAAAAAGATGCAAAATGAAAGGTTGCACAAAAAAAAAACCTAAATTTTATTGTGTTAAATGCAAATGCCACTTGTGCATTACAAAAATAAGGATTTTTTTTATATTATTTCACAGTTAAATTTTTTTTTATATTTACACTTAAAAAAAATATTATATTATTTTTTTTTATCCAAATCCTTATCAGTAGAAAAATTTGTAAAAATATGCCTGTTGAGACCCGATGTCCAATATATTGGACACAATTTAAAATTGTCAATAAAATTACAATTAGGAAATTAGGATTTTTTTCACTATTTTTCCCATGTTTCTGTAAACATATAGAACATGAAAAAAAGTCAAAATATTTGAGTTAGGTCTGAAGGGGATAGAAACAATCTAATTGCAAATTAAATGTACTATAAATATTGTTATATACATTTATTCTCTATCTTGAATATTAACCGAGATCTTGCATTTTTCAGTTTTCAGCCTTCTGTAAACCACCACTTCATCTTTTTCAGAGCATTTTTGTTGGAAGTGGAGTATTCTTCACAATATTTTGTGTAGTTGGAGAATGAAAAAGACCTCCAATTCTTCACAAGTTTTTTTATTTCAGCGCTAAGCGCTTTCGAAGACCATTGTCTCCATCTTCAGAGCTACTTGCATGCGCTCTTAGAGCATGCATATTATGCGTGTTACATAAACAATACTCTGTTATATAATAAACCACATTATTCGAAGCTTTGATACCAAATTTCTTTTTCCAGAAACCTTTATTATACGAGATACATGCAAATATGATCTTGTGACTAGATACAGTAAAAGGTTTTCAATTAAATGAATATGTTTTATTCTGGTATATTTCAGTATTTGTTTTTCTTTCTCGTAGGAGGTTGGCAGACCTTGCTGTTTACATTTCAGACGCTTCAGGCGGGAAGGGGAAATATTTCATATTTCCCCTTGTATTTAATCACTTCATATTCAAGGTTTTGTTGTGATACCCGTATGTAGATTTATCTTAAACTTCACCAGGAAAATCTTAGTGTACGGAGCCCCTGCGTGACGGACATTTTTAATTTAATAAGAGTTCAAGGAAGTCATGTAGCGCCAACCTTTTTTTAAAACAGAAATCCTATATCAAAAAAAAAATGCAATCTAAATTAAGTGCATCAAACATTTCCGAGATATTTGCATTTTTTTAGTTTTCGGCATTCAGTAAACCCCCTTTCCTACACCTGTCATATTAACAATAAGCTGTTATATTATTACACAGTTTATATGAAGCCCTAATACCAAATAATGTTTGGATTGAACTTTAACTTTTTGATATAAATCCTAATACATGACGCACGTGGGAAATCTGCTTAGTTATCGTAGCCCATGCGTGACGGACTTTTTATTATAGACATAAGACATAACGTGGGAAATCTGCTTACTCCATGCACAAAAAAAACACATAACCCAATTTATAATTTGTATTTTGCTTAAATTATATTATATTAGCTTATACGAATGACTCTGATTTTAATGTTTTAGCTAAGACGTGAATGACCGATTTTAGTAATTTTATTTAGGTTGAAGCATTTAAAATGTATGTTTTTTGATACATCACATGGCCTTAAACATGTTTCTCTTTTATTTCTGTTGTCAACACCTGATGATGGCACGTTAGTGCCGAAAGGCCTAGTGCTTTAATTAAGCAATTTGTGGGAAGACTTGCTGTTATTAAAACCTGTTTTCCAATACAATATATGGTCATCTGTTGTTTTAATTATCCACATGGGTAAAAATATTTGTTTTTGTTTGGGTAAAAATTTTTAAGGCAAATAATACTGGGAGGCGATTTAAGCATAAAATTTTTGGTGTGGGACCTTTTCTCTATATATCTGCTAATCCTTGTTATTGTCAAACTAACACGTGTCAGCCATACATCTCATTGTGGGTAGCTATTCTGAAATCAACCCAGATTACAGTATTAATTCATAATTCCAAAGTTTCATCAAAGCGATACAATAATCAATATAAACGAGGAATATTTGAAACAATGTTCTTTTTCCTTTCCTTCATGAATAATTGATTTACTATATAGAAGTATTTATAAATTACCAGAACACAATTCGTTAGTTCATTATCTTTATACACTATGTATTTCTATATAATACTGCAAAATTTCCCTTACGGGAAATCGGCTATTGAGGTCACATTCGAGGCGTTTTTCGAAATCTTTTCCTCCAATGTTTATCGATCCTACCCTGGGGATGACGATATCTATATTCTTATATACAATACACATTACTATTTTATATATATATATATATATATATATATATATACTATGCATATATATTTGTTGGTGTAACATTCTAGCAGTGCAATTTTTCCCATATCGCTACCAAACTTTGGTATTTAAACGTTTAATGAATAAATGAAGACCAAGTTAGTTAACAGCTAAAATCAGACTAGTGGGGGGGGGGGTTAAAGAGAGAGGAATTTCGAAAATTCTAAATATCTCCATTGTTACACGTTGGATCCCAAAATTGCATTGAGTTAATCTTATTGCAAATGTAATGTTCCATAAATGTTGTTATACACAGGTTTTCACTTTATTGAATATTAAACGAGATATTCTAGGATAGACGAACTTTTCAGAAACAATTCGAAAATCACGTAATGAGTACAACCGTGTTGTATAAATCAAAATCACGTGGTGAAACAGCTGATTACACTTGAGGGAAATTTGCTAAAAGTGTTCTGGAACCAATTTTCTTAAACTATTGATACTCTACAATTATTGTACTATGCATTTTTTAGTGTATTTCCCTTGAGGGAAATCAGCAATTGAGGTAATACTCATGACGTGATTTCCGAAAAAATTCTTCAACTGTCCATCGATCCTACCTAGTAGATGACGAAAATGAGGGTCATTAAAATTATATGTGTGTGTGTATACACACACACACACACACACACCACAATATATATATATATACGCTCTATATATATATATATATATATATATTTGTTTGTCACCGCTCTAGCATTCGCAATTTTTGTTTAATCCTTACGAAACTCATATACAAGGGTTTCTTGTAAAATGAAAGATCACGTTCGTTACGGCTGAAATCGGACTGGTGGAGGGGGGGGGGAGGGGGTTTAGAGTGGAGAATTTCGAAAATTCCTAATATCTCCGTAATTATGCGTCGGATTGGAAAACTGTATAAAAACGATCTTACTGCAAATGTAACGTTCTATAAATGTTATTATGTACACTTTTTCATTATCTTTAATATTAAGCGAAATATTTGCGTTTTTTTTTAGTTTTTGGCCTTTAGCAAACCCCTACTCCTACTCATGCCATATCAACAATCACCTGTAATATTAAGAAGCACTTTATTTGAAGCCTAAATAACAAATATTGTTGTCATTAAACTTATACGTCATGAGATAAATGGAAATACGCGACACAAGTGGGAAATCTGTTTAGTTAACGCAGTTACTGCGTGAAGGACTTTTTTTTATTTAGCTCAAATTTTAAGAGATTTATTCCTTTTTTCTTGTTTTCTTAGCCTTCAGTATTTGTCTGAAAGATATTCAAATTGTTGAACGCATCCTAGTATGAACCTAAAACTGTTACAGCGCCCGATATGTGCTTGATATACATGCCATAGCTGTCAATAACAGACCAACCTGCCCTCGGGATACAAGTGATACAGCACAGCTGTGTTGTTAGTTAACATGGAAGAGAAGGAGTTGGTGGTAATTGTTGCCTTTATTAATTTTCCCAACAGAATGCCCCATTGAATAATTGACTACAAAGTTCTGAATTTGTTTTCGCAATGATGTTTCAACTGGACCACTGGTATGATTCAATTAGTGTCCCAATAAGTTCCACGGTGTACTAATATTATCTTTAGGGAAATCTGCTATGCAGGTTGTACACAAATGTCCATCGTTCCTTACGACGTTTTTTAAAAATTGGATATATATAATATTTGTCTGTTACCGCTCTAACGGTCGGATTTGCTTGTTCGTTAACATACTCCATATTTAATTCTTGTATGTAAAAAGAAAGGTCAAGATCGACAAAGGCAAAAATTTCGGACCAGTGGGAGGGGGGGGGGTAGGGTAGATGGGGAATTTAGCAAATTTGAAATATTTGCGTAACTATAAGTCGGATCGAAATATTGTAACCCCACGTAACCAAACGTATTGAAAATTAAAATACCTGTAAATCTTGATATATACATATTTTCTCTCTCGAGAATATTAACCGAGATATTTGGGTGTTTTAGATTTTATCCTTAAATGAGCTCCTAATCCTATAAAAGGCATATTACAAAAAGTCCGTCAAGCAGGGGCTGCGTAAACTAAGCAGATTTCCTACGCGAAGGTTTACAATAGAGAAATATAGTTAACACTAGCCTAGTGAATATATACAAACGGTAATGAGAAATATTTCAGTCAACTTACAATACAAGTTAATAATTTCTACAAACGGAAAACGGCTGAATTGTAAACAAACAGGCCAGCCAACCTTGTAGCGCTGAATAGATTGATAGACCGGAAAGAAACAATTAATGAAATATATCTGAATATAACATATTAACCCTCATCTCCTACGGTTGGGTCGGATCCGACCGGGGCGCCGGTTCCCCGTAGTCTAAAAATCGCCTGGCTTCCCCGACTACTCCATGGTCCTAGGTAACCTCCTCTGCAGTTGTGCCTGAGAGGATGACGAGTCTACTACTCTCAGGTAAGTGTCCTCTCCTCATTATTACCCATTCGGTCAGATCCGACCCACCGTAGGAAATAAGTTAGGGGTCGGATTCGACCCACCGTAGGTTCTATGATTTAGATTTTTTCATGATTATTTCTACATTCCCATAAGAATGCACGATTTACTATCCTTCTACTCATGTTACATAAAGAATACTCTATGATATAATAAACCACATTATTCGAAGCTTAAATACCAAATATGTTATTCAAGAGACCTTTGTTATACGAGATACATGCAAATATGTCCTGGTGTCGCCCCCCCCCCCTCTTAAGGTCTTGAATTATTAATTAAAGTATTAGATATAATAAATAGTTCTCAATAAAATTAATATGTTATATTCTGATATAGTTCTGTAATTTGTTTTCAATCCGGTGTGAGGCTGGCCGATGAGTTTGTTTACATTTCAAACGCTTCCTGACGGTAGGTTATTGAAATTGACTGAAACATTTTTAGTTCCGTTTGTATTTATTCACGGTGGTGTTGTGTTACCACTACGTAGATTTATCGATTACAAAACTTCACAAGGGAAATCTGATTAGTTTACGCAACAACCCCTGCGTGACGGACATTTTTTATTTAGAAATAGCAAATATATAGAGACATGAGATAAATATTGCCATACCAACCTGTGAGAAATATCCTTAGTTAGCTCAGCCTCTGCGTCAGGGACTTATTTTTATAATCATTCCAATATAAAGATGTCTGAGAATATAATAAAAATATGCCTTGATATATATGCCTTGGTGCCTTGACAGTGTTAAGAAAGAAAGTTGATAATTCCAGTCACGATTTCTACCTCAATAATTGTTTTCCACTGTTCTAAGTTTAAGGAAGTACCGACCCTGGAAATAGATTACCTCAAGCCTATTGTACATAATACAACAATGGTACAACACAAACAGAAGTACCATTGTTGAGAGCTTATTGTTTTGTTGGAGAAACTCTTGTTCTTGATTGAGAGAAGGAAGAAAGGTAAATTCGAGTACAACTTAATAGGGAAGTTAGATATTCGTGGAGACTAGCCAACTCAGGCTAAGACAAACTATGCAGAACAATGGGAAATGCGCTCCTATGTTATCAATTGAACATTATCAGCGGTTATGAATTGATAGGAACTACATTGTCCCTTCAGGGAAAAAAGTATTGAGGTTCTACTAATGACGGGATTTTCAAAAAATTTTATCTCGGGGATGAAGAAAATCAGGTCGGTTAAAAAATAATTATATAATATATTTTATATATTATATAAATAATTATATATATATATATATATATATATAATTCTGCTTTAGGTGTGTATGTGACTGAACTCCTCCTTAACGGTAAGACCGATTTGAATGAATTTTTGTATATGCGTTTGGGTGAAGACCTCAAATCAGCCCGGCAGATGGAGCAGGAGTGGGGGTTGTAAAGTAGGTCTAAAATTAAAACTAGCGATATTTCGTTTCCTATTGGTTCTTCGGCAAATATGCACAGGATAAAAGTTGTTTATGTTGATATTTAGAGTAGCTTTAGTTATATTCACTTTTGTCGTATAACAAAGTATAAACGAGATATACTCTAAAACATTAATGTGGGAGCCAACAATTCTATTGGTCACTAACGATTGAACCGAACTTAACAAAACCTGATGTGAGAATTAGCATTGATTCTTCCGTGATTTTAAGCCACATTAAAAGTTTTAGGTTCACAGATCGAAAAATTGTATAGAATCAAACTTTTTAAAAATTATATTGCCTATTAATATTGTTATACAGGTATTTTGTCTATCATGAATATAATCCGAGATATTCCAATTTTTTAGTGTTCAGCCTTCAATAAACCCCCTCCCCATTTCTTCTTGCTTTTACTGTGTGAGGTACTTTCAGGGAAAATGTGGACGTTAATAAATAACAATAGTAACCAACCATAGTTTCCTGGTAACTATGGCAGCCACCTTCTTTTCTTTGGTTTTACCAAAAACGATATTTAAACCGTTTATGTAAAAATGAAAATCGAGATAGGTAACCGGACGATTGGAAGGGGGGCGGGGTTAGAAATGAAGAATTTCGAAAATGTAAGATATCTCCGTTCTTCCCGTTGCAAAATATCCGGTGCCAAATTAGCGAAAAGTGGACTTTAAAAATAATAGTAATAATATCGAGGAGGAATAAAAAACCAGTAAATTTTAGACAATTATAGAATAAATTCTTATGTACGGATCGGAAACTCTGACTTGAAGCTTCTGTGATTTCTGACACAGTATTATATAGCTTCTTTAAACTAACCAACTCGTTGCTGATTCTATCCATTATCAGCTGTTCCAACGCAAACACTTTGTAACGAGATTTGCTCTACATAATTTAAATACATTACCCCAGCTCGTTAAACACACCTACGCAATTTGTGTTAATTTGATAATTTAATACGCTCAGATTTTCAGTAGTGTGTCCATAAATTTGACACTTGTGCCACGAAATAATTCTATTCGTTCAACTTATGTTTACCGAAGTCAAGCCAGATCCCACTCTATTCACAATGGGCCGAGTGAACAATGAAACTTTCCGACCGTTAGTGAATGTCAGTCTATCGCAACTATAGCACAAATTATTTATTCAATTAGTTTACACTTTATGTGAATCGTTTCAACTCAAAATTCATTACAGAGTCATTCTGTAAATACGAGAATTGTTAATAAATAAATGAAACATTATGGAGAACGAATGAAAAGAGAAATTCCAAACAAAACTTAAGCCTATGGAGATATATAGATAACATCGTAATCATTTTTTAAAAAGTTTTAATATATATTGCTGCGAAAATTAAATACTTAGACAGAGATGATCACATGTTTGTGGAGTGCGGGGATCAAAGGGGTGCCGCTACATGGTCGGGCCCGCTCTAGTCCCTACCTGTCTAGACGTCGAAGGGTCCAGCCAATTCCCCTTTGATGTATGCCGACGACCTATATAAAGAACCGGCCAGCTAGTTTAGATTTTATTCTCAACTGTCTTCAAGTGTTCGTCAGTGCTACAGTGCGACTTAGTGCAGTGCGGTAAAGTGTTTTTATGTGAAGAATAGTGTTGTGCCGTGACTGTAAGTAAGAGTTTAGTGCCGTGTTTAAGATAGTGCAGAGCCGTCTTTTTGTGAATTTCAGTGACCGTGAGTGAATTATCGGACTGTGACTTTTTGAAGAACACTGACGCTATCAGTGCATACCGTGATTAAGAATAATTAACCAAGTGTATAGTGCATTGTTAAATAAATTGTGCAGTGATAAAAACTGCGAAGCTTGTGTGTATTTAATTTTGGAATCCAAAAGAGCTCTAATAAACAAAGTATTACTGGTTTTGTAATAAACGTTGTTAATAAGAGTTCTTTTGGATTGCAAAATTAAATACTCACAAGTTTCACAAATTTTATCACTGCACAATTTATTTCACAGTGCACAATACACTTGGTAATTACTCCTAATTACTACTCACAGTATACACTGATAGCGTCAATGTTCTTCAGATTACACAGTCCAATAATTCACTCACGGTCACTTAAGTACACCAAAAGACAGCACTGCACTGTCCTTTACTTCGCGGCACTGCACTGTCTTAAACACCTCACTAAACTGTCACTTACAGTCACGCCACAACACTGTTCTTCTTATAAAAGTCCGTCACGCAGGGCCTGCGTAAACTAAGCAGATTTCCCACGTGAAGTTATACAATAGAGAAATCTCCATACGATAGCCACAGTTACGGCAAAGGGCCGAACTAGTTTTTGGCGGGAAATTTAAAAATCCGTTATCGGCCCAAATTCAATAAAAATGCAAATATCTCGGTTAATATTCAAGATAGGGAATAACTGCATATAACAATATCTATAGTAAATTTAATTTGCAATAGGATTGCTTCTATGCAATGTTTCGATGCGACTTAAAGTAACGGAGATATTTCGAAGTTTCGAAAATCTTCCCCTCTAAACCCCCCCCTCCCACTGGTTCGATTTCAGCCGGTAACGAACTCGATCTTCCTTTTTACATAAAACGATTAAATATCGAGTTTGGTAACGATCAAACAAAAATTGCGACCGCTAGAGCGGTAACAGACAAATATATATATATATATATATATATACAGTTTTGAACGGACCTTATTTTCGTCATCTACTATGTAGGATCGATGGACATTTGAAGAAAAATTTCGAAAATTCCGTCATGAGTACAACCTCAATAGCTGATTTCCCTTAAGGGAAATCTGCTAAAAACACTTTACCGCACTGCACTAAGTCGCACTGTAGCACCGAGCGTACATATCAGTACTTGAAAAGAAAACTAACTAGCTCGCGGCTGGCCGGTTCTTTATATAGGTCGTCGGCATACATCAAAGGGAATTGGATGGGCCCTACGAAATCTGGACTGGACGGGACTAGTAGGAGCTCAACCCTCCGTCGGCTTCTTTGATCTACCTCGCACTTCCCAAACACGCGACCCTTAAATGAAGTTGCTGATAAAGCAGCAAAGTCAGCTTCTAAATCTTCATAAATTACAGAATTTTACACAAAAATAGCAAAGACACGCATTAAAAATTTACTATACGCAGACAGTGACAAAAAATGGACAACATTTAAAGACTTTCATTCCCAACTTTGCAGAATATTTGAACATTGAAGATACACCTACTGACTTTTACATAACACAATTATTAACTGGACATGGGTCAATTAAAGTATACAAAAACATATTTAAATTGACTAATAACCCATTATGCCCATGCAATTTTGCTACTGAACAGACATACACTCGTCTCTTACATGACTGTGCAATGCTTTCAAACGAAACGTGCCTTTTAAAAGAAGCATTATTGAAAATAACAACCCCGATAGCCTGTTGAGGATAGAATTTTATTCTATAAGTGCAGTAAAGCACTGAGGAAATTGGCAGAAGTGTTATACCAGAAAATACGTTATTGGAATAGTTATTATGGGTAAATTGATAATAAGCTATTTACAATTATGGGGGGTGGTTTATACTCAGTAAAAACTGGAGTAAAATCCATATCGGGGGAAAATCCAAACGATATGGAGTTTGTGAGTGTGACATGTTATGGGGAATTTAAAAATTTTACATGATACTGGCAGTGTCGAGAAGTACCCCTTGCTATGCTTCTTTTATAATTGCCGTGGGAGATTCAAGTTCTTGGTGTCTGCTATCATAGTTTTGGCACGAGTCCATTTGAACTTACTATAATATGCTAAAATATGGCAGATTTCAGTTTGTATGCCTCTTTGAGGACGATAGCGAATTCATGATTTCTTAATTTTTCGAATATTCTCATCATTGGGCACAGCAATGTCAATAATTTCACCAGTCTTATTGATCTTGTCAATAATGACAATATCCGGTTTTTTATGGTGCACAGTATGGTCAGTTATCATCGCTTCGTCCCAATAAATCTTTATATTATCTTTTTCAAGTAATTTTTGAGGATTATAGTGATAATAAGCGACCTTTCTGTCTACCATGCCGAATTTCTCTGCTAGAGCTTGATGGTGTACTTTTGCCACGTTATTGTGCCTTTGTAAGTACTCGGACCCAGCCAGTATTTCACATCCAGCCGTAATATGTTGAATGGACTCATAAGCTTTGTAGCATAATCTACACTTGTCTGAGACACTACTGCCCTTAAGGATATAACATCTGTAAGATCTGGTGGCAATCACTTGTTCTTGGATAGCTGTAATAATATTATAGTTATTATTATTACCATTTTACTTTTCATCATTTAATGGTTTGTTCATTAATGGAATTATTTATTTATTGGAGTTAGGATTAATTAATTATATTTACATCTCTTTTTTAAACAAAATTGTATATATTGTTTAAAATTTATTATATTTATATACATATATGTATATATATATATATATATATATATATATATATATATATATACACAAGGATCGAACCTATGTCACTAGGCTCACCGAATTTATTTAGAGCTACCCATTCTCAAGATAAAAATATTATTAATTCAATAAACTTCAATTAAACTCTAATCACATAATATAGACAAAAGCCTAGTCAGTTGATGAACCTTTAAAATTCTATAGATATCTGAGATGTTTTATAAGATTTGTTGTGTAAAACGTCTATATTACTCAAGAGAAAGTTTGAACTGAAAGGTAAAAATAAGTTAAATTTAATATTGCAAGACCTTATTTTCGAGGCCACGCGAAACCCAACCCATTAAGCTAAGGAAAATTTCGTTGTCTACAGCTGTGTCGATGGAACCTCTAGCAGATAGAAATATGATCATCACAGCTGATATTAACTTTCACCATCATTATTTTACCCGCCAACTTCACAAGTATCAAGTCTATATGATGGCTTAATTAATTTGTCCCCTTCCTGGAAGGCAAAATCCTTGCAAGGGAAGTGGAGAAAAGCATTGGCTTTTATAACATTTTATACAAATTTGAATTATTTTAGCGGATTTCCCTTAAGGGGGATCAAAATTTTATATATACATACTAGCTAACGTACCCGCCTTCGCTCGGGAGTCATTAGAGTCTGATTTTTTATTTGGCAAAGCTACAATGTGTACAATTACACTTCCCGTCTGGGACTAATGGTTTTTCCCTTAAGGGTAAGCTCCTCCCCAGAAATGTTGTTGCAGTTATAAATCGTGGAAGGATTAGTTCTAATTGACATACCAAGTTTTGTTTAGTTCAGTTGAGTTTTTTGTGCCAAATAAAATTGTTGACTCCCGCTATAGTTTTTAGCTTAGAACTAATGTATAGTTGTTACTCAAAATAACAAAATAAACAACTTTGCTATGTTCATATTTGCCTAAAAAGCAATACCAAACGAAATATCTCTATTTTTAATTTCAGGCCTCCCTTATAACCCCCACTCCTGTTCGTCTCAGAGAATATTAATATATACTAAACCCTAAGTTGGGTTAGTAGTCATATGTTACATATGTCACATGTTTCATAAAGTACGGTTCAGCCGTTTACAATTCTATAAATGACATACAGACAAACATTCATATATATATATATATATATATATATATATATATATATATATATATATATATATTTATGTGTGTGTGTGTGTGTGTGTGTGTGTGTGTGTGTGTGTGTGTGTATGCATGGTTTTATTCGTTTTAAACTTTTTTCTTCTTAAATCTCTGGAGTATGCTGAATGGTAGAGGAACCAATTGATAAGGAACAATAAAAAGGCATTGTCCTCTACTGATGTTTTTCTTTTTTTTTACAAACGGACCTCATTTTCGTGTCTTCCTGGGAAGGATGGATGGACATTTGATTCCTGTTTTTATAGGACGGCAATACCCCACACGTGGTAGCTTTATTGGTTACTGAACATGACCACAGAATAATTAAAAAATTGGAACCCGTTTAGATTGAGCTGGAGAGACAGAAGGGTGTCTGCCTAAACGTACAACTGGAAATGCAGAGTTGTGGTCGCCAGTAGTGCCCCTAAGCCGAAGGTCATGAACGAGTATTATACAGCAAGTTAGGAGAATTGTCAACTAATAGAAACTTCTATTTATAAAAGAAAGATGTCCTTAATGTTCAAAATATGTATTCATGTTTTATTTATTTTATATTAATTAAACTATGATAAGTACTTTCTATGTTTGACTTCGATTTAATTATTTTTAAGATAGGACTGTTTTGTATGTCTGATGTTTGTATGTAATTATATTTTTGTTAGTACATTTCAAAATGTAATTATTGGATACATCACTAAGCATGCTTCTGTTTTAATTGTTTGTTAGTACCTGATGATGGGAGGTTAGTGCCAAAAGGCCTTGTGCTTTAACAAAGAATTTGGTGGGAAAACGTCCTGTTATTAACCCTCCGTCGGGCGCACCTCTGGACGAAACAAAATCGGGCGCACCCGACCTGAGAGGCCGTTCACATATTTTAAACCCCCACTACCCAAGAAATTAATTTTAATTTAAAACCCTGGTAGGACAGACTTCGCTAGGATCTTTGGAAACCAAATATAACATTTAGAACGTAAAATATTGTTTTTATTAGAATAGAATGAAGCTTATACTAAAACAAGTAAAATTGATCAGGCGCATTCGGCCTGAGAGGCCAGAGTTAGACTAGCACTTATTTCTCAAGATATCGACGAACTTACATATAGAATAGCATTAATCTTAGTAAAAGGGACGATTGCAATAGATATATCTTGAAAAAAAAATCATCTTCGAAAATTAAGGAGCAAATGGCGCAGTCGGCCTCATAAGCCACCTAAGGACCCGACGGTCTGGATGAAGGATGTCAATGGACTATAGTAGGGGATTCTAAAGCATGAACACAAATCAGGAAATTACTGGGAATGGCCCCTCACAGGGGAAACAGAATGAGGCGCGGTATCAAAAAGTATGTTTTCCTGGCCTCTCAGGTCAGCTGCGCCCGACGGAGGGTTAAGACCTGTTTCCCAGTTCTGCACTCTCACATTCAGTAACATACGAATTTATGTTTATGTAGGCTTCTGTCTGCGTTAAAAATAGAGAATGCATGATTAGATGAGATCATGGGCGTATCACATGTGTGGGAAACCTGCTTACTTTACGCAGCCCCTGCTCGACGGATTTATATTGGACGGCGACAAAAATTTTCACTTGGTATCAAAAATAAAAAAAAATTCTACATTTATTTTTTGCATATTAGGGGAAAGCGTTGTAACCTTGCTGACATATAGCCTCCACTCAGGCAGAGAGCAGGGAAAGGCTGGGACATCAATTTCTGAAGATGAATATTCTACAAAGCGAGGGCACGGATTTTTATCGCAATTCCCTGTAGCTTTGATTTAGTAGCGCCAGGAGCATGTGCGAACCCCTTTGATGTATGCGCTCAGCTCAAAGGGAAAAGCAATCCTTTATATTTTTAATTTCACTTTTTCCCGTATTAATTTTTATTAACAGCCAACGCTTTTGTGGAGAATACGTTAGTCGCAGTATGAAGCTCACCCCCACCGAAGATAAAAAATCTCCTAGATCGATTTGAAATAAGCAAGCCCATTGTTTTATGTTTTGGAGATTTTAACGAACATTTCTATATAACAATGATAAAATAATTTTATCTATTCAGCGTAGCGATGTTGGCTGCCCTGTTTGTTTTCAATTCAGACACTTTCCGTTGTAGACATTATTAACATATAAATTGACTGAAAGATGTCTTATTAATGTTTGTATTTATTCGCTTAACGTTCACGGTGGTATTACCTGTATGTAGATTTATCCGTAGTAATCCTTCTCGTAGGAAATCTGCTTAGTTTACACAACCCCTGTGTGAAGGACTTTTGAGTATTAACCTAGATATTAGCATTATTTAGTTTTCAGCCCCAAAGAAAATCTCCTACTCACCTAATAAAACAATAAGTTGTATTGTGATGGGCACAATTATGTTTCAATCAACACAAAATGATTGTATTAGTTTATGAGTGGAATCGGGGGTGTGTGGAGGGGGGGGGGTGGTAGCGGTGTAGTGTAATTGAAAAATTCCATGAGTCGGATCGAAAGATGTTATAGAACCAATCATAATAAACTACTGCTGTTCTACAATTTTGGGTCTACACATTTTTTTGTAAGTCAAATATTAGTTTTCATTTTTTAGCCTTCCTTATACCTTTACTCATGCCATATAACAATATGCTCTGCCATATAATAACGTTATATGTTAAATAGCTGATATGTAAATATAATTTTATATGTTAAATAGCTGATATGTAAATATAATTTTATATGTTAAATAAACTGATATGTAAATTAATTTTATATGTTAAAATAACTGATATGTAAATATAATTTTATATGTTAAATAGCTGATATGTAAATATAATTTTTATATGTTAAATAAAACTGATATGTAAATTAATTTTATATGTTAAATAAATGATATGTAAATATAATTTTATATGTTAAATAGCTGATATGTAAATATAATATTTATATGTTAAATAGCTGATATGTAAATATATAATTTTAAATGTTAAATAGCTGATATGTGTAAATATATTTTTATATGTTAAATACTTGATATGCAATATATAATTTTATATGTTAAATAACTGATATGTAAAATATAATTTTATTTGTTAAATAACTGATATGTAAATTTAATTTATATGTCAAATAACTGATATGTTAATATAATTTTATATGTTAAATAACTGATTCGTCTCTATTACAATTATACAATTATACAATAATCCCATTTCGCTACTGGAGCGATTCAGTTGCGAAATGCGATTATTGTATGAATAAATAAATAAATCTTAAGTCATGAACCACATAATTCGAAGCTAAAATACCAAATATTATATAATAGAGGAGTTTATTACACGGAAAAAGATTTCTTATTATTGATTGTTTCATTCACTTAATATTCACGGTTTTGTTGTGTTTCCAGTATGTAGATTTATTTATTGTTTAACTTCACGAGGGAAATCTGGTTAGTTTTTACGCAGCCCCTGCGTGACTGACTTTTTGCTTAGAAATATAAAATATATCAATGCCATAACCGCAAATTGGCAATCTGCTAGGTATACGCACTTCCTGCGGGACGGACGTTTCTTGAACCTGATTAATTGATTCCTCTACCTTCCTACATCTCGGGAGAACTGACCTATCGTTCTAGGGGTAGTATTAGGGGTTGGTTCTCTTGCCCATTATTTATGTGATGATATTGTATATCTTGGTCGACCCACCCCCATTTCACGAGTGTCTATTTGACGTCAATTATTGATCTAACGTTGTTCTTCCTTTGCTGATAACTGCTTGACAATCTTTGATGAGACTCACTACGAGTCCATCCTGTTAATTATCAGGATTTTGTGCAATATCTCTGTAATCATCAGAATCATTTCCTGTCACCATTTCCGTTTCAATCTAATTTTGGGATTGACAGATCTACGCGAGTAATTAACTGTTCCATTTTAACTCCCAAAGCAAACTGGTAACACCGCCCTTCTACATTTTGCCAAAAGCCATGATTTATCAAATAATGATAAAGTGAATTTTAAATTCGTCTGACAATACCTTCACTAGAAAACATCCATTAGGATTAACAGTAATGTTATTATTATAATTCCCTTTGTTCTATTGCGGCTAATTGGAACGGATTGTGTACAGCTTTATTTATCTGATCTATATCAAACTCGACATCCAATTATTACAATCGACACGAAAGATCAGAATATGTAATGGCTGAACGGTTGGTAAATAGAATTAGCCGAGTGAATAATTGAAAATTCGAAATATCTTGCCTACTAGGAGGTGAAAAAGAATGTTATATAACCAATGTTATTGGAACTTTTATCTTTCTACAATTATTGTTAAACACATTTTAGCAGATTTCCAAAGAATGTTTGACGAATTTTTTCAAATGTCCATCGTGAAAGTGATTAGCCTCTGATCGCCACCAAACTCGCTATTTATAAGTTTCACGTAATAACAAAGATCGGGTAAAATCGGACCAATGGGAGGGGTTAGAGATCCGTAATGTAGAAAATATCGAAATATTTCTGTAATTATACGTTGGATCAAAAAAGTCAATAGCAAAAATCTTATTACAGATTAAATGAACTATATAACTGTTGGTATGTAAATTAATTCTCCATCTTGAATATTAACCGAGATATTTAGTTTAGCAGATTTCCCTTCAGAGAAATCAGCTACTGAGGTTGTACTCATGACGGAATTTTTCGACATTTTTCTTCAAATGTCCATCGATCCTACTTAGTAGATGACGAAAATGAGGTCCGTTTCAAAACTGTATTATATATATATATATATATATATATGTCTTTATACCGCTCTAGTGGTCGCAATTTTTGTTTTGATCGTTACGAAACTCGAATTTCGTTGTTTTATGTAAAAAGAGAAAGATCATGTTCGTTTACGGCTGAAATCGGACCAGTGGGAGGGGGGGTTTAGAGGGAAGGATTTTCGAAAATTCGAAATATCTCCGTTACTATACGTCGCTTCTAATCAATTTACATTTACTATAATATTGTTTTATTCATATTTTCCGTATAATGAGTATTAACCGAGATATTTGTATTTTTGTAATGAGTTCCGCTTTTCAGTAAACCCCTACTCCTACTAGGGACATATTAATAATAAGCTGATATCTAATGAACCACCTCATTATTAGGTTAAATAAAAAATATGTTTCAACAAAGCCTTTATTTTTACGAGGTACAAACAAATACGTTCTGTTGACCTCCCCCCCCCCTTTTTTTTTTCTTGGACTACAAAAATCCTGAGTGATTGAGATAGAAATAATTTTGATTCATTACAAATTTCTCCACTCTCTATAATTATTAGATTCCAATAAAATGAGTATTTTATATTCAGATATATTTCTTTAATTGTTAGTTTTTTTCCGGTCTATCTATTGATACTGCACTACAAGGTTGGCTAAACCTGTTTGTTTACAATCCAGCCGTATTACGTTGCAGGGACTATTAACTTATATTGTAAAATTCACTGAAAGATTTCTCATTGCCGGTTTGTAATTATTCACTAATATTCACGGAAGTGTTACCTGTATGTATATTTATCTATTGTAAACCTTCGCTGGCTAACCTGCTTGTTCCTTAATCATGTGAAAATCTCATTAACCGTCTGAATACCGCCCCCCCCTTTTCTATTTTCTTCCCAAGATTCCTAAATTTGGAATGGTTGTGATTAAAATTATTCTGGTCTATTATTAATTACAGTAGTGGATATAATAAATAATTATATGAATAAAATTTATAACTTATATTCAAATATATTTCCGTAATTGCTTTTATTTCCGGTAAAACTAGCTGGCTAACCTGATTGTTTAGAACTCAGACTGTTGCTATCAGGAAAGTTTCTTACCATTTGGACTTGCCCTTTTATTTGTTTACTTAATATTCACAGCAGTATTAAGTCTTACAAATAATGGATATTCTGTGGTACTATTTAGTGTTGGTGTAATAAGTGTTCAGAGCGCTGCTATCATTAACGGTAAGTCCATCTTTGTGTTCTTGTTGTTTTTTTGAGATTGAATTGTTTTCAATTTAATCTCGGAGCCTAACGGACGAGAGTTACTTTCCCGCCAAAAGCTAGTTCGGCCGTTTCTTTGACTGGCTCGGCTCTCGTGAAATTTCTCTTATTGTAAAACTTCACGTGGGAAATCTGCTTTTAGTTTACGCATCCCCTCCGTGACGGACTTTTTTTTTTTTAGTTTTCAGCCTTTAGCAAACCCTAACTCATACTCAGGTCATATAAACAAAACTTCGTCACATAATAAAGCACTTTATTCCAAACGTAAATACCAATTATTGTTTTCAAGAGGCCTTTATCACACGAAATACATGCAAAAAAGTTCTGATGACCCTTGCCCCCATCTTTTGATCTTTGGATTACTAAAATTAGAATGATTGAGATAAGAATTACTCTGATTCATTACAACATACAGTACTACTAGATATAGGAAATAGTTTATAATAAAATTAATATATTCAGATATATATGAGTAATTGTTTTTCGTTCCGAACAAGAATATCTTTATCTATTTATGGAGCTCTGAAAGGTTGGCTAACCAATTTCTTTACAATTCAGAGGCGTTTGTAGAGGTGGTTAAAATGTAAATTGACTGAAATATTTTTCATTACCATATGTATTTATTAAATTAATATTCACGGCAGCTCTATGTGTTACCAGTAAGTTTATTTATCTATTGTAAAGCTTCACGTGGTAAATTGTTGCATTTGTTTCTTCTTCTTTACTCACTTCATGATCAAATATATAGGAAGAGTGAATTTTCCAAGGTTGTCCAAATTGGCAGTGTCCAATATGATAAGAAATATTTAATCACAGATTAAACCGTTTTACCAAAAGGAGTAGAGTACACCTTAAAATTTACTAAAAACATTTCCTAATCCTTTCAATGGATTTCCCTGCCAACTCTTCAGTACCTTCATCTTCAAAATAAAGTTCAGGGAACAGTAAAAATTACTCTTTATTACAACAAGTGTGCTACGTGAGTGAGAGAGCAATTTGTGGTTTATATATAGATTAAAATCTTGCGGGGCGAGGTGTTGTGAGGGCTTGGCTGAAGACAGATTGCAGACAGACCACAAGTTGGAAGTAGCTATCAATCTTAACACATCTGCGGCAGGCTGATGAATGGTATACTCAGATATGTTACACTAAATCGAGCAATATATTAAACTGCCTTATCAACAATCTATTATCAGTTAAGAATCATGACCTTCTTAATTGATAACCTGACAATGATTTTCTAACTAATTATGACTTCCAAAGGAAGTTCTATTCGTTGTTCAGTACTTGTTTTGAAGATGTTTGAACATTTCATTCTATGGTTCTATATATGGTGAAAACACATCCGGAACTGCAAAACATTTAGCAGATTTTCCAAAAGTTAAATCAACCGTTGAGCTTGTGAACATAGCTCAATTTTCGAAAAGATCATTCATATTTCAAACGATCCTCCCAAGGAGAGTGTATACATTATTAACTAAAACATTATTAATTACTTATCTAAATAACAGTGTAGTTCGCAACAATGTATTATATAACTTTTAAGCTTTGTATTTTATTATATATATATATAATAATTCTACTGTACATGTGTATGTCACTGAACTCCTCCTAAACGGCCTGACCGATTTGAATGAATTTTTTTGTACGCGTTTGGGTGACGACCTGGATGGTTTAGCGTCACAAATCAGCCCGGCAGGTGGGGCAGGAGTGGGGGTTGTAAGGGAGGCCTAAAAATAGTGATATTTCGTTTCCTATTGGTTTTTTGGCAAATAATTATACTGTTAAGGTCTTCGGGTATTGACCGTGTCTGCACCGTAGTATGAGACTGAAGAGTTGTTAGTTCATCTCTGGGTATATATGTAGGCCCCTTGTACGGTTTCCTTGGGCAGAGTCGTCCTCTCCAGGTGTCTACGAATAACTTCTTCCGGTGGTCGTTTACCCGCTAAACCGTCGTTTATGTTTCTTGTCCGTGGTCTCTGTGGAATGACGGGCTTCCAGAGTTTTTGCTGAGTCTGTATCCACAGCCGGTCCTCCCTGTTGATGTTGAATGGGCATTTCCCGATTTCTATGGCTTCTCGAACCAGTCTTTCTTGGTATCGGTCCACCTTGGCCAGCACCTTAACTTCATAGAATTTGATGCTGTGATTAGTTTCTCAGAAGTGTTCTGCTATTGCTGATTCTTCTGTCCGAAACTTTTTTAAACTCTTGATATGCTCGGCGACCCTGGTGTTAATCAATCTGCCGGTTGGACCTTAGGATACTCAAGAAGCAGGGAATAGAAACAGCATTTGGCACGTACAAGAAAATAGCACACATGTTACCCAGCTGCAAAGATCAACTCCAGACAAAAATCCCAGGAATATACAGCATACCCTGTTCTTGCGGCATAGAATATATTGGACAAACCGGCAGTTTGATCGAACTTGCCAAGTCAGCTACTCAAAAAAGAACTCACAACACTTACTGTACACGCCAAGATATTCAAGCCCAAGCATTTGAAACTCAATTCATGGCAGAAAACTTGGTTTACCACAACTGATAACAAATTTCCTCCAAAAGGCTAATTAGAACAGAAGTAGTTTTAACGAGCTTGAGAATTGGCCATTCATGACTAACTCACACTTACCTACTTACTGGAGAAGATGAACCCTACAGCCAGCACTGTACCTGTACACTCACTATAAAACATATACTTACTGACTGCTATCTAAGGACTCACATAGGCCTACCATACACTGAATACCATATACTGAATTACTACATGACTGTAGCCCGTATATAGACCGAGTATTACAATACTTGAAACAAAACAACATTTTCAAAAAAATATAATGTAGGGCAATACTGAAAATAATTGCAGAAATGAGCATACTTACGTAAATATAATAATTATATGTTATAGGTTAAATATGTTATACGTTGAATATGATATATGTTAAATATGTAAATTATTATGCTGTATATTAAATAACTGATTCGTCGCTAAATTGCTTCTGTTGAGAAATACGAAGTATGAATAGTAATAAGTAACTATAAGATGTTATATCATTAACCATTTCATTCCAAAGTTGAATACCAAATATGGTTTTCATTGAACTATTAATTTATGAGACATATGCAAATACGTAATACATTTAACAGTATTATTACGCCTAAACGAATATCTGAGATGCCTAAGAATAACAAATCAAAGATTATGGGATTTACTCTAGATCTATTAGCACATCCAATAAATTTACAAATAACACATTAACCATGGAGGGATAACTTTACATAAACCAACATCTGTGTTATTCTGGAGCAGACATCTCTAGAAGAAGTCAGAAAACAATTTAGCATTAAGTTTAATGGTTTTCTGTCAAAAGAAAAAGAGCAAAGCGGATGTTTTCCCGAAAGACAGGAAGTTGCTTCTGAGTATATTTAATCTCTTTGTTCCTTGTTTTTCCTTCCTCCATTATCACTTTAAGTGTTTCTGATGGCGGATATAAGGGTCTTCTTGTTTCCTTCCATCTCACTCAAATCAACAAGTAAAAAAAAGTGTAGCTCCACTTGGAATCGAATATTATTAAACATTTAATCATGGCGATTGATTAAAATCATATTATCATCATATCTTATTTATCAGTGATTTTTAGCATCATTGAGTATTTACAAAAAAGTCCGTCAAGCATTTGGTGCGTAATTTAAGCGTATTTCCACGAGCTGTGTGGCACACTACTGGTCACATCTCCCCATTATTCTCCATATCGAAATTAAAATCCGATGATTAGAGACGTTGACTTGCTGAACACTGAAAATCCTGGCTGCGTAAACTAAGCAGATTTCCCACGGATTACAACAGATCTACTTACTGGTAACACCACCATGAATATTAAGAGAATAAATACAAACGGTAAGTAGAAATCGTTCAGTCAATTTACAAGTTAATAATATCTACAACGAAAAGCGTCTGAATTGTAAAAGAAAAACAGGGGCAGCCAACTTCGCAGCGCTGAATACATGGAGTTATTCTAGGCCGGAAAGATGAACAATTAATGAAATATATCTGGATATAACATAGTGTTTTTATTGGAAACTATTTACTATAGCAAGTGGAATTACTTGAAATGAATCAGAATAATTTCTATCTTAATCACTCCGATTTTAGTAATCCAAGAACATAAGAAGGGGGGAGGGGGTCAATAGAACGTACTTGTTTGCATCTCGTATAATAAAGGTTTGTTGAAAACAATATTTGGTATTTAGCCTTTTAATGAAGTGGTTAATTAATGATATAACAGGTCATCATTAATATAACACCAGTAGGAGTGGAGGTTTTCTGAAAATGGAAAAATATAAAATCAAAATATCTCGGTTAATACTCATTATACGGGAAATATGTTAAAAACAATATTTATGGTAAATTTAATTTTCATTAGATTGTTTCTATACAATTTTTCAATTTGACGAATAGTATCGGATAAATTTCGAATTTTCAAAATTCCTTCCCTCCCTCCCTCTGGTCCGATTTTAGCCGTTAATGAACTTGATCTTTCTTTTGACATAAAACGACTGAATATCGAATTTGGTAACGATTAAACCTTAATTCTTAATTTCCCCTGAGGGAAATCTACTAAAACGGCACAAAAATTGGTTTATATTCAGCATAGGAAAAAATATATAGCATAATATACATTTAAATTTCTCAGAAGAATGGATATAAAAACTTCCGTTTTGACTTACAGTAAATGAAGAGTTTTAAATTTTGGACCCCATTCTTAACCCTCCACAGTCCAGCGATTGCAGCCCTTAAGGAACTTTATATTATCTCAGGTAAGAAAATACGCCTCGTTCCTTCACTATTCTTTATTCGTTGTGACAGAGCGCTTTCAGAGCATTCGCTCCATCATCAGTGCCCTGCTCTTCACAATGATGTGACAGGAACCAAGGATTCCTGAGGGACTCTGTGTGGGAGTCACATCATTGTGAAGAGCAGGGCACTGTTGATGGAGCGTATGCTCTGAAAGCGCTCTGTTACAACGAATAAAGAATAGTGAAGGAACGAGGCGTTTTTCTACCTGAGATAATAATTCCTTCACCATCCAGTACCCCAAAAATGGAACTTTATATTAAGTTTTTCAAGAGACGCTTATTTTATATAGATATATCGAGTTTGGTATTGGACAAAACAAAACTTCGTCATCTGAGTAAAATCGATTGACATTTGAAGAAACATGCTAAAAAAAGAATAAAAAAAAAAAAACAATTACGGGATATCCTGTTTCCTGCTGAATCTGATTTGGTACGAACAAATTTTTGTCGTACTGATACCAAACTGCATTTCATATAAAACTAAAGATCACGTTCGTTAACGGATCAAATTGAACAAGTGGGAAGGGGGAGGGTATAAGGAAGTGGAATTTCGAAAATTCGAAATATCTCCGTTATTATAAGTCATATCGGAAAATTTCACATAACCCATATTATTTCAAATTTAATCTTCTATAAATGTTGTTAATCGCGTATTTTATCTATCGTAAATGTTAACCAAGATATTTGGATTTTTTTCTTTTCGGTCTCCTTTCAACCCCAATCCTACTCATGTCCTATTAATAATAAGCAGTTCACGAAGCAAATTGTTCAAAGCATAAATACTAAATATCGTTTTCAAGAGGCCTTCATTAGTAGAGATAAATGCAAATTCGTTGTGAGCTGACGTCATTAATAAAATTTTACGTTCGTGTCTCGTAAATGTTTACCTGATCTATACTATACACGATATTAAACAGTTTTGGCCAACACTAAAGTACATATTTGGTATTGACTGAAATCGCCCTTCTACACATCGTTTTATTTATTTTTTTTTGCATAGTAGTGGAGAATATGTACTGAAGTCAAATCACAAGTGTGTTATTCCAGCATGTGAGAAATCTGCTTAGCTTACGCAGCCCTTGCGTCAAGGACTTTCAACTACCTTTTTGCATTTGAATAATCAGACGTCCTGAGTGAAAGCGGAAAATATAATTTTTATCCATTTCCCTGATAAGATACAACCCCAAAAGGAATATAGATTCATATTGTAGCTTCTAGATAACGAAACTTACATCCTTATTGCTCGTTGTTCTTTTTACGACCATCAATTTCGGACTTAATGTTTATTGTTATTAATGTAAACTTTAAATTCGAAATTTTGTAGCACAGAGATCATTAAACTGCAAAATCAGTTTAGGGAGAGCGGCGTAATATCCACTAATGATTCAGGGCTTTATAACTTTTGGTACAGGAAACCCATTTTCTCAAAACCTTTTAGTGAAAATGGAAGTTTGAATTTTACTATCTGAGTTTAGCATGAAAATGAGTGCACCTCGAAAAATTTAACTTTTTTTTCTTTTAATCTAATGCATAAAATAATGCAAATATTTATGGTTTTGTGTTTTTTATTCGCCTTTCCCCTGAGAACTCAATTGAAAGTAGTCACCCTCAAATATAAAAACACTCCTTAAGTTCTACAACATTCAAAAATTTTAAAACTTTCATTCAATTGCGTAACTTTATAAATTCACATTAAACTGTTCATAAATTGTAGCAGATTATGTTCCAATTATTGATATATTTAAAATATTATTAAGGAGATTTCCATTACAAAAACGATTAAGAAACGTTTTTAATAAGTCTCTCCCCCCCCCTCGGTCCTAGATGATGAAAATGAGGCTCATATAGTGTGTGTGCGTGAGTGTATTCACATCTTCTCCGTACTCTCTATACTAAAGTCAAGATAGTTAACGACAGAAATCGGACTGATGAGAGGGTGGAGTGGTTTTGATTGGAAGAATTTCTGAAATATCTCCGTTAAGAATGTAATATATATATATATATATATATATATATATATATATATATATATATATATATATATGCGCGTGTTTTAAATATAAATAAAGATCGAGTTTGTTGGGTTTAGAGGAGGAATTTCGGAAATTCGAAATATCTCTATTATTGTATGCCGGATCTAAAACGTATATAGAACCAATCTCCTTGCAAATATAATGTTCTATAAATGTTAGCATATATTTTTCTTCAGATTCTAGATTATTTTTTATTTTTAGTAATAGATATTTGCAATTTTTTTTTTATTTTTAGCCATCAGTATAACACGAATTTTAGTCTTCGCAAATTACCAACAATTCAATATATCACAAAACGCCTTAATCTAAACATTTTGCAAATCGAATGATCAATAAATATTGTTCCACACAATGTCTGTATCATGAAAATTAACCGTGAAAAATAACTCCTACTCATATCATATTATTATTACTCATTGTCCACTTCATCCCAAGGTTGAATACAATATACTGTTTTCATTGAACCTTTACTTTGTGAGATATGTGCAAATGGGTTCTTAACCCCTCTCCCTCTTCTTTTGTACTTGGATTACTGAAATTAGAGTGATAAGAGATAAAAATCATTCTGATTCGTTATAAATTACAGCACTAGCACTATAGTTTTTAGTAAAATGTTTACGTTATATTCCGATATATTTCAGTAATTGTTTTTCTTTCCGGTCTAAAATATTTATATCTATCAATTCACATCTAAGAGGTTGGCTGGCCTCTTTGTTTTCCATTGAGAAGCTTTATGTTGTGGAGTTTATTAACATTTAAATTGACTGAAAGATTTCTCATTACCGTTTGTATTAATGCACTTAATATTAACGGTGGTGTTACCAGAATTTATATCTGTTGTAAAACTTCACATGGGACATCTGCTTAGTTCAAGGATCCCCTCCGACACGGCCTTTAGTAAACCAACGTCTCTAATCATAGTATTTTAATTTAGAAATGATGAATAAATTATGATATTCACGTTTTACGTGAATTGTTTATTTATTTATAATTATATATATATATATATATATATATATATATATATATAGAGAGAGAGAGAGAGAGAGAGAGAGAGATCTATGTGCATGTGAACCTTTTATTTTTAGAAAGCCAGTTTAATAATATATGTAATTATATAAGTAAATAGCAAAATTCTAAGAAGTACTTTTTGAAGTAAAAAAGGCTTTCATTATTGTTATACATTTTTATGAAAATCGATTTGCTTTTGGGGTAAGATATCCTGTATATTATTCAGATAATTGAAAATTATTTTGCAAAAACCTCTATTACCCAGATATATTATGTAGACTCTTTATTGTGTGTCTGTAGCAGAAACTTCGCTGATTTATGACTATCTGGTTGGGTTTAATTAAAATAATACTAAATGACCAAGTTTACGACTTATACTGGAGGAAAAATCAGAGCCTTTGCAAGAAGCAGCATATAAGCCCTGGTGCTAAATTCGAGACTTGATTTAAGGAAGAGGAGCCAGAGGAAGGCAAGGAATCCTGGATTGCCGGTCCCAGACTTTTACGAGGTTCGGGTGCTTCAGATTTCAACCCAATCCTGACATATAGGCAAAAAGCTCCGTCCCATAAAGCAACTAGGCTGGACCCAACCTCCTTTGCCTGTCAATAAAAAAAAAAATAAAGTCTGTCGAGTAAGAGCTACTGATCACATCACACCATATATTTTCTATTTCCAAATACGATGAATATAAGTGGGCCGTCAATAAAATCTTAATTGGAGACGCCACCGCACAAAGTATTATATATCTTCTGGTAAAGAACTATTGAAAACGTTATTGGGTATTTACGCATGGAATTTGACGTTTCACGATCTTGTCACTTATAGTCAAAGAGCGATGACTATACGAGTGGGGGCTTAGTAAAGGCTGAAAATAAAAAAGGCCATCAGGGGCTGCGTAAACTAAGCAGATTTCCCTCGTGAAGTTTAGTAATAGATAAATCTACATACTGGTAACACAACACCACAGTGAATAAATTGAAACGGAAATAAGAAATCTTTCATCCAATTTCAATAACCTGCCGACAGGAAGCGTTAAAAATGTAACCAAACAGGTCTGCCAGCCTCCCACCAGAAAGAAAAACAATTACTGAAATTTATCAGAATATCACATATTAATTTTATCGAAAACTAAGTACCATAATTAATAATGAGTCAGAATAATTGTTATCTCAATCAATCAAATTTCAGTAGTACAAAACCTTAAGACGGGGGGGGGGGGGTTCACCAGGACATATTTGCAAGAATCTCGTATAATAAATCTCTCTTGAAAACAATATTTTGCATGTAAGCTTCGGATGATGTGGTTTATTACCTAACCGAGTATTGTGTATATAACATGAGTAGAAGTGAGGGTTTGCTGAATGCTGAAAACTGAAAAATGCAAATATCTCGGTTAATATTCAAGATAGAGAATAAATGTATTTAACAATATTTATAGTAAATTTAATTGTCTATAGGGTTGAGTTTATACATTTCTTCGATTCGACGTATAGTAATGGAGATATTTCGAATTTTCAAAATTCTCCCCCTCTAAACACCCCCTTATATCCGATTTCATCCGTTCACGAACTTGACCTTTCATTTTTCATAAAATGGCTAAATATCAAGTTTGGTAACGATTTAACAATAATTGCAACCGCTAGAGCGTTAACGGACAAATATATATATAAATATATACGGACCTCATTTTCGCCATCTCCTAGGTAGGATCGATTGACATTTGAAGACAAATTTCAAAAATCGCGCCATGAGTACGACCTCAATAGCTGATTTCCCTGAAGGGAAATCTGCTAATAGTATTCTGTTTCGGTCTACTTCTCTTTTTCTTTTTGAATTTTCAAAATAAAATGTCATGAATAAATTTAATACCCACTCTCTCCTGATAACCAGTTAACGAAGTTTGAATCAAGCTTCAAACTAAATTTATAAATACATTAATACACAAATTGACTTACCCCAATTTAGTATGCTTTACGTGCAAAAGCAATCCTTTTAACATTACAAAGTGAGAGAGAATGGGTTAACACATAGAAAACAAAAAAAAACCCGGTAACTAAATACAGTCGACTGGGTTAGAAATAACAAGATTCGATCCTGTGTTGTACTTTGTGATTTTTCATCCCTTTGGCGGTGTTATTAAGGTTGATCAAAAGAAACAGTCGTTTTGCCGCTGTGCTTCAGTCTGCGCTTTGTTGCCTTCTCTAACACCTAAACCTTTTCTATTTCACTCTCATGGGTTCGCGTAATGCCTTATTTAATTTTAGTTTAATCATTATTTAAGGGCAAAAGAATTTATTACACTCTACTGTCTAACAATCAGAGACATTCTTCTATGGCGTATCTCACAAATTGGTCTAATTGAATGTCTGATTCTCTTTCAACGAGCAATGAGGAAACTTTTACGTCATATCATAATCTATTCCGTGTATCATCCTTAGTAAGAAACGACCCAAACTTAAGAAGACTCATATCTGACCCGAACTTAAGATAAGTGAACCGGGGGATTTGCTGTAGGTTGAAAACAAGAAATACGAACTACTGGCTTAATATTTGAGTTACAAACTAAATATATAGAACAAAAATTACAGATCATTTATAGTTTAACAAGATTGATTCTAAAACATTTTTTATATGATAATACTAACGGAGATTTTATGATTTTTAGAATTCTCGCTCACTCTAACCCCCCCCCCTCCCCTATTTCATGCCAGGGACAAATATGATGTTTAATGTTGGCTGAAGTGGTTAAATATCGAGTAATCTATAAATAAAATAAACATTTTCGAGTTAAAAATGTGAAAGTCTTAATTGACTTCACCAACCAACGTATTTGCATGTAACTCGCATAATAATGGGCGCCTAAGCTTACAATACAGTGGTTCATGATATTGTTGCGAAAATTAAATACATGAATGATTAACAGAGATAGCCGCGTATTAGGGAAGTACGAAGGAGATGATAGGAGCCTACCGAGGGACTGTTGGCGCTGGCAGTGTCTGGATATTTCCAGACAAAAGAGTCCAGAACCGCCGTCCTTTGATGTTGCAGCTCCTCTATATAAGCATGTGCAACTCGCCCGACAGTTTAGTTTGTTCTCAGCTGTCTTCAAGTGCTCACAGTGCGTTCAGTGCAACAGTGCGACTTAGTGCAGTGCGTTTTAAGTGTTTTTATGTGAACAACAGTGACGTGCCGTGACTGTTAGTACAGGTTAGTGCCGTGTTTAAGACAGCGCTGTTAGATTTGTTGAACAACATGTTTCGATCTAATTTATAATGGCAGAGAAATTTTCAAAATCATTTCCGGTGAAATTCCCTCCCCTCCCCCAATATGATTTCACGCGTTAAAGAACTTGATATTTAATTTTGCATGAGACGCTTAAATTAGTTTGATAGTGATTAAGCAAAAATTGCGACCTCTTGTCCGGTAACAGAGAAGTTTACCGTTTGTTTATATATATATATATATATATATATATATATATATATATATATATATATATGTTACCGCTCTCTCAGTCACAACTTATATTTAATCACTACCAAACTCGATATATTTGCGTGTTGATCATGTTTGTTAAAAATGTCATATTTGTTGGGGGAAGAGATATAGAACGGAGGAATTTCGAAAGTCCGAAATCTTATTGCAAATTTAATTTCCTATATATGCTGTAATATACATATTTTCGCTGTCATGAACATTAACGCAGACATCTGGATTAGATAGTTCTCAGCCTTTAGTAAATCCCAACTTCTACTCGATTTATAATAATAATAAGCTGTTACATCATGAACCGCTTTATTCATAAATATATTGTCTTCGTTGAACGATTACTGCGTGAGATACATGCAAATATGTAGTGTGATGAGGTCATGAATTATTTAACCGTTTATTCAACACGAAAGTTTCAGGTAGGGGGGGGGGATTTCGAAAGTTCAAAATATCTTCGTTATTATAAGTCGTATGAAAACATGTTATACAATCAATTTTGTTAAAAACTATTGATGATTTACAATTGCCCTCAAATTAATATTTTGTAGTTAAATAATAAGACAGTTATTCACATGTTCTTGTTTTCAGCTATCATTAAACTCACACTTCTACTCATCAATTTTTTCATAGATATAGAAAATGATGGGCAAGAGTTCACTCATCATTATGAGCATGTGGGAAATGTCCGTAGTTAGCGCAGCCCCTGCGTGATGGACTTTCCTGAATTTCCTGGATGTACTCCCTTCAATTGTTCACGAAATAAATAAATAATTATAAGTCTTCACATCTATATATATATATATATATATATATATATATATATATATATATATATATATATAAAATTGTAACCTCTGTCTGTACATTGATTTTTTTTTCTCGAAATTTCATGATACTTTTTCGTTTCACATGTCATAGACACCATACCTGCATTTTGTTTCTTTCGTGTATGTTTGTTTGTTTGTTTGTTACCTTTTCACGCATAAACGGCTGAACCGAATTTTATGAAACTTGGTATGTATATTACTACTAACCCAACTTAGACTTTAGGCTATATTAATATCCTCTGAGACGAACAGGAGTGGGGGTTATAAGGGAAGCCAGAAATTAAAAATAGCGATATTTCGTTTCCTATTGGTTTTTTGGCAAATATGAACAAAACAAAAGTTGTTTATTTTGTAATTTAGAGTAACTTTTTGTATATACACTTTTTTCGTATACCGAATTATAAACGAGATATACGCTAAAACCTATAGCGGAAGTGAACAATTTTATTTGGGACAAAAGATTGAACCGAAATAAATAAAACTCGGTATATGTATTAGCACTAACGCTTTCATTATAACAAGCCATCCAAACATTTCTAGGGACGGGCAGGAGTGGGGGTTATAAAGGAAGCCAGAAATTAAAAATAGCGATATTTCGTTTCCTATTGGCTTTTTGGCAAATATGAACAAAACAAAAGTTGTTTATTTCGTTATTTAGAGTAACTTTTTGTATATACACTTTTTTCGTATACAGAATTATAAACGAGATATACGCTAAAACCTATAGCGGAAGTGAACAATTTTATTTGGGACAAAAGAGCGATCCGAAATAAATAAAACTCGGTATATGTATTAGCACTAACGCTTTCATTATAACAAGCCATCCAAACATTTCTAGGGACGGACAGGAGTAGGGGTTATAAGGGAAGTCAGAAATTAAAAATAGCGATATTTCGTTTCCTATTGGTTTTTTGGCAAATATGAACAGAACAAAAGTTGTTTACTTTGTTATTTAGAGTAACTTTTTTTATATACACTTTTTTCGTATACAGAATTATAATCCAGATATACACTATAAACTAAAGCGGGAGTCAACTATTTCATTGGGCGCTAACGATTAAATCGAACTTAAAAAACTCGGTATGTCAATTAGCATTAATTCTTCCATGATTATAAGCTATATTAAAATTTTTAGGTTAGAACGGGAGTGGGGGTTATAAGGGAGGCCTGAAATAAAAATTCGCGATATTTCATTGCCTATTTGTTTTTCGACAAACATGCACATAACAAAAGTTGTTTACTTTGTTATTTAGATTAACTTTTGTTTTATACATTTATCCAGGAACAATGTGTGGAGCAAGTAATTTGCGTAGAAATATTGATATGCTCAACAATTCATTCCAATTTGAACTATGAGGTACCTTACCTGGAAAAATTAATTCAAATCTATGTTAATATTTTGTCGTTAATAACTGAAAACTAATGCACACGAGACGGGAAATATGACAATTTGGAGGACAGTGAAGACTTGCATAAAAAATTAATTTTATTAGTAACAAATGCCAACAACGGGTATTAACCCTAAACACTGGGACGGGTAAATGTCAAAATATTGTGCAAAGTAAAGCCTTGCCAAAAAAATACCATCACCATTCAGCCTCAAATCAATTCCCGGGCGAAGCCGGGTATCTGAGCTAGTATATATATATATATATATATATATATATATATATATATATATATATATATATATATATATATTTGTCTGTTACCGCTCTAGCTGTCGCAATTATTGCTTTATCGTTACCAAACTTGATATTTAGTCGTTTTGTTGTGTTAAAATAATTGAAATTCACGAGAATGGAGGTTTGTCTAGGTTGACTATGAAATCCATGGTTAATCAGTTCTGATATGACTCAACTTCCTCTATGAGGTAATAAGTGTTCAAATCGATTCGGAGTCAGCTGAGAGTGAATGTAGCTCTTTGTGTGTGCTGGGGTGAAAATGGTAGCTCTTTGGCACAGCTATGAAGCAGTGAGTGGGGAGGTTATACTGGCTGTATCGCTCCTAATGATGATGGCAGTCTTTAGGGTTCGGCATCTGGAAAATGGCCCAAGATTTTTCCTCCGCCATTTATTGCTTCTCTCTATCGCCTACTCACATTTGTTGCCGAGGGCTCTTAGTCACTCATTTGAAGAATTCCCACGCGTTCCACCTTATTCAAGTTAGTTTTCCAACTTACACATTTCACTTGAGGGAAATCTGCTAATGAGCTTATTCTCGATTCCAAGAAAATTTTTCAGAAGTGAAAGATAACTTATAACCGTCATACAGGAGCTACGTAAAGTAAAGTGATTTTCCTCGTCTAGACATAAGACGTCATCTCACCCTATGTCCTCTATCTCCAAATGAAAAAACCCGTCACGCAAGGGCTGCGTAAACTAAGTTTGTTTCTCAGGGAAAAAAATAGATAAATCTACATACTAGTAACATGCCACCTTGAATATTAAGTGGACAAATACCAATGATAACGAGAGCTCATTCATCCAATTTAGATTTCAATAATTTTCAAAACGTAAAGCGTCTTAACTGTAAACAAACTGGTTAGTCAGTCTCTCAGAGCTGAGTAGATAGATAGAACTTTTCTTCACAGGAAAGAAAAACAATCACTGGAATAAATCTGAATATAACATATTAATTTTATTAAAAAACAATTTACTATAGCTAGTCCTGTAATTTATAATGAATCAGAATAATTTTTAACTTAATCACTCTAATTTTAGCAATCCAAGAACATAAGTAATGGACTCCCCCCACCTATATGTATATATATTGTCTGTTATCGGTCTAGTAGTCGCAATTTATGTTTCATCGTCACCATAATTCATATGTAAGCAATTCAAGTCAACAAGCAGGCCAGCCAACCTCTTAGATATCAAAAGATATATATAAATATTGAAGACCGGAAAGAAAAACAATTACTTGAATATATCTCAATATAACGTAAACATTTTATTAAAAACTATTTACTATTGCTAGTGCTGTAATTTATAACGAATCGGAATAATTTTTATCTCAATCACTCAAATTTTAGTAATCCAAGCCCAAAAAAGGGTTGGGATCAACAGAACGTATTTTCATATATCTCTCAAATTAAATGTTCATTGAAAATAATATTTGGTATTTAACTTTGGATTGAAGTGGTTCAAGATGTGACAGCTTTTTTATTAATATGACATGAGTAGAAGTGAGGGTATTCCAATAAATATTAAATCTATAAAATACAAATATCTCGGTTAATGTTCATTATAAAAAAATCGTCTGTATAGCAACATTTATAGAACTACAGATTTTCTATATATATATATATATATATATATATATATATATATATATATATTCTTCCACTTGTCCGATTTCAGCCATTAACTAACTTCATCTTTCTTTTTACATAAAACGATCAAATATCAAGTTTTGTTACCCGGCCGCTATAGCGTTAACAATTTTGAACGGACCACATTCTTGCCATCTCTCGTGTAGGATCGATGGACATCTGAAGTAATATTCGAAAACCGCCTCAAGAGTACGTCCTCAATAATCAAACTCTATGTTTACCACAGGGAGGCATCCTAAGTCCTTTCTTATTCCTTACCGATACTGCCGACATCCCATCACATCCTGAAACTTCCCTTCTCACGTATGCAGATGATACTGCAATCTTGACGTCCAACTCAGACCAAAATATGGCATCCTTATCTTTTCAAGAGAACCTAGTTCTGCAAGAATCCTGGCTTAGTGGAGGATCAAGGTCAACAACAGCAAATCAAGCCATGTATCATTTATCCTCAGACGTTTGATTTTCCCTCCAGTTACAGTCAATAGCGCACTAATTCCACAAAAATCACTAATTAGGTATCTAGGACTTACATTAGACAAGCGACTAACTAGGAAGCCCCACATTACACTAAAAAGACCAGAATTGAATCGACGGTACAGACTTCTACTAAAACTACTTGACAACAGATCTAAACTATCACTACACAACAAACGACTGATTTATAGGACAGTACTCAGAGCTATATGAACATACGGACTTGACTTTGGGGTTCCACTAAACCTTTAAATTCCTCCAAAATCCAAACCCTCCAATCCAGAATGCTCTGCAAAATTACTGATTACCCATTTTACGCCTTCAATTTAACTCTGTATAATAACCTCGACATTCCTCCCTCGCCAAATTCAGATTTCAGAAATTCCACTCTCTCCTTCCCGCACATCCTAATCCTTTAGTCGAATCACTTTCATCTAGCCATATTCCAGAAAACCCAAGACGACGTCTGAAGCGTAAGTGGCAAAGAGATCTTCTTGTGCAGTGTACAGTATAACTCCATATAGTGCAATCCAATGCTCCCTCCAATGTGGGTATTGTCAATGGACAACTTCCCACCTCAAGTCAATAATCAAGCCAATTATTATTGTAATTTATATAACTTGCTTGTAATTAATATTGTTGCATATAAACGAATAAAAATAAATAAAAGATGGTTTACCATGAGAAATTAGGGCAACGCTTTAACTCACATGGTAAACCTGAGCCATAAATGAAATCAATATAAGTGGAAGGAACCCATGTAAGAATTTTTAAAATTTCCGGAAATAATACAAATACACTTTTCGTTTCCCTTGTACGACAACCGCTTCAGACTCCTGCTATTCCTTTTAGGAGGTTGATGTAGTTAGGGGATTCCTTTCAGGGGAGTGGGAGGGAATGAAGTAGCAGACAGTGCCTCAGGGAGAACCGGGATGAGGGAAAACAGGATTACGGGCAAAGGGAATTGCCTCGGGGCGACGGTTCAATTCCTATCGCAGAATGAACCAACGAGAATCCTTCTCTGATTATTGACTCACAATATTCGATACCAAATATACCGATGTAGTAGTACAAAAGAAAATAAATATATAAACACAACTTCATGTTTTTAAAAGGAAACATATTCCAAAGAATAAAGGAAAATTTCATTACGTACTATCCGTGTTATCTGTTGTTGACGGGTTAGAAATGGTTTCTTTTGTAAATATAAAGATTAGCTGCACAAAATCATCGCTTCACATTCAACAAGAACACTAATGCCCTGTAATGCGAGCAAAGTGCTGCAATCATTATTTTTTTTTAAAGCAAGATATAAGCATTACGACAAATTTATGATTATAATTGATTTTATCCAGAAACTGATTGATATAATAATGGCTTCCCGTCGAAATATAAATATTGAATAACGGAAGTACTAAATAATCCATTTATTACTTTCAGAATATTCATATTTAATGTAGCCTAATGGATAAATATTGGTGAATTTATTATCTTCTTTGGATCAAATAAATCTAGTTTCAGATAAAAAAAAAAAAAAAAAAAAAAAAAAAAAAAAAAAAAAAAAACGATTGTATGGTAAACTTAGAGTGGCGAGTTCGATTCCCGCCTGGATAGAAAAGCCCGTCACGCAGGGGCTGCGTTAACTAAGCAGATTTCCAATCGTCCAATGAGAACAGTATTTGATATTCATGCTTCAAATAAAGTGTTTCATAACATAATAGCATATTGTTAATATGAGATGAGTAGGAATGGGGGTTTACTCAAGACCAAAAACTAAAAAATGCAAATATCTCGGTTAATAATCAAGATAGTGACAAAATGTACATAACAACATTTATAATTGTTACGTTTTGTAAATTACCAAAACCAGTAATAAACGTTTTTAATAAGAGTTCTTTTGGATTGCAAAATTAAATACTCGCAAGTTTCACAGTTTTTATCACTGCACAATTTATTCCACAATGCACAATAAACTTGGTGATTATTCTTAATTACTACTCACAGTATACACTGACAGCGTTACTGTTCTTCAATGAGTCACAGTCCAATAATTCACTGAAAGACGGCACTGCACTGGCCTTTACTTCGTGGTACTGCACTGTCCTTTACTTCGCGGCACTCCACTGTCTTAAACACGGCACTAAACTGTTACCTACAGTCACGGCACAACACTGTTCTTCTTCTAAAACACTTTACCGCACTGCACTAAGTCGCACTGTAACACTGATGTGACCATCAAGATCGCTGAGCATAAAGCTGACTGGCTCGCAGCTGGCCTCTCTTTAAAGGCTGTCGGCATACATCAAAGGGGAATTGTCTCGTTCATTAGAGGCTGGGCTAGAAGAGTCTATAGAGGCTAGAACTTTCTGTCGGCTGCTTTGATCTACACCACACTTTCCAAATACGTGACTCTCTCTCTCTCTGAAGGATTATTCATCTATTTAATTTTCGCAACAATATTGAAGATAGATAATAAATGTATAGAACAATATTAATAGTAAATTTACTTTACAATAAGATTGGTTCTATATAATGTTTTGATCCGACGTATGGTAACGGAGATATTACGAATTTTCAAAAAACCTCCCCTCTAAACCCTCCCCCCCTCCCACTGGTCCGATTTCAGCCGTTAACGAACTTGATCTTTCTTTTTAGATACAACGTCTAAATATCGAGTTTGGTACCGATTAAATAAGAATTGTGACCACTAGAGCGGTAACAGACATATATATATATATATATATATATATATATATATATATATATATATATATATATATACAGTTTTGAACAGACCTCATTTTCGTCATCTCCTGGGTAGGATCGATGGACATTTGAAGAAAAATTTCGAAAATCGCGTCATGAGTACAACCTCAATAGCTGATTTCCCTTAAGGGAAATCTGCTAAAAGGGTGGTACCTTGTACATAACCCGTCCCAACTAGCCTTAGTTGCAAGAAGTGGACGTTAATTAATAAGTCACATTTAAAACGATTGTATTGTTTTATCATTCGGAGAAAACATATGATAATAAAATTAATCAACCAATCTTTTCTAATACGATAGAAGAATGTTTGCGGTTTAAGTGTATGTGGAGTAAAGTATCAAATAGCTCATATTAACAATAGTCTATCTCTTAACAATACACAATTGTTATACAAACAATACTTGATATTTAACCGTTTTAGTCAACGCTATACATCATATTTATTATAGGTTATTGGTGGAAATGGTACCTGGAGGAATAGTGGGGGTTTAGAGGGGAGGGCGATTCCAAATATCTCCGTTATTATGAATCACATCGAAAAAAGTCAATCTTTTTTTCTTTCTCCTCATAGTAACCCTATGAGGAGTTATTTATTTGAATGCATGTTCCATTGCCACATGACATATTACATGTAATACATTTTTGTTTTAGCAGATTTCCCTTAAGGGAAATCTGCTATTGAGGTCGTACTCATGACGCGATTTTCGAAAAATTTCCTCAAATGTCCATCGATCCTACCCAGGAGATGACGAAAATGAGGTCCGTTCAAAACTATATATATATATATATATATATATATATATATATATATATATATATATTTGTCTGTTAACACTCTAGCGGTCGCAATTTTTGTTTAATCGTCACCAAACTCGGTATTTAATCGTTTTATGTAAAAAGGAAGATCAAGTTCGTTAATGGCTGAAATCGGACCAGTGGGAGGGGGGTTTAGAGGGGGGATTTTCAAAAATTCAAAATATCTCCGTTATTATGCATCGGATCGAGAAACTGTATAGATCAAATCTTATTGCAAATTAAATTTACTATAAATAGTTAAATTTGTATAAAAATATTGTTATATACATTAATTCTCTATCTTGAATATTAACCGAGATATTTGCATTTTTCTGTTTTCAGCTTCTGGGATGAGATCGGCTAACTTCGGGTCTAGTCGTGAGTTTCCGTCAAGAGCTAGTTCGGGCCGTTCCCATAACTGTTTGAAATACATATTCTGAAATTTCTTTATTGTAAAACTTCACGTGGGAAATCTGCTTAGTTTACGCAGCGCCTGCGTGACGGACTTTTACAATATATGGACTTTAATCAACTATATACTCAAATATAATATGAAAATAATAATAACATAAAATAAGTAAGATAATTAAAAATAAAATTAATAAATTAAATGAAAAAATAAATAAATAAAATAACAAAAAAAACAAAAAAAAACAAATCAATTAAAGTTAAACTCAACTGATGTTTATTTTTCGAGTTTATGTAAAGTAAATATATTGAGTTATAATTCCATTCCTCACAATCAACTTTACATTCTACTATATTTTTGTTATATCCATATTTATACTTTTGATAAACTTTATAAATTCCTTATTATATTTGTAAAATATAATATGAGGTGGTTCTGGACAATTATCTCCTTCTAAAATTATGTTCATTATTAAATTTGATCTCTTTTGATTAAATGTTGAACAGTCATAAAGTATATTTAAAAACCTTTGTGTCATTGTCTTGAATTTTTAATCTTGTTAAATAATGTCCTGCCTGTCCATGTTCCGTCAGAAATGGTGTGCATTTGTGAAGGTGACTCTTAATTGTGTTGTAGTTGTGAGTTATATTTGGTATATAATGAAGCTGTAAGATTTGTTGCATGTCGTCCATTCTCTGTTCCACCGGTAGGTAAGTCTTTTTTAATGTGTGAGAGAGAATTCTGGGACTATTTTTGCATCTGGAGCTGCTTCCGTTACTAAGGTGACACCTTGTAAATAGAGTAAATCTTGCTAAACTACTAATGTTCTGCAATTGTTGTTCTATGGATTTATTTTGTAACTCAAATATTAAGCCAGTTATTCTTGATTTGTTTTTTCAGCTCTCAGTACCCCCCCCCCCCTTCTTCTACTAATCTAAATAACCTAAAACGGTGAACAGACACATAAAACCTACTGACTAAAGGACAACTAACTCACTACAACTTTTGACGTGTTTGAAGATGGTGCCTTTGCATCTAAAGCACAATGCCAGCTGTAATCGATCATCAGCCAGTGACGACGGTCTCCACCGAGAGGTATGAAAACAAAGAGAAAATACGTGATAAAATCACAAGCGTGTTATACAGGGTCCGGCAAAAAAATCTCCCTGATTTTAATAGGCATTTGCAAAAAAAATAAGAAACATACAGAACAATTACTTATATTTGTGATTAGCCTATATAATGCCATTTTACATGACTTATTATACTTTACTTGGTTTTGAAAATTATGTCCGATAAATGATGTCCCCCATTGTTAAGACATTCATGAAGTCTTTCCCTGAAGTTGTCCATAGTTCTTCGTGTACCTTCCCTTGGAATGGCTGCCACTTCCTGCCTAATGACATCTTTTAGTTCTTGCAGAGTTCTGGTACGATGTTTGTACACTTTAGCCTTTAGGTAGCCCCACAGAAAGAAATCACAAGGTGATGAATCGGGTGACCTTGGGGGACAGGAAATGTCGCCTCTTAAAAAAACAAGACGTCCAGGGAACATTTCCAAGGACTGCCGAGCAGTGTGAGCTGTGGCTCCGTCCTGTTGGAACCAAACTTCTTCTTCCTCATGGTCTAAAACAAAGTGGTTGATCTTGGGTCGGAGAAATGTCTCTATAATGTGACAATAGCGATCGGCATTGACCGTTACTGTTTGTCCATCTTCTTCAAAAAAGTACGGTCCCCACACACGAAATTCTGCAACGGCGCACCAAACTGTGACTTATGGGCTGTGTTGTGGTTGTTGGTGGAGTTCCCTAGGATTTTCTTCATCCCAGTAGAGGAAATTCTGTTGTTTAACAGTTCCATACAAGTGGAAGTGGGCTTCATCAGAAGAAATGAAGACAGCATCTGGGGGAATGTTTTGCAAAATGTCATCACATGCAGCCCTGCGAGTTTCATAATTTGAACACTGAAAATGGCACGTACGCCGCTACGGAACAATACCCCCTCCACATCTCTTCCCCCACTACAACTCACGCGGTGATTTGCTAAAACCGGGGAGGTTTTTTCGCCGGACCCTGTACCAGAACATGGGAATCCTGCTTAGTTTACGCAGCCCCCTGAGTGAAGGACTTTTATTTATTTATTCTGATTTTAGCCAACCAAAAGTAATAATTCTGTATCAACCTATCTCAGCAAACGTTCTCCACAAAAAAAAAATAACGCTTGAGTAAACTCTAAATTGTAAGCAGAATTATTTATAAGTGCAAATGAAGAAACTAGGACAGGAATTGCTGGACTGGGACTCGGGAAAGAAAATTGGATCTAAGATGGCTAGACTGAATCTAGAGTTCAAAGATTGGAATCACGAATCGGAAATGTGGAATCAAGAAGGTGAATAGAGCAGACATTGGCATTTGCCTTATTGGACCAGCGTCCTGTAATCCGATTACTATTGGCTGTCTTGGCTTAAGGGAAATAAATTGTTGTGGTAATGCTCACTACGCGGTTCCTCAAATGTCCATCGATCCTACCTAGGAGATGATGACACACTTGTTCCCACCTTGAGGAGACAATCTGTGTCATCATAAACGTTTTATGACAAATACTTTGTAGTTTAATGGTATAATTGAGCCATTTTTGATAATATCCATCTTCTTGTATAAAAACATCATCCAGACATGAATTCCTTAATTTTTTTTTAAATAATGTTTTTAATAGATGTAACACATTCCAGGTTTTACTCCTGATAACAATTCTCGAAATATATGTGTTTGTGGTTGGGGGGTTGAAGCATATTCTTGTATCTTGCTTTATATATATTATTAGTGTGTTACACTATTCCTATAATGAGGACTCGTTGAGTGCCCTATTGAGTATCAAAGATGTATTCACAAACAACCCAATAGTAAAAAAAATACAAAATCAAATACAAATGCTCCGGGAGCTAAAAAGGGCCGTCTACTTCATGTGGATTCCAAGCCACGTGGGAATAGATGGAAACGAAAAAGCAGACTTAGCAGCCAGAGAAGCCCACCAACTCGACTCCATCACCCCAACAACAATTACATCTGCAGAACTCTACCAACCACTCAAAGAAGAAATTAATAAAAACTGGCAACACATGTGGAACGAAACCCAGAACAATAAACTAAAAACTATTAAAACCACCATCCGTCCATGGAAATATTCGACAAGAGACAACAGAAGAGATGAAGTTGTATTACGAAGACTCCGAATTGGGCACACACGACTTACGCATGGCTATCTTATGACAAAAGATCAACCCCCGATTTGTGAGAAATGTAACACAGAACTGACTATCTATCACATATTAATGGAATGCCATAAGTATACAGATATTAGAAACAAATACAATATTTCCAATAGTATAGAAGTGGCCCTTGGAGATGACCCGAAAGAACTCCATAAATTGTTTAATTTTGTAAAAAACACGAGTTTATACAATGAAATTTAAAGTGCAATTGCTCGTTTCCTCGTTTATATTGTTAAAATGGCGATATGGATGAGGATACCTAAATGTGAATTATAAATATTACAGGGCGATGATAACCTGGTAGTTTTTCGCCCTTAAACCCTATACAACAACAACAACTATTCCTATAAAACAGGTCTGTTTTCATTCACAAGCAATATTGTTTGGCACAAACACAAATATATATTGTTAAGTTGCTAACTCAACCTTCATACATTAAAAAAGACTTAGGTAACGACACAATACATAAGTGGAACAGAGAATGGACGACATGTAACAAATCTTACAGCTTACATCAATACATACCAAATATAACTCACAACAACTACAACACAAGAGCCACCATCACAAATGCACACAATTTCTAATGGAACATGGACAGACAGGACATTATTTAACAAGATTTAAAATTCAAGACGATGACAAATATACTTGCGACTTACAGACAACACAAACGTTTTTACACATACTTTATGACTGTTCAGCATTTAATCAAAATTGATCAAATTAAATAATGAATATAATTTTAAAAGGAGGTAATTGGCCAGAACCACCTCATATTATATATGATATAATAAAGAACTTATAAAGTTTATCAAAAGTATAGATATGGATGTAGCAAAAATACATTAGAATGTGAAGTTGATTGTGAGGAATGGGAATTATAATTCAATATATTTACCTTACATAGGCTCGCAAATTAAACACCGTTGATTTTAATTTTAATTGATATGTTTTTGTTCTTATTGTATTTATTTACTTTTTCATTTCATTTATTAATTTTGTTTGTAATTAACATATTTATTTTATTTTATTATTTTATTTCTTGAATATAATATTTGAGTAGATAGTTGATAATCAAATACATATCGTAAAATAATGATGTCTTTAAACATAATAATACATGTAATATGCCATGTGGCAAAGGAACATGTATTCAAATAAATAACTCCTCATAGGGTTACTATGAGAAGAAACAAAAAAAAAGAAGAAAAAAAAATCCCACCCAAAATCCCTGCATGATAAAAAGTTAATTTCTAACTTATTATTAATATACCAGTATTTTATTACAGGCGAGATATGATTCACTTGGCTAAATGACTAAATTAGATGTGCTGATCTAATTTAGCCATTTAGGAAAAATAAAATAATTTATTCAAATAAGTAATATATATGATATTAAATTCACTTCAGTGTATATAGTAGGAATTTGAAGAGCTCATCCGAAACTCGAGTAGATGCTCTGAGACTTGTACTGTATGACGCGATTTTTTATAATTTTTTTTTTCAAATGTCCATCGATCTTATCTAAGAGATGACTCAAAGAAGATGCATTCAAAATTATATGTGCATTTGCCTGTTGCCGCTCAAGCGGTCGCAATTTTTGTGTGATCGTTACCAAACTTGACACAAACATTTCATGGTAACGAAAAGTTCAAGGCAGTTAACGGCTGTAATTGGTCTTGGGGAGGGAGGGATTAGAAGTGGAAAATTCCAGGTATCTCTGCCAATAGACGAATGAGTTTTAAACGCTGTAAAAGCGAAAAAAGTCTGGGAGAAAGATCCACACTTCCATTTTCGTATTCCCTTAGAAAAAATATTAAAAATTCACGAATAAGCCCTGAAAGAAAACATAAACATATTAACAATATTTAAGTAGAACATTAGAATTAAAATATATAGAACTTTAAAAAATCCGTCACGCAAGGGCTGCTTAAAATAAGCAGATTTCCCACATGTTGGAATGACAAGCAACTGATCTTACCCCAGCGCATATTCTTTATTTAAAAAAGTCCGTCACGCAGGGGCTGCGTAAACTAAACAGATTTCCCACGTGAAGTTTTAAAAGATAGGAATTTCACGAGAGTCGAGCAATAAAAGGAAACGACCGAACTAGCTTTTGGCGGAAAAGTCACCCGTCTGTCCGTTAGCCGCCCAGATTTAATAAAAATGCAAATATCTCGGTTATTATTCAAGATAAAGAATAAAAGTATATAACAATATTTATAGTAAATTTAATTTGTTATAAGATTGATTCTGTACTATTTTTCGATCCGTCGTATAGTAACGGAGATGTTTCGAATTTTCGAAAATCCTCCCTCTAAATCCCCCCTTCCACTGGTTCTATTTCAGCCGTTAACGAACTTGATCTTTCTTTTTACATTAAACGACAAAATATCGAGTTTGGAAACGATCAAACAAAAATTGCGGCCGCTAGAGCGGTAACAGACAACTATATATACACACACAGTTTTGAACGGACCTCATTTTGGTCAACTACTAGGTAGGATCGATGGACATTTGAAGAAAAAATTCGAAAATTCCGTCATGAGTACAACCTCAATAGCTGATTTCCCTTAAGGGAAATCTGCTAAAAAAAATTCCATGAGTAGACGTGGCTCGACCATACGTCATTGTTTAGAAACAATATTATTACAAATTTAATGGTCTATAAAATGTTGTTTCATACATGTTTTTCCTATCTTTGATATTAACCGAGATTTGTTTCGATTTCAGCCTTCAATAAACCCCCACTTTGACTAATGACATATTAAAAATAAGCTAATATATCATTCACCGTCTTATTTCAATCCAAAATGCCAAATATTGTGTTAAACAAATCTTTTTTATATGAGATACATGCAAATACGTTCTGATGGCCCCTTGGATTACTAAAATTAGACTGATTAAGATTATTCTGATTCATTATCGCGTCATGAGTACGACCTCAATAGCAAATTTCCCTTCAGGGAAATCTGCTAAAACTGAGAAATGTAGATATCTGGGTTAATTTCAAGATCTCGGGTGGTGAATCAACTTATATAACAATATTTTTGGTACATTTAAATTGCAATAAGATTCATATTATACACTTCTCGATCCGACTTCTACTAACGGAGAATTAGAACTCATCATATTCAGTTATATTTCAGTAAATCCCCCCCCCCATTTTCTACTCATCGGTTTTTAACTTAGAAATTGAAATGATATGATGAGAATAGATAATCAGTGTGTGATACCAATCCGTTGGAAATATGCTTAGTGTACGCAGCCCCTGCATCACAGACGTTTTTAATAGTTTTTTTTAAAGAAAATCAGCTATTGAGGTCGTACTCATTACGCGATTTTTGAAAATTGTCCACACATATCCATCGATCCTACACAGGAGGGGGGAGGGGCTTAAAAGAGAGAAAATTTTGAAAATTCGCAATTCTCCGTTAGTAGAAGTCGGATCGAGAAGTGTAAAATATGAATCTTATTGCAAATTAAATGTACCAAAAATATTGTTATATAAGTTGATTCACCACCCGAGATTTTGAAATTAACCCAGATATCTACATTTTAGCAGATTTCCCTTGAGGGAAATCAGCTATTGAGGTCGTACTCATGACGTGATTTTCGAAAAATTTCTTCAAATGTCCATCGATCCTACCCAGGAGATGACGAAAATGAGGTCCGTTCAAAACTATATATATATATATTTGTCTGTTAACACTCTAGCGGTCGCAATTTTTGTTTAATCGTCACCAAACTCGGTATTTAATCGTTTTATGTAAGAAGGAAGATCAAATTCGTTAACGGCTGAAATCAGACTAGTGAGAGGGGGGGGTTTAGAGGGGGGATTTTCAAAAATTCGAAATATCTCCGTTATTATGCATCGGATCGAAAAATTATATAAACCCAATCTTATTGCAAATTACATTTACTATAAATATTGTTATATACATTTATTCTCTATCTTGAATATTAACCGGGATATTTGCATTTTAGCAGATTTTCCTTAAGGGAAATCAGCTATTGAGGTCGTACTCATGACGCGATTTTCGAAAAATTTCTTCAAATGTCCATCGATCCTACCCAGGAAATGACGAAAATGAGGTCCGTTCAAAACAATATATATATATATATATATATATATATATATATATATATATATATATTTGTCTGTTAACAACTCTAGCGGTCGCAATTTTTGTTTAATCGTCACCAAACTCGGTATTTAATCGTTTCATGTAAAACGGAAGATCAAGTTCGTGAACGGCTGAAATCGAACCAGTCGCCGGGGGGGGGGTTAGAGGGAGGGATTTTCAAAAATTCGAAATATCTCCGTTATTATGCATCGGATCGTAAAATTGTATAGAACCAATATTATTGCAAATTAAATTTACTATAAATAATGTTATATACATTTATTCTGTATCTTGAATATTAACCGAGATATTTGTATTTGTATTCTGCGTGTGGGCGCCAGTAGGCTATGTTCTGACTTTCCGCCGAGAGCTCTGGCGGCCGTTTCCATAACTATTCGCCCCTCGTGAATAGGTTTAGAGGCTAGGTTAACTGTTTTTTGGGGCTATAAAATACTGGGTTATTACGCCCTAAATAATGTTTTAGGTTTAGAGGTTTCTTACTACTACAGTTGTTATTAGGCAGATTTCTCTATTGTAAAACTTCACGTAGGAAATCTGCTTAGTTTACGCAGCCCCTGCGTGATGGACTTTTTAATTTTTCGATTAATAAAATTATACTGATTTAGATTATTCTAATTCATTATAAATTATAATAGTAAATATAATAAGAATTATTAATCAAATTAATATATTATACTTATATATATATATATATATATATATATATATATATATATATATGATATATTTCTCTTCAAAATTATATTATTTGTTTTCCCCCAATTTCTACTCATCGGATTTTAACTTATAAATTGAAATTATGTGGTGAGAAGACATAAGCATTGTATCATATAAATCCTTGGGAAATGAGCTTAGTGTACTCAGCCCCTGCTTGGCAGCAGATTTGCCATAAGGAAAATTAGCTATTGAGGTCATACGACACAATTTTCGATATATATATATATATATATATATATATATATATATATATATATATATATATTTACAGCTCTAGTGGTCGCAATTATTGTTTGATTGCTACCAAACTCTATATTTAGCCGTTTTATGAAAAAGAAAGATCAAGTTCCTTAACGTCTGATTTGGACCAGGGGGAGGGGAGATTTACAGGGGACAATTTTGAAAAATCGAAATATCTACGTTACTATAAGTCAGATCGAAAATGTGTATTATCGTATTGCAAATTAAATGTATTGTAAATATTGTTACATACATGAATTCCCTATTTTGAATATTAACAGAGATATTTGCATTCAGTTTTCAACCTTCAGCAAACCCCGACTTCTACTCTTGTTACATAAAAAATACTCTGGTATGTAATACACCACATTATTAGAAGCTTAAATACCAAATATTGTTTTCAAGAGACCTTTATTAAACGAGATAAATGTAAATTTGTTATCGTGACCCCCCCCCCCCCTTCGGGAAATTCTTATTATCTTTTGTATTTATTCACTTGATATTAACGGTGCTATTGTTTTACCATTACGTAGATTTATCTATTATTAATCATTTAGGCTGCCCCTGCTTGAAGGATTCTATTTAACTGTAAAATTGTTAATGTTTATATTCTTTTTGTATAACAAACGCGGAAAATATATTTAATCAAGTTACTGTAAATGTTATTACTTTTATATGGAGGATAGGCGAGAGGGAAGTGCACTGAGATATATTCTGGAGAGTCTGTGTATATGTTTCAGATGGGCGAAGTGGTCTGTCAACTTGACTTGTAGCAGAATATGTCAACTTGAGTAGGGTAAGTCCACAATCAACAAACACAAACAGCTCTGCTTCCTATGTCAACGCCACTTATAAATGCTTCAAGCATATCTCGTAACATTCTCACAGCCTCGAATATAACCTTCTATTTCCATAACATACATCTCCGTCGTTTCCTCATATATCTGACAACATCCGTTGTCATAAACATAGTCCCTCACTTGTACATTTCTCTTCATTATTATTTTATTATATTATTTCCTGATAATTACGATTTATTTTTAGCAGATTTCCCTTAAGGGAAATCAGCTATTGAGGTCGTACTTATGACGCGAGTTTCGAAAAATTTCTTCAAATGTCCATCGATCCTATCCAGGAGATGACGAAAATGAGGTCCGTTCAAAATTATATATATATATATATATATATATATATATATATATATATATATATATATTTGTCTGTTAACGCTCTAGCGGTCGCAATTTTTGTTTAATCGTTACCAAACTCGGTATTTAATCGTTTCATGTAAAAAGAAAGATCAAGTTCTTTAATGGCTGAAATCGGACCAGTGGGAGGGGGGTTTACAGGGGGAATTTTGAAAATTCGAAATATCTCCGTTACCATACGTCGGATCAAAAACTTGTATTGAACTAATCTTATAGCAAATTAAATTTACTATAAATATTGTTCAATACATATATTCTGTATCTTTAATATTAACCGAGATATTTGCATTTGTATGGTGAGTGTGGTCGGCTATGTTCGGGAGTTTCCGCCGAGCGCTAGTGTGGCCGTTTCACTAACTATTCGTCCTCGTGAGAATAGGTTACTACTACTGTTATTATTAGGCAGATTTCTCTATTGTAAACCTTCGCGTGGGAAATCTGCTTAGTTTAGGCAGCCCCTGCGTGACGGACTTTTATTTTATCATCCCATAGTTTATCTTATTACGTTTAAAGAGGCGTACAATCCGAAAAAAATAGAATCCGTCACGCAAGGGCTGCGTAAACTAATCAGATTTCCCTCGAGATGATTAATAATAGAAAAACCTGAACACAACACCACCATTAATATTAGGTGAATAATTACAATCGGAAATAAGAAATCCTTCCCCTCCTGACGGGAAGCCTCTGAAATAAAAACAAACAGGTCTGTCAGCTTCTCAGCAGAAATAAAAACAATTATTAAAATATATAAGAATATTGCATGTTAATTTAAATGAAAACTATTTACTATAGCAAGTCCTAAAATTTCTAATGAGTCAAAATAATTTTTATCTCGATCAAATTTTAGTTGTCCAAGAACTAAGGAACGAGTATTAGACTGGAACACAATATAAAGGCCTTCTGAAAACAATATTTTGTATTTAAGCTTCGAATAATGTGGTGTATTAAATAACAAAGAATTGTTTATGTAACATGAGTAGAAGTGGGGGTTTGCTGAAGGCTGAAAACTGAAAAATGCAATTATTTCGGTTAATATTCAAGATAGAGAATAAATGTATGTTAAAAGTGCATTTATTTTCAATAAGTTGGTTCTATATAAATGTTCGATTCGTTGTATAATAACGGAGATATTTCCAATTTTCGAAAATCCCTTGTCTACCTCCCCCTCCTACTTCTCCGATTTCTACCATTAACGAACATAATCTTTTTTTTTTTTTTTTTTTTTTTTTTTTAAATATTGATTTTGGCAACGTTCAAACAAAAATTGCGACCGCTAAGTCTTAGACAAATATATATAATTTTGAACGAACCTCATTTTCGTCATCTCCTAGCTTGGATGGATGGACATTGGATGAAATCATTCAAAAATCGCGCCATGAGTATGACCTCAATATTCGAATTCCTTTAAGAGAAATCTGCTAAAATAAAAAAAACGATGCAATGTCAAATGTTTGAACATTGATTTGCCCTTGTATTTAGAACAGCTTCTAATTTTGTGAACTACACATTTTAGAGTGGTAACAGCCAAATATACATAAATACACGCCATATATATATATATATATATATATATATATATATATATATATATATATATATCATTTTGAATGGACCTCATATTCGACATCTCCTGGGTAGGATCGATGGACATTTGTGGACAATTTTCAAAAATCGCGTTATGAGTGCGCCCTTAATAGCTCATTTCTATTAAGGGAAATCTAAAAAAGAAGAATTATATATTACTTTACATGTTATTGTTATTGTCTATATTTAGAATATTAACCGAGATATTTGTATTTTTTAGTTTTCAGCCTTAAGCAAACCCCCACTTCTACTCATGTTACATAAACAATACTCGGTTATACAATAAACCGCTTTGTTAGAAGCTTAAATACCAAATATTGTATTTCCACAGACTTTTATTGCACGAGATACATACTATTAAGCAATTCATTCATAATATTCAGCAAACCCCTGCTAATGTCACATAAAGAATACTCTTCAATATTATAAACAAATTTATTCGATACTTAAATACCAAATATTGCTTTCATGAGACCATTATTATACGAGATACATGCAAATATGTTCTGTTGACCCCCCTCCTTCTTTTGGTCTTGGATTACTACAATTTGAGTGAATGAGATAAGCGTTATTCTGATTAATTATACCGTACAGTGATTGATATAGTAAATAGTTTTCAACAAAGTTAATATGTTATATTCAGATATATTTTAGTAATTGCTTTCTTGCCAGTGAAGTATATTTCTATCTATCTGTTCAGGTGCGAGTGGTTGGCTCAGCTATTTGTTTTTCAGACGCTGTCCGCTGTGAAGATTATTAGAATGTAAAGTGACTGAAAGATTTTTCATTACCTTTTGTATTTATTCACTTATTATTCACGGTGGTGTTAAGTGTTATCAGTATGTAGATTTATCTTAAGTAAAACTTCACGTGGAAAATCTGGTTAGTTTAGACAACCCCTGCTGACGGACTATTTTTTTTTTATTTAAACACGCTTATGTTAAATTTGATATTGTAAAATCTACACGTTTCACGTTTCTTCAAGACTTAGATTAGAAAGACTAAAATATTTTCGTGCAGGATTGGAAAGATGGCAGTCAGTCTAATAGGAATTCAGAGGTCTTGGCCTTCCCTTACATAAAGATAGGAATATTTATACGCGGAAATACATTCATAATCACTCCCCAATGCAACTTCCCAGCTCATAAACTCATAATGGCCCCCAGGAACTCGAACTGGTTGCATTAATGAACAGTTTGCAGGCGAACTATTAGCATGTAGCTCAAGATAGTTAGTTCTGCAGGCATCAACTCTGCCCCCTTCGCGAGTTAAAGTTAATACAACTAAACAGTTGGTGAGACTTATACATCTCTAAGTCTATTAATAGTTAATGGCTCCGAGTTGTCTCTGTCATAAAACTTCATCCGAATGCATCAATAAAGTGGCTATGTTGGCTACTCGAACTTTGTTCTGTAATAAAATAAATTTAAATAAAACAATTTATTTATTTATACAGGATCACCCGCATCTTGGCGATTTGGCTCAAAGTTTCACAATGTAAAATTAAAACAAAATTATAGAAAAATAACAAAAACTGAAACAACAAACAAAAATTAAATACAACAAACAATCTTTAAATACAAGTAATAAAGACAATTAATAAACGTAAGACCTAAGGAAAAATAAATAAACATTAGACTAGTAAGAAGGACAATAATTTAAAACCGTTTTAATAAAAAGAAATGATGTTATTCCTATATACTAGTACATTTATATTTTTTTTTTTTTTATTTTATTTGTACCACACAGCGATGGTGATTTGCATTATCAGGGTGATATATTTACTCCTTCATGTGCTTACCTTTTATGTACTTTTATATTATGGAAAATATTTCCTAATTTCTAAAGAGTTTTTAGAATATATCTTCTCTATAAACTCTAGCATTAATATTTTCATGGACGAAGAAGAGTGTGTTTTGAGGGAGGTTGGTTACAAGGGAGGCCTGATTTGAAAAATCGCAATATTTCGCTTTCAGTTGGTGTTTCGGAAAATATGCATATAAGAAAGCTGTATATCTTGTTATATACACATTTATCGTACAACGAAGTATAAACAAGAACGCTAAAAATAACGCTAAAGGACGCTAAAAACTACAGCGAGAATCATCAATTTTATGAGTCACAAAAGAGAATTAGAATTAACAAAATTCGATATGTGAATTAATAATAACTCCCCCATGATTATAAGCTATATTAAAATTTCTAGTTACAGACAGGAATGGGAAACATTTTATGGAACCAATCCTCTTGTAATTTAAATGTACTATAAATATTGGTGTATACATTTTTCCTGTATCTTGAATATTAATCAAGATATTTGCATTTTTCAGTTTTCAGCCTTAAGCAAACCCCTACTTCTACTCATGTTACATAAACAATACTCGGTTATGTAATAAACCGCTTTATTAGAAGCTTAAATACCAAATATTGTATTTCCACAGATCTTTATTGCACGAGATACATACTATTAAGTTCTGTTGATCCCCCCATTCCGTCTTAAGTTCTTGGACTACTAAAATATGAGTGATTTAGATGAAAATTAATCGTATCAATATATATAAATGAACGTTTGTCTGTACGTCCTTTATAAAATCGTAAACGGCTGAATCGAATTTTATGAAACCTGGTATGTATATTACTACTAAAACAGATTAGGTTTCGGGCTATATAAATATTTTCTGAGACGAAAAGAAGTGGTGGGGGTTATAAGGGAGGCCTGAAATTAAATATAGCCATATTTCGTCTCCTTTTGGTTTTTCGACAAATATGCACATAACAAAAGTTGTTTATTTTGTTATTTAGAGTAACTTTTGTAAACCATTTTGTCGTATACAGAAGTATGTATGATTTGTACGCTAAAAACTATAGTGGGAGTCAACAATTTTATATGGCACAAAAGACTCAACTGAATTAAACGAAACTCCGTATGTGATTTGGTATTAACACCTCCCTGATTATAAGCTACATTAAAATTTTGAGATACGAAGAGGAGTGGGGGGGGGCGGTCATAAGAGAGGTCTGAAATATAAAATCACTACATTTCGTAACCTATTCATTTTTCGGCAAAAGTGTATATAACAAACGTTGTTTGTTTGATATGCACTTTTGGCGTATAACGAACTATAAATGAGGTATACACGAACAACTATAGAAGGAGCCAACAATGCTATAGGACAGGAAAGAGTAAATCAAAATCAACGAAACTCCGTATTTTTGACTATAAGCGATTTTTAGAAATAACAGTAGTGGGGGTTCTTAGGGAGGCATGAAATGAGAAGTTGTATTTCAAAAGAAATGTTTAATTTGATATTTTGAGTAACATTTGTTATATACATCTTCATTGTAATTTATAAAGCAAGTAATTTGCATAGACTTTTTTTTATAGTCATCAATGCGTATCCATGTATGAATTTATTCAACTTAATACACACATTAATACACTTTCATTAAACTTAACAGCCATTATTAACAGGTTGAATGAACACCAAAGTATATTGTCACCCCCCTCTCCCTTTCCCAAATATTAATTAATCAGGAATATCAGGTTCTCCTTAAATGTATTTAATAGATTATAGTACTAACCATATCAATAATATGGTTAATACGATAATCCGTGATTATGTTATAGATAAAAGCATGCACAGGAATCGGGTAATATTAAAATATTGAGTATTTAATAGAATCAAGTATATAACAAATAATTTTATTATTAACATATCACCAGCACGTCGGATATGGGTGTAAATCCTAACCATTGAGACGGGAAAATGCAAAAAATATTGTACAAATTAAAACCCCCCAAAAAAAAGTCCGTCACGCAGGGGCTGTGTGAACTAAGCAGATTTCCCACGTGAAGTTTTACTCTCATCTGTTATCCGCCCCGATTTCATAAAAATGCAAATATCTCGGTTAATATTCAAGATAGAGAAGAAATGTATATAACAATATTTATAGTAAAGTTAATTTGCAATAAGATTGATTCTATACTATTTTTCGATCCGACGTATAGTAATGGAAATAATTCGAATTTTAGAAAATCCTCCCCTCTAAACTCTCCCTCCCGATTTCAGCCATTAACGAACTTGATCATTCTTTTTACATAAAACGACTAAATATCGAGTTTGGTAACGATCAAACAAGAATTGCGACCGCTAGAGCGGTAACAGACAAATATATATATATATATATATATATATATATATATATATATATATATATATATATATATATATATCTGATATATAATAATACAGTTTTGAACGGTCCTCATTTTCGTCATCTACTAGGTAGGATCGATGGACATTTGAAGACAAATTTCGAAAATTCCGTCATGAGTACAACCTCAATAGCTGATTTCCCTTAAGGGAAATCTGCTAAAAAGTACCATCATTATTCAGCCTTAAATGATTTCCAGGGCGAAGCCGGGTGGGTACCTTTGCTAGGGCATTATAAATTACAATACTAGATATAGTAAATAGTTTCCAGTAAAATTAATATGTTATATTCAGATATATTTCAGTAAATGGTTTCCTTCCTGCTGAAGATCCGTTATTTTGCGTCTGATCGAAAAATTGTATAGAATTAATCATATTCATGGAATTGAATAGTCTATAAATGTTGTTATGTACATGTTTTATCTATATTGAACTTAATTAACCAAGATATTTTCATATTTTAATTTTCGGCCGTCAATAAACCCCCTCTCCTACTCATATCATATTAGAAATAAACTGTTACATAATGAACAACTTTATTTGAAGCCAAAATACTAAATATTGTTCTCATTGAACTTTTACTTTTCGACATAAATGCTAATAAATGACTTAAATGGGAAATCTTCTTAGTTAACGCATTCACCGGTGTAACGGATTTTTTATTCCAAATAGGATCTATTGTTCTTGAAAAACATTTTTCAAAATTGGTACCAGAAATGCAAACTATATAGCCGAATAAGAAATTTAATAAAATGTGACGAGTAACAAACTATTTCAAATCCTTTAGCAAATAATCCTCCCTCCCTTGATATATATCTGGCAATCAATTGAGCCATGAATCCATATATCCAGAACGAGTTATGGCCCCTCTAAGCGGCCAGAAAAGAGAGATGAATATGACCAATTAAATTCAAACTCTTTCATTACAGTTGCTCGTACATCATCGAGATAGTTGCTCTAGAATTTGCTATCTCTTTGTTGAGGCTAAAATGCTGAGAATGCGTTGGGATGAAACAAATTAATATCAGTTGATTTTTTTTTAAAATTTAACTTTTTTAAATCATTGATAATAAATCATTTGTATAATTAGGCCCAGATCAATAATTATAAATGGACTCGAAAAAATAAAAAATAATTGTGGAGCAAGGACTGCGAAAAACTAAGCAAATTTCCCACCTACTGGTAATGACACTGTAATGGCGGAAAGCTTTTGTTAAAAGCAAGATTAAGAGAGAAATTAGACTGAACCACTGGTATTTTCTCCTGGAGAGAGGAGGGAAAGGAACAAGAAAATAAAGAAAAACAAAACAACTATGTGAGTTCTCTTAAGAATTAGGTATATTGAATAGTTAAGTATATATCTATAATAAAAAATAGAAGCAGAAAACAAACTTTATGAACTAATATGGCGGCCATAACTATACACACAAAATTAGCGGTGGGTCTTATAATATATATGAGTACTCATGAGATACTTGCGCACATAATGCTAGCATTATTAAGTAGTTAATAGCGGGAATCATGCACTTCCTAGAGATGATGAAGTCTTGTTGCGGTGATAAATCTGGATGGGCACGTGGCAGAGAAGAAGAGAGGCGGGAGCAGAGGAACCTGTTGACTCCAGCAGAGGTACTCATAGACTGGCTTGTCCCTGCAACGGCTGCCTAGATCAGCTGTATGCCACAGCCTTCTCGCTCTGCAGGTGTGTGTGGCGGGTTTATGAACAAGTCAAACATCATTCAATCAATCATTTCTCGCCACACATTCCTTATTTCTATGTAAACTAGAATAAATAACTCCCTTAAAACTTGAGTTACAAAAAAAAAAAAAAAAAAAAATGTATAGAACAACAATTGTAGAGCATCAATAGCTCAACAATATTGGTTCTATAACATTTTACGATCCGACTCGTAATAACGGATATATTTTCAATTTTCGAATCCTCCCTTCTCTATCCCTATTCCAGGTCCGATTTCAGCCACTAATATAATCTTTAGTGGTGGAAAAAAAGGTTAAATGTCGACAATATGTTATATTCTGATGTATATCAGTAATCGTTTTTACTTCCCAATAGTTTTTAATTGTGATAAAATAATTAATTAGGAGAAGTTATTAATTTCGGATTTGACGTCAAGTATGTTCACATGAACAAAACAACATTCTGGGACTCCGAGTTTAATTTAAATAAATACAAGAAAGAAATTAAAAAAAAGTCCGTCACGCAGGGGCTGCGTAAACTAAGCAGATTTCCCACGTGAAGTTTTACAATAGAGAAATCTGCCCAATAACAAGTGTAGTAAGTAGTAAGGGGTCACTAAACTTATACACGAATAGTTACGAAAACGGCCGCCAGAGCTCTCTTCGGAAAGTACCGAACAGCCCACTCCTGCCGACCAATGCTGAATACAAATGCCGATATCTCGGTTAATATTCATGATAAAGACTAAATGTATAGAACAATATTTATATTAAATTTAATTTGTAATAAGATTGATTCTATACAAGTTTTCGATCCAACGCATAATAACATAATAAGATATTTCGAATTTTCCGAAACCCCCCTTCCCACTGGTCCGATTTCAGCCATTAACGAACTTGATATTCCTTTTTACATAAAACGATTAAATTCCGAGTTAGTAACAATCTAACAAAAATTGCGACCGCTAGAGCGTTAACAGACAAATATATATATATATATATATATATATATATATATATATATATATATATATATATATATATATATATATATATATATATATATATATAATTTTGAACGGACCTCATTTTCGTCATCTCCTGGGTAGGATCGATGGACATTTGAAGAAATTTTTCAAAACTCGCGTCATGAGTACGACCTCAATAGCTGATTTCCCTTAAGGGAAATCTGCTAAAATAAATAAATATATATGAATCAAATTAGTGAAATAAAGAACACTTCACATTTGAATAAAACTACACCAAAGGAATGCATTCGAGATAACTTAACGACGAAGTAAACTCATATTATCGAAATTGGTCATAAATATGATGATTGACAAATCCTAATGCATTCAATATAAATGCATCATTATTGTTTCCTTTGGTTATAAGTTGTCCAATTCGTTGGACTCTGGAGAGTTCGAGCATGTTTCCTTCGTCGAATCACAGTCTTAATCCAGTCGATTACTCTTCCAATCAGTCGAGACAGTCCTCAAATCCGGGGTTGATTAGAGACTCAATCCTTAAAACCACATAATTGCTCCCAGACCCGGGGCTTTTCTTCGGGAAGCGTTGAGATAAAGTTGGGGGAGCTTGAGTTAAGTTCTCAACTCGGCAACCCTAACAACCCCGGGCTTTGGAGGGGCTTAGCAAAGCCTGGAGCATTCGAAGGAAGCACAATTAACGAACTATTGAAGGAATGGACTAAAAAAGGTTCGTGGCCCACTGGCTGTGGAAACGAAGCAGATTTTCCTCCGACTGCCATGATATACTAAGTCCACCAAATAAAAATTCGATGAGTAGAAGTGGGCGGTAAATATAATATTAACAGATTTTTTTAAGCAATACAGAAAATCCGTCTCGCAGAGGGTGCTTATTAAACTAAGCTGGGGCTCAGGTTAGCCATGCGAGTTAAAGCGTTTCCTCTAATCTCACATGGTAATCCTAGAGTGGCGAGTTAGATTCTTGCCTGGGCAACGAAAATTAATTATTTAGTGACGAAATTCATTAAATAACATCCTAAAATCCCATCATGGCAGAAAAGGGTGGTAACCTGCAGATAACCCGTCCCAATTAGCCTCAGTTGCAAAAAGTGGACGTTAATAAATAATAATAATAATAAACTAAGCAGATTTCCCCCATGATGGAATGACTCACTATTGGTCTCATCTCAGAATATATTTTCTATTTCCAAAAACCTCGATGATAATCCAATGAGTGATGATCGGAATGTATCTCACATAATAAAGGTCCGTATATTTGGTATTTAAGCTTCCAACAAGACAATCCATGATATTTTGATTGTAGTTAATGTGCGATGGCTATAAGTGGGCTTTTATTAAAGATTGAATATTAAAAAAAGACGAAATTCCCAATTAGAATTAAAGATAGAGAAAAAGTGAAACGAACAAAATTTAAAAATAAAATAAAATAAATTTTCATCAAGTTTGGTTATAAATAATTCTTCGAACCGACTTATAGTAAAGGCGGTATTTCTAATTTTCACTTTTCTCCCTTCTAACCTCTAATGGTCCGATTTCAACCGTTAACGAACATGACGTTTAATTTTACTTGAAACACTAATATATCGAGTTTCGGAACAGTTGATTTCCCTTAAGAGAAATCAGCAAAATATATCAAGACATATATAACTATATGAAACATATTTTGTTCTAATTTAAGTTTAGATTGTAATCTCACTTCTTGAGTCGTGAGATCCACACTCCTGGAATGTAAGAATTTATTTAGTGACAAACCCATTAAATAAAATCGCCCCATCCTTGCTAGAAAATGGTGGTAACCTCTAAACAACTCTCATTTTGCCTCATTAGCAAGAAGGAGAATTTAAAAACAAAAAGTTTGAGAGATTTTCAGAACAAAACCTAATGTGATTCTCATAGTAATATGGTTATTGAATATTCATACAACATAGGGCTTCTCTTAAACTATATAATAATATTATTATAATTTATTGAAGTCCTCTTTTTGCAACGAAGGTTAATTGGGGCGGGTTATCTACAGGTTACCACCCTTTTCTAGATAGGGTGGGATTACGGATTTTATTTACTAAATATATTTCTAGTGCCCAGGCAGGATACGAACACATCCCTCTAGGTTAATCAGGTGGGTTTAAAGCGAGTGCTTTAACTCACATGGCTAACCTGAGCCCCAATCTTAAACTATGGTAAACGGTAATAATCTTCTCTTTATTACATCAAATATGAAACCAATCCGAATGTACACAATCACCAAACGAAAAACAAGAAACACATATCTCAGACCGAAGAGAAAATTATTATTTGAACATGATAAAATCAGTCTCACAGGAATGGTTAAGAAAAAAACAACAGTATAAATATTCATGTCTCTTATTCTTATTAACACGACAAGAAGTTAAGTTTTTAGAAGATTTCCCTTAAGGGAAATCAGCTATTGAGGTCGTTCTCATGACGCGAGTTTCGAAAAATTTCTTCAAATGTCCATCGATCCTACCCAGGAGATAACGAAAATGAGGTCCGTTCAAAATTATATATATATATATATATATATATATATATATATATATATATATATATAAATATATATATTTGTCTGTTAACGCTCTAGCGGTCGCAATTTTTTTTTGATCGTTACGAAACTCGATATTTAACCGCTTTATGTAAAAAGACAGATCAAGTTCGTTAATGGCTTAAATCGTACCAGAGGGAGGGAGGTTTAGAGGGGGGATTTTATAAAATGCAAAATATCTCCGTTAATATGCATCGCATCGAAAAACTGTATAGAAACAATCTTATTGCAAATTAAATTTACTATAAATATTGTTATATACACTTATTCTCTATCTTGTATATTAACCAAGATATTTGCATTTTTAGGAAGGCTGTGGTCGGGTGTTGTTCGGGTTAGTTCGGCCGTTTTCGGCTCTGGCGGAAGCTTCTAACCTAACCTGTCATTTCTAACCTTACCTAACCTTCTTTACTTTGTGAGATTTATGCAAATACGTTCTGTTCATCCGCCCACCCCTCCTTTAGTTCTTGGACTACTAAAATTTGAGTTATTAAAATATAAATTATTCTTACAATTCAGAAGCCGTTTCAGTTGGGAGTTTATTAAAATTAACTGAAAGATTTCTCATTACCGTTTGTATTTACTTATGGTGGTGTTGTGTTACCAGTATGCAGATTTCTCTATTGCTAAACTTCACATAGGAAATCTGCTTAGTTTACGCAGCCCCTGCGTGACGGACTTTTATTGAATAATAATTATTGATTTAAGTTCAACCAACAAACTCACACACAAGCGGAGTTTATTTAGAAGTCACAGCCGGAAACTAGCAACTTAAAGCAGACATTTTTTCCAAACCAAACAGAAACACAAAGCATTTGTATTATTTCTTCTTCAAATAAAAGTAGCGATATAATATTTTTTATTGAGTTTCGCCTGTTCATGTCTTCATCGTCCCTAAGGAGTTTTTTTAGGTTCAATTTAAGTTTCAAAGCTCTTGTTGGAAGATCGTATTTCTTACAATTGAGGAGAAGATGTGAGACGGTAAGATGAACATAACACATTTCAATCACTTAAGTGTTTATAATTGTACGTTTTTCATTGCAACGCAGAGATATTTTAAAACACAATACATAAAGCAGAACAAACAATATTTAATAAATTTCAAACCTGTAAAATCAGTCAGAGGACTGAAAGATAACAAAATTGCAGACTTTCTTGCTAAGTCAATTTCAAATTATAAGGAAATTCCATGCAAATCCTATAACATTCATAAATTACAATTACAGTTGAAAAATATATTGGAGAAAGAATCTATTGAAATGTATCAATTTACATGAAGAACTATTTTGAAAGCTGTTTATGTGAAATATGTTATACCTGAAATAGATAATAGAAAACTAACCCATCATAATTGATCTTACACAACTACCGACGGGTTCATGACAACAAAATCTTTCTTAAGCCAAATTAATAGTACTGAGAAAACATTCGTCCATGTGACAATTGTACTGAACTAAATTACTTAGTCCTAATTTATGACTGCCCACTCACCAATAATTACAGAGAAGGGCTGATCTTAAACATAGAAAGTTTAGTAATAGATAAACCTACATACTGCTAACACAATACCACTGTGAGTATTAGTTGAATAAATACAAACGGTAATAAGAAATCTTTACCCGCCCGGTGGAAAGCGGCTCAAATGTAAGCTAACAGGTCTGCCAACGGTTTTCAGTTATTCGGACACCGGAAATAAAAACTATAACTCAAACATATCAGAATATAACATATTAATTTTATCGAACAATTCGTACTATATCTAGTACTGTAATTTATAATGAATCAGAATAAATGTTATCTCAATCAATCAAATTTTAGTATTTCAGGAATTTAAGACGGGGGGGGGGGTAATAAGAACATACTTGCGTGTATCTCGTATAATAAAGGTCTCTGGGAAACAATATTTGGTATTTAAGCTTCGAATAATGTGATTTATTATATAACAGACTATTGTTTACGTAACACGAGTAAAAGTGGGGGCTTACTGACGGCTGAAAACTGGAAAATGCAATTATCTCGGTTAGTATTCAAGATAGGGAATAAATGTATATAACAATATTTATAGAACATTACATTTTCAATAAGATTGATTCTTTACACTTTTTCGATCCAAATTATAGTAACGGAGATATTTCGAATTTTCAAAATTCTCTTCCTTAAACTCCCCCTCTCCCTAGTCGGATTTCAGCCAAAAATCGTGACCGCTAGTGCGGTAACAGACAATATATATATATATATATATATATATATATATATATATATATATATATATATATAAAATTGTAACCTCTGTCTGTACATTGATTTTTTTCGCGAAATTTCACGATAACTTTTCGTTTCACATGTCATAGACACCATAACTGCATTTTGTTTCTTTGGTGTCTGTTTGTTTGTTTGTTTGTTTGTTTGTTACCTTTTCACGCATAAACGGCTAAACCGAATTTTATGAAACTTGGTATGTATATTACTACTAGCCCAACTTAGACTTTAGGCTATATTAATATTCTTTAAGACGAACAGGAGTGGGGGTTATAAGGGAGGCCTGAAATTAAAAATAGCGATATTTCGTTTCCTATTGCTTTTTCAGCAAATAAGAACATAACAAAAGTTGTTTATTTTGTTATTTAGAGTAACTTTTGTTATATACACTTTTTTCATACACCGATTTATAAACGAGATATACGCTAAAACCTACAGCGGAAGTGAACAATTTTATTTGGGACAAAAGACCCAACCGAAATAAATAAAACTTGGTATGTGTGTTAGCACTAACGCTTTCATTATAACAAGCTACACCAACATTTCTATGGACGGGCAGGAGTGGGGATTGTAAGGAAGGCCTGAATTTAAAAATAGCGGTATTTCGAATCCTATTGGGTTTTCGTCAAATATGAACATAACAAGAGTTGTTTATTTTGTTATTTAGAGTAACTTTTGTTATATAAACTTTTTTCGTATACCGAATTATAAACGAGATATACGCTAAAACAAATAGCGGAAGTGAACAATTTTATTTGGGACAAAAGACCCAACCGATCGGTATGTGTATTAGCACTAATGTATTCATTATAATAAGCCATACCAACATTTCTAGGGACGGGCAGTTGTGGGGGTTGTAAGGAAGGCCTGAATTTAAAAATAACGGTATTTCGTTTTCTATTATTTTTTCTGCAAATATGCACATAACAAAAGATGTTTATTTTGTTATTTAAAGTAACTTTTGTTATATACACTTTTTTCGTATACCGAATTATAAACGAGATATACAGTAAAACTAAAGTAATTTGCGCAGAAATATTGATATGCTCAACAATTCTGTCCAATATGAACTACCAGGTACCTCACCGGGAAAAATTAATTCAAATCTATGTTAATATTTTGTCCTTAATAGCTGAAATCTATCCATAATGCACAGGAAACGGGAAATATGACAATTTGGAGGACAGTGAAGTCTTACAAAAAAAAAACAAAAAAAACGACGGGTATAAACCCTAAACACTGGGACGGGGAAATGTCAAAATATTATGCAAAGTAAAGCCTTGCCAAAAAAATACCATCACCATTCAGCCTCAAATGAATTCCCGGGCGAAGCCGGGTATCTGAGCTAGTATATATATATATATATATATATATAAAATTGTAACCTCTGTCTGTACATTGATTTTTTTCGCGAAATTTCACGATAACTTTTCGTTTCACATGTCATAGACACCAAAACTGCATTTTGTTTCTTTCGTGTATGTTTGTTTGTTTGTTACCTTTTCACGCATAAACGGCTGAACCGAATTTTATGAAACTTGGTATGTATATTACTACTAGCCCAACTTAGACTTTAGGCTATATTATTATTCTCTAAGACAAATAGGAGTGGGGGTTATAGGGGAGGCCTGAAATTTAAAATAGCGATATTTCGTTTCCTATTGGTTTTTCGGCAAATATGCACATAACAAAAGTTATTTATTTTGTTATTTAGAGTAACTTTTGTTATATACACTTTCGTCGTATACCAAAGTATAAATGAGTTATACGCAAAAATTATAGCGGGAGTCAACAATTTTATTTGGCACAAAACACTCAACCGAACTAAGTAAAACTCGGTATATCTATTAGCAATAACGGTTTCATTATAACAAGCCATACCAACATTTCTAGGGACGGACAGGAGTGGGGGTTATAAGGTAAGCCAGAAATTAAAAATAGCAATATTTCGTTTCCTATTGGTTTTTCGGTAAATATGAACATAACAAGAGTTGTTTACTTTGTTATTTAGAGTAACATTTGTTATACACACTTTTTTCTTATACCGAATAATAAACGAGATATACGCTAAAATCTATAGCGGAAGTGAACAATTTTATTTGGGACAATAGACCCAACCGAAATAAATAAAACTCGGTATGTCGATTAGCACTAACGCTTTCATTATAACAACCCATATCAACATTTCTATGCACGGGCAGGAGTGGGGATTATAAGGGAAGCCAGAAATTAAATATAGCGATATTTCGTTTCCTATTGGTTTTTCGGCAAATATGAACATGACGATAAACAGGAACATTTCAATTGTATGAAGCATTTTAAAAACAAGTAGCTGTTTCATGAGGAGCAAAGTCTATTACTTCCCCCCCCCCTTCCTCTGTCTTTTCACTGGAACATTAATTAATCGGAAGTAAGTTATTTCATCCTTTAATGTGTTTAAAACATCAATTAATTCACAAAAAACGAAAGTATTTAAACATACATAATTAGAATTGAAAATAGAATCTGAATATAAGGTAATGTTAGCGGAATTGAGAGTTAGCCGTTAGTAATGTTCTGTTGGTTAACCTGGAGCGTCAGGGACGGGTGGGGAGACCTTCCTGTAATCTAGAACCTTTCTCACTCCCTCTTTCTTTCCTCAGTTGTTTTACACACTTTTTTCGTATACGGTATTATAAACGAGATATACGCTAAAACCTATAGCGGAAGTGTATTTTGTTATTTAGAGTAAATTTTGTTATATACACTTTTTTAGTATACCGAATTATAAACGAGATATATGCTATAACCTATAGCGGAAGTGAACAATTTTATTTGGGACAAAAGACCCAGCCGAAATGAATAAAACTCGGTATGTGTATTAGCACTAACGCTTTCCTTATAATAAGCTATACTAACATTTCTAGGGACGGGCAGGAGTGGGGGTTATAAGGGAAGCCTGAAATTAATAATGGTGATATTTCGTTTCACCACAATATTTTGTGCTTAATAACTGAGATCTATGCATAATGCACAGGAGACGGGAAATATGACAATTTGGAGGGCAGTGAAGACTTAAAAAATTAATTTTATTATTAACAAATGCCAACAACGGGTGTTAATCCTAAATAGTGGGACGGGTAAAGGTGAAAAATATGTGTATACTAAAGCCTTGCCAAAAAAATACCATCACTATTCAGCCTCAAATGAATTCCCGAGCGAAGCCGGGTATCTGAGCTAGTATATATATATATACCTTTGAAGAAAAATTGCGTCATGAGTACGACCTCAATAGCTGATTTCCCTCAAGGGAAATCTCCTAAAAAACTGGGAAAAGTTAGACCATAATTTCAGAAATTATTTAAAATGGTTTAGTTTATAGCTTTGAGCGAAAGAGCTATATTATGAAAATTAACTAATTTATAAAATTGTATTATTATGTTTTTGTTTTTTTTTAAGCAGGTTTTTCTATCACTCATAATGGGAAACTGGGGGAAATAATATTAATAAATGTATATAAATAATATGATGTATTATAAATAAATAAATGTATATAGTTACTCAATCTTTGTGGAGGCGGCATGCGGGTTAAAATAAAAATAGGTGGAAGCTCGATCCCATCTAAGATAGAATATTGTTCATGAGTTGGTTACCAGAGCGCGCTAGTGTTCATTGTTTATATAATCTGCGGGAATTTAACGAGTCTGACAAACCCTCAGGATACCCAAATACCGGTTTTATGAATACTGAACGCCTGCTGTACATTCCCTTCCTAGAATCCAAAATGTACTCCATGTTATTTGACAAAAATCCAGTAGGAATAACCTGTGCAGAAGTCTCTCTCCAAAATTGGCTAAATTCCTCGCTTATCTACGCTCTATGGCTCACATTATTGCTTAAATTTAGTAATTTCACTTTACAAAATTAGAGCCAGTGTCCTCCGGGCAGGAGGCGTTCCGTCAGTCTAGTTGAGACAACTCATTCCAGGACCTCCTTGGTTAACGGAGTTTGAACGCACGGGATCCCAAATTGAAAATAAAACGCTACTCACTCTTTGCTGTGATGATCATTGGGCTGGTAAAGCGAAAAGTCGGAGAAGACGAGTTGTACTCTCTCCTTTCCGCTCCCGGTGAATTCGTAGGTGCACTTGCTCCTGGGTGGATACGGGGCGGGGAACCCTGGTGATGTGATACTCCCATTCTTGCCCGTGTCGCTGCTCAGCTTCACATCACAGCTCGAACCTGCACAACAAATATTAACAGTTGAGGGAGGGTGTTGAGGTTTAAGTTGTCATGGCAACATCATACCGTGATACTAGCATATGTTAGAATAAAATATAAACACCTGCGTGTTGTCTAGGTACAGATTATGATACTTAGTTTCCGCTGGAAATTATGTGTTAACTAAGTGGTAGATTGAAGAGGTATCTATATGATAAAGATAGAAGCCCTGGGCGGGGAAAATTATGATACAAGGCGGATGCAGATGGAAGCTGACATTTTTATTTTTTTTTTGACATTTTATTTATTTATTTATGGACATCACATCAAAGGTGATTTGCCCTTTCAAAAATTGCACAATAACAAAAGTAACAAATTGTTAAATAACAAAAGTAAAATAGATAACAAGAAGTAACAATAAGAAATACCAGAAAAAAACAATGACAAATAACAAACGTGAAATAGATAAACATTTTATATGTAAACAATAAATATATATATATATATATATATATATATATATATATATATATATATATATATATATATATAAAAAAAATTAGTGATGAGTATAATTGGTGGATGATCAGTAGGGAATTAATGGCTGAAAATGATACTTTTTTCTAATATTTGACGTAATTTTTTCGTTCAGGGTAAACATATACATGTGTACAAAAGCATCTAAAACATGTGGCATGTGTGTAGTTCTAATATTTATTTATTTATTTAGTTTATTTAGGTGAGTCGCAATTTAAGCGATTCACACATTTTCTTGTAATGATTCTAAAATAGTAGAGGTAAAGCCACCTTATAAAAACCAATAAAAAAGGATAAAAAATCTACAGAGGTAGGTAAAAATATGGTAATTTATTTTTTCTCCAGTGGATATTATTGCAGTCTCTTTATTATTATTATATTATTTATTGTTATATCTGGTTGTAAATGTGTGTGTCTTTGAGGTGTTTTATGACTTTTGTAATGTATGGGCTGTCGTCGTGTAGTAGTTCAGATAGGTTGGTGGGTAAGTTCTTGTCAGTTATTAGTCTGCAGTCTGTAAGTAAGTGTTTGATAGTCAGTTGTGTATTGCAGAGTGTACATAATGGTGGTTCAGTCCTAGTCATGAGGTGTCCGTGTGTTATCCGTGAATGGCCGTGCCTCAAACGAGCAAGGACTACTTCTTCTCTTCTAGTATCCTGATTACTGGACAGCCATTCACGAATAGTGTTTTTTATTTCTCGTAGTTTTGTGTCTGTCAGATGCTAGAAGCTATTCTACTTAAGACATAGGTAACCGTAAGACTATCAGCAGCTATCTTTTCAAACTCGGAAAACCAAGTGTTACTTCATTCTGCAAAAATCTATAATCATACTTTCTTCAACAGAATTTGAGTTTATGGCAGCATCATTTTAAAATTTTTAAATATCTACGTTATTATACGACGAATAGAAAAATATTATAGAACCAATCTTATTGAAAATTAAACAAGCTCAGGCCCCCTTTCAGCAAGCGACGCCTTCGGGATCACCATGAGGTGGCTCGGGCTTCGCTAAATCTGTAAATTTTATACACAAAAAATAAAATGATCTCATTTGTTTAGGAAAGAATTTATTTCGTATATTGCACCATTGAAGAAGAAAATGAAAACGAACCAATTGAACTATTTATCTCACGAAGAATGACTGACCTTTTTTCACGAGAACATTCATAATAAGAGAAGAAATTGATATGAATACTATAACAAAATGAATAAATATCCATTGAAAAAAGAGAGTAGGAAAATAAATCGTACACGTTCTGTGATAGTCTGTTACAAGTCGTTCCAAAACTAACACTTCTAGTCCAATAATTGAAATAACTCAAACCGATCAACAATAATAATGCAAATAAATAAGTATAAAAAAAACAAAAACAGTTTCAACTTTCAATCAGATTAAAGAAAATTTGGGTATATATAAGTAAAAGTGTCTGAAAGTGTGAACCTCTCGATGACATACTTAACACTCTTACCGAAATATGAATTCCGTGACGTAAACCGAATCATCCGGTCTCACGGACCTGGAAGGGTTAATAGTAATTCCCATCAACAAATTCGTTATTTTTATCTATTGTTTGAATAACTTGTATCACATTTAATCTATTATTGTCATTTTTAACCCTTTCATTGAAATCACTGTCATCCGTACGATATATAGATCGTGAAGATGAGCGTTTTATTGGTCCATGGCTCTTGGAAGGCTTCATGGCAAATCATATACAATGTAAAACACACACGAAAAGAATACGAACAAACACTGTTACAAGCTATAATGAAAGGTACACAACATACGTAAACCGAATTACCCCGTATCTTAGACCAACTATAGTAGGCCGTTAACCGAAACAAAAGGTACACGAGACCAGAGCAAAATGAGCAATAGCTAGTCAAGGTCGAATGGTGTTGACAAACTATCCCAAAACACTGTGTAGAGGAAAGAAAGACTCACAGCTAATGAGGTGGAGAGCCCACCAATATTAGCAGGTCTACCAATACACGAAATATGAAAATCTCTACCGGTCTCTCAGACCGGTGTTTCGGTAAAAGTGTTAAACTCTAAAGACACACATTAGGTAAACATATTAACATTTCATTACATTTCCATTTACCAATGCCTTGTAGACGTTTTAGAAACAGAGAATATATGGTGAGATGAGATCAGTAGATCGTTATACCAGCACGTGGGAAATCTGATTAGTTTACGTAGCCCCTGCATGATGGCCTTTTTTAGCAGATTTCCCTTAAGGGAAATCAGCTATTGAGGTTGTACTCATGACGGAATTTTCGAAATTTTTCTTCAAATGTCCATCGATCCTACCCAGGAGATGACGAAAATGAGGTCCGTTCAAAACTGTATATATATATCTATATATATATATATATATATATATATATATATATATATATATATATATATTTGTCTGTTACCACTCTAGCGGTCGCACTTTTTGTTTGATCGTTACTAAACTCGATATTTAGTCGTTTTATGTAAAAAGAAAGATCAAGTTAGTTAACGGCTGAAATCGGACCAATGGGAGGGGGGGTTTAGAGGGGAGGATTTTCGAAAATTCAAAATATCTCCGTTACTATACGTCGGACTGAAAAATTGTACAGAATCAATCTTATTGCAAATTAAATTTACTATAAATATTGCTATATACTTGTATTCCCGATCTTGAAAACTAACCGAGATATTTGCATTTTTATGAAATTTGGGCCGATACCGGTTTTTTTGAATTTCCCGCGAAAAGCTAGTTCGGCCCTTTGCCGTAACCGTTCGGCTCTCCTATGGAGATTTCTCTATTGTATAACTTCACGTGGGAAATCTGCTGAGTTTACGCAGCCCCTACATGACGGCCTTTTTTTTCTATGGATATAGAGAATATATGCTACTATTTATTTTTATTTTTTTCATTTTCCATGAGATAAATACCTTACAAATGAATAAATAAGGTAAATATCGCAGGAATTATCGGAGAGAACAAACAGTCATTAGCCGGACACATAAACGTGTGATTATTCTGCGCAATGTTTTACTATGCGTTGCCTCACGGTCCAACGTTCCAATAGCAACATTGGGTATGCCGAGCATAAATACGTGTACCCAGGGCTTAAATCAATAGGCCACATTATACGAATCGGCATCAGCTGCATATTAACAGAGTTGAGCCTCACATACGATTAGCGCACACACAAATATTACACTTCATTTTACCGTATTGATTGTATTTAAGTATTAACTTTTATTGTTGCTATTTACTGTCGCCCACTTACTGATTGTATCCCACAAATAACCAATATACTTCAGTATCTAAAAGATATCATTATATATACAAAGAGTCCGTCACGCAGGTGCCCATTTCCATTTATCTCGAAATTTAAAAGTTCAATGAGAAAAATATTTGGTATTTATGCTTCAAATAAAGTGCTTCTTAATATAACAGCTAATTGTTAAAATGACATAATTAGGAGTGGGATTTTACTAATGGCTGAAAATTAGAAAAACAAATATCCTGGTTATTAATCAAGATATGAAAAAAAAGTCCGTCAGGCAGAGGCAGCGTAAACTAAGCAGATTTCCCTCCTGCAGGTTTACAATAGAGAAATTTCACCGGAGTCAAGCAATTAAGGAAAAGGCCGAACTAGCTTTTGGCGGGAAAGTCACTCGTCCGTTAGCCCCCCAGATTTAATAAAAATGCAAATATCACGGTTAATATTCAAGATAGAGAATAAATGTATATAACAATATTTATAGCAAATTTAATTTGGAATAAGATTGATTCTGTACAATTTTTCAATCCGACGTATAGTAACTCAGATATTTCGAATTTCCGATAATCCTCCCCTCTAAACCCCCCCCTCTTACTGGTCCGATTTCAGCCGTTAACGAACTTGATCTTTCTTTTTGCATAAAACGACTAAATATCGATTTTAGTAACGATCAAGCAAAAATTGCGACCGCTAGAGCGGTAACAGACATACATATATATATATATATATATATATATATATATACAGTTTTGAACGGATCTCATTTTCGTCATCTACTAGGTAGGATTGATGGACATTTGAAGAAAAATTCCGTCATGAATACAACCTCAATAGCTGATTTCCATTAAGGGAAATCTGCTAAAACGCATATAACAACATTCATCAAGAATTCAATTTGCAATAGTATGTTCTATATAATTTTTCGATCCTACGTATAATGACAGAGATAATCGACTTTTCGAAATTCCCCCACCTCTTCTCCAATTTCAGCAGTTAGCACGAACTTTATCTTTATTTTTACACAAAACGTTTATGTATCCAGTTATGTTCATTATAAATTGCAGCACTAGAGATAATAAATAATTTTCAATAAAATTAGAATATTATACTAGCATCTAATTCAGTAATTGTTTTTCTGCCCATTCAAGAATATTTCTAACTTTCAGCTCTGAGAGATTGGCTGACCTGTTTGTTTACAATTCAGAAGCTTTCCATCGTGGTGGCTGTTAAAATGTAAATTGGCTGAAAGATTTCTCATTGTCGTTTGTATTTTTTCACTTAAAAATTGTGGTGTTTAGTGTTGCAAGTGTTCAGATTTATCTATAGTGAAACCGCGTGGTAAATCGTGGGACCAACGATTTTATAAATAATTTTGCCACCTAAAAAATTCCTTCAGAAGATTCATCCGGCTAATTAGGACGTGTGTTTTAAATCATATAGCTAACCCGACTACAAGCAGTATGGGCTAAGTTTGTACAATAAATATCTTTATTTTCAGCTTCGGAAATTGAACACCTTTCCTCATTTAGAAACCAAGAGTTCTTGAGCTCTCAAATTAGCTTGTAATACAATCCCCGTGTAAACAAGACTTGAAATATAATCTGTAGACGAAATGTTTGGGGTGTATATTTCTCAAATTAGCAGGAAGATAACAACGGAAAAAAAGTACAAATAATAATAGCGTTCATATTTGAGTTATATGTTTAGAATATTGAAATAATTCTAAGAAATAATGTGATCAATCAATCCATTTACGATTTATTTTAGTGGAACCGCTGAAGGTTATATGATGTACTTAAATGCAACACATATTTGTTTTCCAAGTTCGGCTATTAACCGTTATTAAACAATGTCATAAAATTAGTTCATTATGACAGTAAAACAATTGGGTTTTATCAAAATTCAGAGTAATTATTCTTAATTTAAACTAATGCGTATTTTTCTATAGAAAATAATTAGCATTGATTTTACTAGGAAGCTATTGTGGTCGTACACATGACGCGATTTTCGAAAACTTTCTTCAAATGTCAATCGACCCTACCTAGGAGATGACGAAAATGAGGTACATTCAAGATGTGTGTGTGTGTATTATTTACTTGATTCCTCAATGAAGTAACTCTTCAGAGAGGGAGTATATTTCCTACATGTCACGTACAATATAGTACATTACAAGTATTCGTAGATTAATAAATTTTAAACAATATATACAATTTTTGTTGGTTGAAAAGATATAAATATAAATAATTAATCTTAACTCCAATATATAATTTAGAAGATTATTGAACAAAATATTAAATGATGATAAGTAAAATGGAATTTTTATTAATAGTATATTATATTTTTGAAGCTGCATCGCTGGGGAGTATTATCATTGTGAAAACCTCGGCTGTCTGCTCCAGCGGTTGGAATTTTTGTTGTTCTGCAAATTTTCGATGGAAATGCGTCCATCTTCGTTAATTTGAATAGCTACTTCATTCATATGGTTTGGGGGAAATCAGCTATTGAGGTCGTACTCATGACGCGATTTTCGAAAAATTTCCTCAAATGTCCATCGAGCCTACCCAGGAGATGACGAAAATGAGGTCTGTTCAAAACTATATATATATATATATATATATATATATATATATATATATATATATATATATATATATATATATATATATATTTGTCTGTTAACACTCTAGCGGTCGCAATTTTCGTTTAATCGTCACATAACTCGGTATTTAATCGTTTTATATAAAAAGGAAGATCGAGTTCGTTAACGGCTGAAATCGGACCAGTAGGAGGGGGGGGGGGTTAGAGGGGGGATTTTCAAAAATTCGAAATATCTCCGTTATTATGCATCGGATCGAAAACTTGTATAAAATCAATCTTATTGCAAATTAAATTTACTTTAAACATTGTTATATACATTTATTCTATATCTTGAATATTAACCAAGATATTTGCATTTTTCTGTTTTCAGCTTCTGAGATGAGATCGGCTAACTTCGGGTCAAGTAGGGAGTTTCCGTCAAGAGCTAGTTCGGACCGTTCCCGTAACTGTTTGACTCTCTAGCCTGAAATTTCTTTATTGTAAAACTTCACGTGGGAAACCTGCTTAGTTTGCGCAGCCCCTCCGTGACGGACTTTTATTTTAATATGGTTTTCCACGTCTCAGAGAGTGACACCGTCCACGCCGTTTATCGTATTCGTTCTCTTGTTAATTTCTATAGCTTCTAGAACCAATCTTTTACCGAGATGATCCTCTCTGTGTAAAACTTTGGTCTTATCGAATTTCCTTTGGTGAGAAAAAATACTGGCGTGTCTAGCTATGGCAAATGTTTTATAATAGTATATTATAAATTTACTCATAATGGCTAATAAAATAACTTACTTTTCTGTTATAACACTTCTGCAAATTTCCTCAGTGCTTATACATACATACATATGTATGTATATATATATATATATATATATATATATATATATATATATATATATATGTATGTATGCATGTATATACATTTGAACTCAATATTTAATCGTGTCTTGTAACATTAAGGATAAAGTTTGTTAATGGCGTAAATCTGAAAACGGTGGGGCCATTTCAAAAACTCAAAGTATCTACTTCCTTATAGTCGGATCGAAAATTTAAGGAATAAAAGTAATCTTATTGCAAATGTTGTGTTATTAAAAGGTTGTCATGTACATATTTTCTCAATAATTAATATAAATTGAAATATTCCCATATTTACTGCTACTTATTTTCAATAAGCTGTTATATCATGATCCACTTCATTCGAAGCTTAAATACAAAATATGGTTTTCAACGAACGTTTTCTTTGTGAGATACAAGCGTTATGAGATGACGTCATGAATTAAGATTTTTCGTTCTTTGCTCGAAAATGTATACTTCATTTAAACCATACTCGAATTTTAACCGGTTCAGTCAACACTATAGATCATGATTGTTTTTGACGGAAATCGGACATGGAATAGTGGAGGTTTTGTAACGGAATTATTCGAAAATTCAAAATATCTCCGTTATTATCAGTGGGATCGTTAAATGTTATGGAAGACATCTTGTTAAGCTGTTGATGTTTTACAATTGTTGTTGTATGCATTTTTACGTAACTCAAGTATTAAGCGAGTAATTCGTTCTTTTCCAACATCCTCCACACACCGTTCTACTCATTTTAGCATATTTCCCTTAATCATTTACCGTCTTATTTCAAGCCAAAATGCCAAATATTGTGTTCAACAAATCTTTTAGCAGATTTCCCTTAGGGGAAATCAGCTATTGAGGCCGTACTCATGACGCGATTTTCGAAAAATGTCTTCAAATGTCCATCGATCCTACCTAGGAGATGAAAATGAGGTCCGTTCAAAATTATATATATATATATATATATTTCTCTGTTAACACTCTAGTGGTCACAATTTTTGTTCGGTATTTAATCGTTTTTTGCAAAAAGGAAGATCAAGTTCGTTAACGGCTGAAATTGAACATGAGAGAGGGGGGGTTTAGAGGGGATGATTTTCAAAAATTAGAAATATCTCCGATACTATACGTTGGATCGAAAATTGTATAAAATCACTCTTATTGCAAATTAAATTACTATAAATATTGCTATATGCGTTTCTTCTCTATCTTGAATATTAACCGAGATATTTGCATTTTTCAGTTTTCAGCAAACCACTTCTACTCATGTTGCGTAAACAATACTCTGCTACATTATAAATCACATTATTGGAAGTTTAAATACCAAAAATTGCATTCAAGAGACCTTTATTATACGAGATACATGCAAATATATCCTGGTGACCCCCTCCCATATTAAGGTTTTGGACTACTAAAATTTTATTGATTGAGATAAAAATTATTCTGACCCATTATTAATTACAGTACTAAATATAGTAAAAAGTTCTCAATAAAATTATGTGTTATATTCTGATATATTTCAGTAATTGTTTTTCTTTCCGGTGTGAGGCGGGCCGACCCGTTTGTTTACATTTCTAACCTAACGCTTCCTGTCGGCAGGTTATTGACATTGGATGAAACATTTCTTATTTACGTTTGTATTTATTCACGGTGTTGTTGTGTTACCAGTATGTATATTTATCTATTACTAAACTTCACGAGGGAAATCTGCTTAGTTTACGCAGCCCCTGCGTGACGGACTTTATATATATATATATATATATATATATATATATATATATATATATATATATATATATAAAATTTTGAACGGACCTCATTTTCGTCATCTCTTGGGTAGGATCGATGGACATTTGAAGAAAATTTTCGAAACTCGCGTCAAGAGTACGACCTCAATAGCTGTTCCCTTAAGGGAAATCTGCTAAAATAGATATTTTTTTTTAAATAGAGCTCATGTAGTGAGACGAGACAAATTCGTGTTAAACCTACCAGCAAGTGGGAAATCTGCTTAGTTAACGCAGCTCCTTCACGATGGGCTATTATTATTCTAATAATTTAGTATTAATAGTTTTTTTTTTTTAAATTCAATGGAAGGTGTATAAATTGATATACGGTGGAATAAATTATTATTGTTCAGTAAACACCTTTTGACAAAAAAGAGGGCTTCCAAGACACCATTGAACTGCTCCTCAACATAAAAGGATTTCGGGATTCTTTACGCATACCAAAGGAAGATATTTACAATGTTTTACATTGAAGAAGGACTTGGAGGGCTTGAAACCTCCTCCCTCCTCTAGCACGGACGTCCTTTATAAATAATTCAAGATTTATCCATTGCTATTCAGATCAATTCGCTCTTGACATCAGAAACACCTTCCTTCAAGTTGACACGCTTAGGCTGAGTGTCTTAAGTTTGTATTTACTGATGTATTTCAAGTTAAAAAAAGTGATAAGTTATCAATGAGTTATTGACGTTACCGGAAGCAATGTTTCTACCGGAAATCACGCCATCAAAATGGTTTCTGCGAAAATTCACACTTACGGTTATTTCCAGTAAGTTTCGCTCCTGCAAATTTAACGAGAAAATGTTAATGAAATTCATTTTTGAGGCGCTGGATGGTGAAAATTCGTTCCCTGAAGAAATATACCTTAAATTTAACCATTTTTACAAGTTTAAGGTATAATTTAACAATTATACCGGATGATCGGAAGTCCTTAGCCAAAATTTGGATTTTATAAAGCGAGCAATGTTTCGCAATTGAAAAATACATTTTAAACACAATTTGTTGTTTTAAATATCCAATAAATCCAACATGAAGAAATATATTCAAATGGGTCAAGGCACACGCAGGAATTACGGGCCATGAAATAGTCGATATCCACGCCAAAAGTGCTTCTAAAATTAGCGAAGAGGTAATTTACAATAAAATTACTCCAACTGTGTTGAGATCTTTACTAGGAGGAAAAAGTATTAATTTGTGGCAACAGAGATGGAATCAAACAGATTAAGGATTACATCTAAAATTATATATCCCTGTTTTAATAACGAATATCTCACAACCACAACATACATTTTATCTAACACAAATACTAACTGGACACGGAAATAAAAACTCTTACTTATACAGATTCAAACTTACTGACTCAAATAGTTGTAAATGCGACAGTTACATTGAACAGACATTAACCCACCTGATTTATGAATGTAGACTGACTCAAGACATACGAAGACAGTTAAAGACTCATATTCCTGATTGGCCTATCAGTCCTGATATTTTATTTCCGAAACATAAATTTCTTAAAAGCAATAGCCTATGATATTCTTAAGCTGAGAGAGGAAAAGATAATATAATATTAATATTATGTTATTTTGTTTTAATTGGTTATTTAATTGTAGTCCTAATTGTTCTTATTTAAATTTTTTTTTGTAAATTTTAATTTTCATGTTCTTATTTACATTTTTAATACGTATATATATATCTATATATATATAAAATTGTAACCTCTGTCTGTACATTGATTTTTTTCGCGAAATTTCACGATAACTTTTCGTTTCACATGCCATAGACACCATAACTGCATTTTGTTTCTTTGGTGTCTGTTTGTTTGTTTGTTTGTTTATTTGTTTGTTTGTTTATTTGTTTGTTTGTTTGTTTGTTACCTTTTCACGCATAAACGGCTGAACCGAATTTTATGAAACTTGGTATGTATATTACTACTAACCCAACTTAGACTTTAGGCTATATTAAAATTCTCTAAGACGAACAGGAGTGGGGGTTATAAGGGAAGCCAGAAATTAAAAATAGCGATATTTCGTTTCCTATTAGTTTTTCGGCAAATATGAACATAACAAAAGTTGTTTATTTTGTTATTTAGAGTAACTTTTGTTATATACACTTTTTTCGTATACCGAATTATAAACGAGATATACGCTAAAACCTATAGCGGAAGTGAACAATTTGATTTGGGACAAAAGATCCAACCGAAATAAATAAAACTCGGCATATGTAATAGCACTAACGCTTTCATTATAACAAGCCATACCAACATTTCTAGGGACGGTCAAGAGTGGGGGTTATGAGGGATGCCAGAAATTAAAAATAGCGATATTTCGTTTCCTATTGCTTTTTCAGCAAATATGCACATAACAAAAGTGGTTTATTTTGTTATTTAGAGTAACTTTTGTTATATACACTTTTCTTTTATAACAAAGTATAAACGAGATATACGCTAAAAACTAAAGTGGGGGCAACTATTTTATTGGGCACTAGCGGTAGAACCGAACTTAACAACACTCGGTATGTAAATTAGCATTAATTCTTCCATGATTATAAGCTATAGTAAAAATTTTAGGTTCCAGGGGGAATGGGGGGGTTATGCGGGAGGCCTGAAATAAAAATTCGCGATACTTCATCGTCTATTTGGTTTTTGGCAATTGTGCACATAACATAAGTTGTTTACTTTTTTAATTTGTGTAAATTTTGTTTTATAATTATTTTTTTTGTAAAATAAGGTATGAAGCAAGTAATTTGCTTAGAAATATTGATATGCTCAACAATACATTCCAATATGAGCTACCCAGGTATCTCACCTGGATAAGTTAATTCAAATCCATGTTAGAATTTTATCCTGAATAATTCAAAACTATGTTATTTTTTAACGCCAGTAACAGTTTGCACCAAATAAGGTATACTGCCCCCACCCTTTTCTAAGTGTATTTAATACATTATTTAATTAAAACGTGAAAAATATTTGAAACAGTTTTAGAATTGTGAAGTTAATGTAATATGGTTTTTTAATATATTTGAATGTATTAGAGGATATCTATCCAAAATGCATTGCAGGTTGGCAGCACTGAGGCTATGTAAGTGTCGAGCCTACTTCCTTTGTCCTATCAGTTCTGCCGCTTCCCTTCCGACCTCATATTGGTCTATGTTTACATGTTAATTGATGCTTATAGCAATGTATTATTATTCTCAGGAATGTGAATTTCTTTAATTATCATAAATAAATAATTTACTAGAATAAACGCTAGGGAGGTGCACTCAGGTATTTCTGGTATTTATTAACTCCTCTCCGTTAATGTATTATGATATACTTTACTGAAAACCAATATGAATACACAGTTTACAATCGAGACTTATGAAAGAGTGTTTTAATAGAGGCTATGGCGTACCTAAAACAGCTGTCACCGTTGGACATTGTACTGCATGAAGGGAAAGAAACTTATTCATACATGGTTTGGAAGATAGAATACATTCTAGGATTATGAATTATATGGTCCATCACTTTATAAAAAAAAAAAACTACATACACAGAGGACGGGAAATATAAGAATATTGAGGACAATGAAGTCTTAAATAACAAATAATTTTATTATTAACAAATCCACAGTAACGACGGGTATAAATTCTAAACACTGGGACAGGGAAATAAAAAAAATATTGTGGAAAGTAAAGCTTTGCCAAAAATATCTCACATATCTACATCTTCATTCAGCCTCAAATGAATTCCCGGGCGAAGCCGGGTACCTTTGCTAGTATATATATATATATATACTAGCAAAGGTACCCGGCTTCGCCCGGGAATTCATTTGAGGCTGAATGAAGAAGTTATGTTTTTGGCAAGGCTTTACTTTCCACAATATTTTTTTTATTTCCCTGTCCCAGTGTATAGAATTTATACCCGACGTTACTGTGGATTTGTTAATAATAAAATTATTTGTTATTTAAGACTTCACTGTCCTCAATATTTTTATATTTCCCGTCCTCTGTGAATGTAGTTTTTTTTGTTATAACGTAATTGCAGTTATGGTGTCTAGGACATGTGAAACGAAAAGTTATCGTGAAATTTCGCGAAAAAATCAATGTACAGACAGTGCTTACATATATATATATATATATATATATATATATATATATATATATATATATATATATATATAAAATTGTAACCTCTGTCTGTACATTGATTTTTTTCGCAAAATTTCACGATAACTTTTCGTTTCACATGTCCTAGACACCATAACTGCAATTTGTTTCTTTGGTGTCTGTTTGTTTGTTTATTTGTTTGTTTGTTTGTTTGTTACCTTTTCACGCATAAACGGCTGAACCGAATTTTATGAAACTTGGTATGTATATTACTACTAACCCAACTTAGACTTTAGGCTATATTAATTTTCTCTGAGACGAACAGGAGTGGGGTTATAAGGGAAGCCTGAAATTAAAAATAGCGATATTTCGTTTTCTATTGGTTTTTCGGCAAATATGCACATAACAAAAGTTGTTTATTTTGTTATTTAGAGTAACTTTTGTTATATACACTTTTGTCGTATACCGAAGATTAAATGCGTTATACGCTAAAAATTATAGCGGGAGTCAACAATATTATTAGCCAAAAAAGACTCAACCAAACTAAATAAAACTCGGTATGTGTATTTGCAGTGAGGCCTTTATTATAATAAGCCATACCAACATTTCTATGTACGGGCAGGAGTGGGGGTTATAAGGGAAGCCTGAAATTAAAAATAGCGATATTTCGTTTCCTATTGGTTTTTCCGCAAATATAAACATAACAAAAGTTGTTTATTTTGTTATTTAGAGTAACTTTTGTTATATTCACTTTTGTCGTATAGAAATGTATAAACAAGATATACACTAAAATCTAAAGCGGGAGCCAACAACTTTGTTGGGCACTAACGATTGAACCGAACTTAGCAAAACTCGGTATGTGAATAAGCATTAATTCTTCCATGATTATAAGCTATATTCAAAATTTTAGGTTCAAAGGGGAGAGGGGATTATAAGAGAGGCTGCAATGAAAAACTCGCTTTTTTATTTTCTATTTGTTTTTCGGCAAACGTGCACATAACAAAAGTTGTTTACTTTGTTATTTAGAGTAACTTTTGTGTGCATTCACTTTTGTCGTAAAATGAAGTAAAAACGGGATATACGCTAAACGGGAGTCAATAATTATATTAGTACTTATTTAAGGGGTTTTAATAAATGAATATTATGACAAATGATGTTATGTTTTCGTCTTATATGATAGTTCAAAGTATGATTCGGATTAGTGAGGTTATAAATCTTCGTCATCCCCTCCTCATTTATTTATTTTTCCTAGAAAATAACTTTGTTATTTATTTCCAATAGAAATATAAACTATAAGAGCATTTCCATTATTTAATTTCTATAATGTACCTTGAAGTTATTGAAACAAATATCTAATATAATAACAATTAAACGTTAATGGTAATGTCATTATGACAAAAAACAATATGCGTTTAAACTCGATATGATATTTTCAGGGTACCACTATTATTTAATTCCATCCGGTAGATAAATTATAAAATAATGTTTTGCATCAATAATATAAGTAGAAGAATGTTGAGAAGTCTCATGCGGGAGCGGAAGATGACGGGACCAGTTAATCGAATTAACTTATTTCCCGTCTGGCATTCCTGGAAGCGATTTCCAGTGAGATTCACTATTACATATATAATCTTACGTGCAAAACTTTGCCTGTACTATGTGAGCTCGGATTGGCTTTTGAAAGGAAATATGTTCATTATAGATGATATTTAATTGTAATAAATACTACCCATGATTATGGTTTGAACAGTGAAGTCTTACATAAAAAATTAATTTTAGTATAAAAAAATGCCAACAACGGGTATAAACCCTTAAAACTGGGATGGGTAAATGTCAAAATCGTTTGCAAAGTAAAGCCTTGCCAAAAAAATACCATCACCATTCAGCCTCAAATGAATTCCCGGGCGAAGCCGGGTATCTGAGCTAGTATATATATATATATATATATATATATATATATATATATATATATATATAATTATATAAAAATGTTAAAACAAAATGCACATATAATGCAAATATGCATGGGATGTGCAGAAAATAAAATCCCTCCACATAGAGTTACTATGTAGAGGAAATATACACACAAAAAATATATATTGGCGAACATAAATACTGTCTTCAAAGTAAACCCCACTCATTTTGGCGATAGTATAAAATAATTCCCACAAACAGTGTTCATATCCTTGATAATACACGACAAATTTCATAATTCATAATGAAGTCGTTTACTCACTTAATCAACCGTAATTTTTAAATTTGTAAGTATTTTGTATCAACAGGTAAGAAAACTAGAGATAGCGAGTCTACTAGAGATAGAGAATCAGTTAATTTTGGAAAATGAGTCTCTTTTCCAAAATAGTTTATGAATCCGTGATTTAAACCAATGTCTGAGTATAACATAAATTCGGGTCTTCCTTGAGGGAAATCCGCTTAGGCAGATAGTCGTCTAATCGAATTAGTTGGAATAATGAGCCTACCTCTTCTCAAGGGAGGCGTAAATCAGACGTCAGCCGGGGACAACCCGAATAACTTCTCTATTTCATGAATAATTTAAGAGTACTATTCGAAATTCAGATAAGGTCCATTCATGGGGGAGGAGGGTTGAATTTGTTGAAAGGGCAGTTGTCGGGAGTCAGCGAGCTGAGACGAGGCATCGCAGCAGATATGGCGAATGTGCTGCCCCTAACTGCGCTCTTTCAAAGCTCACCCTTTGTTGAATCACATTGTTATCCAAATAGAATAACCTATTGAAAACCGGCTCGGCCCGCCAAAATACTATACGACTACTACAAATCTGTCAATGGAAGCGTGTTTCCAGTCATTTATTCCGAGTTACTCCATTAAGGGAAATGAGTTATTGGAGTTGCTCTAATAGCGCAATTTTCAAAAAATATCTTCAAAAAGACAGATCAAGTTCGTTAATGACTGAAATCGGGCCAATGGGAGGGGGGGGGGTTAGAAGGGGGATTTTCGAAAATTCGAAATATCTCCGTTACCATACGTCGGATCAAAAAATTGTATAGAACTAATCTTATTGTAAATTAAATTGACTATAAATATTGTTCTTTACATTTATTCTCTATCTTGAATATTAATCGAGATATTTGCATTTTTATTAAATTTGGGCCGATAACGGACGACTGTTTCCCGCCAAAAGCTAGTTCGGTTTCTTACTCCATGTTTCTTTATTTAATTGAATGATTAAGTTAAACTTAAAAACCTACTTTTACAATTCAAATACAAGTAAACAAGTAAAAGATTCCACGGTAGTGTTTGTTGGAAGTGAAGAATGTTTACTTGGAGAGAGAGAGAAAACGTCCAATTCTTCCCAATTTGTTTATTTCAGCGCTAAGCGCTTTCAAAGACTAATGTCTCCATCTTCAGAGCTACTTGCATGCTCTCATTGGGAAAGATAGCAAGCGACTCAAGTCAAGCAAGCGAGTCGCTTGCTGTCTTTCCCAATGAGCGCATGTAAGTAGCTCTGAAGATGGAGACATTAGTCTTTGAAAGTGCTTAGCGCTGAAATAAACAAAATGTGAAGAATTGGACGTTTTTTCTCTCTCTCCAGTAAAAGATGTTTTAGTATCTACTACCTTCGCATATATTTTCCCATGTAGGAAAGCCAAAATTCCCTTTTAGCCTTACAAAGCGTTTTGTCTTTTTCTACTAATACTATCTGAAAATATATTCCTCGTCTGAGAATTACTTTTTCCCCTGCTAAATGCCTTTATTCTACCAAAGATATTTTCGTGAAATTAATCGTCGTTCTGATGACGATATTAAATCTAAAACTGGCTTTGGAACAGGATCGATGTCGAATGGAAACCTTTGTTTTCTCGCCCTGAGAGGAGAATAAATGTTGCTCCGTGGAAAAGAAAAGAGTAAAAAAAAGAAAGAAAGAAAAAATCTAGAGTGAGCAATGAATGGAAGGAACAGAATAAATGAGAAGCATTGAATAAAGAAAGCTGCGAATAAAAAAGTCCCGAGAAGGGCTTTGTTTGCTCCGAACTGCTCGACGTACGAACGTCTCCAGTCAATACTCAGCCCCCAATAGATCTCTCCCACCTGTTTGTCTCGGGAGTTCGCTTTCTGCCTTCGACCACTCCAGTCAGCATTTCCAGCCTGATCAGGATTAAGATCCTTTCCTTCAAGGGAATGCATTGGTCGAAAAATATTGCCGAAAAAAACATTTAGTTATTCCAGAGGATAATATTAAATTCATTCACTTACCCTTTCTGAATCCAATTTGATTAGTTTTGTCATCACTCGAAAACGGCTAGCCTTAGAATGATCCAATTTAATATTTGAGATTGTTGCAACGTTTAGTTCTGCACTTCCTCTTTCGATCAAAAACGCCTAAGATGGAGCGGAAAGTTTAGCGGAGGACGAAAAAAAAAAAATAAAAATGCGAATCTCTCCATGCATATTTAGATTAAAAAAGTCCGTCACGCAGGGTCTGCGTAAACTAAGCAGATTTCACATGTGAAGTTTTACAATATAGAAATCTGCATACTGGTAATACAAGCCCATCATGAGTAAATACAAACGGTAATAAGAAATCTTGAAACATCTTATGAATTGTAAAAATAATTTATATTTTAATAACTCAAATTTTAGTAGTACAAAAACTAAAGACCCCCCTTCTTTAGTTTTTGTATTACTAAAATTTGAGTTATTAAAATATAAATTATTTTTACAATTCAGAAGCCGTTTCAGTTGGGAATTTATTTTAATTAACTGAAAGATTTCTCATTACCGTTTGTATTTAATCACGATGGTGTTGTGTTACCAGTATGAAGATTTCTCTGAAATAAATTCCCAACTGAAACTGCTTCTGAATTGTAAGAATAATTTATATTTTAATAACTCAAATTTTAGTAGTCCAAGAACTAAAGAAGGGTGGGGGGCGGATGAAGAGAACGTATTTGCATAAATCACACAAAGTAACGAAGGTAAGATAAGGTTAGAAACGACAGGTAAGATTAGAAGAAGCTTCCACCTGAGCCGAGAAGTTACGGAAACGGCCGAACTAATCCGAACAATACCCGACCACAGCCTTCATAAAAATGCAAATATCTCGGTTAATATTCAAGATAGAGAATAAATTTATATAACAATATTTATAGTAAATTTAATTTTCAATACGATTGGTTCTATACAATTTTTCGATCGGATGCATAATAACGGAGATATTTTGAATTTTCAAAAATCCCCCCTTTAAACCCTCCCCCCTCCCTCTGGTCAGATTTCAGCAAACGAACTTGATCTGTCTTTTTACAAAAAACGATTAAATACCGAGTTTGGTGACGATCAAACAAAAATTGCGACCGCTAGAGTGTTAAAAGACAAATATATAGATATATATATATATATATATATATATATTTATCTATTTATTTATTTATTTCCTTCCTGAAGTAATCCTACATGAAGGGATTTATGAGCCACACATCTCGTACAATAATAATGTGCAAAGTAAAGTCTTGCCAAAAAATACCATCATCATTCTTGCTCAAATGAAATCCCGGGCGAAGCCAGGTACCTTAGATAGTATATATATATATATATATATATATATATATATATATATATATATATATATATATATATATATATAGTTTTGAACGGACCTCGTTTTCGACATCCCCGGGTAGGATCGATGGACATTTGAAGAAATTATTCGAAAATCGCGTCATGAGTACGACCTCAATAGCTGATTTGCCTTAAGGGAAATCTGCTAAAAAAAACTAGAGAACGTTTTATGTTTGTCATAAAGACCGATTAATTAGGTTCTTTGACAACATTCCATACGATGGATTATGATGAAGATATCGCATACAACTTTATTAAGAGCATCGGAACATTTTGATTATTCAGTAGGTGGCCTCAGGTTAGCATTGTGATTTAAACCGTTGGCCTAATGCCTGGGCAAAGGAAATTATTTAGTGACGAAATTAATTAAATAACATCCTAAAATCCCACCCTGGCTAGAAAAGAGTGGTAACCTGTAGATAACCCGTCCTAATTAGCCTAAGTTGCAAAAAGTGGACGTTAATAAATAATAATAATAATCTCAAATGGTACACCTAGAGAGGCTTTTAAGTTAATTTTATTTATTAACGTCCACTTTGTACTGCTAAGACAAATTGGGACGGGCTACCTACAGGTTGTTTCCTTTTTCTAGCCAGGATGGGTCAACGCATTTTATTTAATGAGTTCGATACTAAATAAATCCTATTGCCCAGCTGAGAATTTTATTCTAGTAATACTAACTGAGATTAAAAAAAAAATTTATTAACTTCCACTTTTTGCTAATAATTTAGCCTGTAGTTATCTACAGGTTACTACCTGGTTTTCTAGCCAGGGGAGACTAAGGATTATATTTAATGAAATCCGTCACTAAATAAATTCCTCTACCCAGGCGGGAATCGAACTCGCTACTCTAGGTTTACCGTGTGAGATTAAGGTCAAAGTTTTAACTCACATGGCTAACCTGAGTCCCAGGAGTTTCATTTTATGTTATTTCATTTATTAACGTCCACTTTGTGCTGCTATTACTAATTGGGACGGACTATCTGCAGGTTGCCACCTTTCTCTAGTAAGGATTTATTTATTTATATTTATAGTCAGGATATTTTATTTAATGGGTTCGTCACTGAATAAATTTCTATTGCCCAGGTGAGAATCTTACTCTAGTTGTTCCAACTGGGATTAAAATGGAAGCATAGCTAACCCGAGTTCCCTTACTTAAACTAAAGCGTTATCATTTCATTTAACTTGATAAGGTTAATGTGTGGCATCCAATTTATTTCTCCAAGGTTAATGTCCAGGTGACTTATCCAATGTCATATGATTGAATATATTAGATGAAAAGGTTAGTAAACGGCAAGTTTATTTACAAAATGCATTCTAGTTACGATCCGGATTTCGACTCAGTGACCCTTCCGAGTTTTGCAGAAGATACGAAGAGGTACAATGCGCCGTTCAGTTCCGGGGATCGGCTTCCAGACATGCTGAACTCCATCAGGACAGAGCTGCCTCCGGTCTTCGAGAGTCTGCCCAGACACAGCCCGGGACTCAAGAAGTACTTCGTCCTGACGTTCCCGGAGTTCGCCTTCAAGATAGTCTACGCCCACTCGCCCAACTTCCTCGTCAACTACTACGAGTCCCACGTCAGAGACAAGCCGGAGCTCTGCGGACCCATTTTGCTCATCGTCTTCCTGACTCTAGCGATCACCTTGGGCTCGACTCTGCAGTACGTGTTCCAGGGCAAAGGACAAGAGCTCAGATGGAGAAGCGAGTTCGCTCTTCTCTCGAACGCTTTGATGTTCGTGCTGAGCTACACGGCGGTCAAACCTCTCGTCCTCTGGGGCTCTGTGAAGATGTTCCGATCCCTTGATCTCGACGTGACCCTCTGCGAACTTGTCACAGTCTACGGCTACAGTATCTCCGTGTTGATCCCCGTATTCCTTCTCTGCTCCGTACCCATTCCCTATCTCCAATGGTTGGCATTGGCTTTCGGTACGTTCCTGTCAATATTTGTGGTAATGTCTGCCCTCAAACCTTTGGTCAAGAACAAGAACTATATAACAGTTTCGATCGTTACCATTGTTCACACGTGTTTTCCTCTAGTTATTTTTCTTGTATTCTTCTATTAATAAGCTTTTGTAATATATGTATTTTTTAAACCACGCCTTTTTTGTACAAGGGTTTCATCATATGTGAAGTATGAATAACATACTACTTATCCTATTTAATGTTATAATTATCTATTAACGTCCACTTACAACTACTTCTACTTTTAGGGGAATTTATTTAGTGACGAACTCATTAATTGAAATTCTTACTCAAATCCTGGCTAGTAAAATAAGTTAACCTGTAGCTAGCCCGTCCTAATTACCCAAAGTAGCAAAAAGTGGACGTTAATGATTAAAAACATTCCTATTGTGCTATAGCGTGAATTCCCAAACTAATTTAGGCAAGATACCCCTTTTAGCAGATTTCCCTCGAGGGAAATCAGCTATTGAAGTTGTACTCATGACGGGATTTTTGAAATTTTTCTTCAATTGTCCAGCGATCCGACCTAGCAGATGCAGAAAATTAGGTCCTTTTAAATCTGTATATATATATATATATATATATATATATATATATATATATTTGTCTGTTACCGCTCTAGCGGTCGTAATTTTTGTTTGGTCGTTACCAAACTCGATATTTAGTCGTTTTATGTAAAAAGAAAGATCAAGTTTGTTAACGGCTGAAATCGGACCAGTGGGAGGTGGGAGGTTTAGAGGGGAGGATTTTAGACAATTCGAAATATCTCCGTTACTATAGGTCTGATCGAAAAATTTTACACAATCAATCTTATTGCAAATTAAATGTACTATAAATATTGTTCTATATATTTTTTTCTAACTTGAATATTAACCGAGATATTTGCATTTTTATTAAATCTGGCCAACTAACGGACGAGTGACTTTCCCACCAAAAGCTAGTTCGGCCGTTCCCTTAACTGCTCGGCTCTCGTGAAATTTCTCTATTGTAAAACATCACGTGGGAAATATGCTTAGTTTACGCAGCCCCTGCGTGACGGACTTTTTAAAAATGAACTGATAACTCAGACCACCAAGCTAAATTAATGTAAAAATCCTTGCTCTAGTTTTTAGCAGATTTTCCCGGAACTCAGTTATTGAGGTCGTACTCTTATTTCGAATTTATGAAAAATTTCCTCAAATGTCCATCGATCCTACCCAGAAGATGACGAAAAAACCCTCTAGACTAAAATAAAATCCTTCAAATCGGCCCTGTATTCCCCTTGTTAGCACCGAGGGCACAAGTAGTTAATACATTCATTGTATTATTTATTAACATCCACTTTGTGCTTACCCTTTACCGGTGAGAGTAGGCCTGAGGATTCTATTGATTGCGTTAGTAACTAAATAAATTCCTATTACTCAGATGAAATTCGAACTCCAGAATTGCCGAATGAGAGATAGACGGAGGCCTTAGCACACATGGCTAACCCAGACACTATCAATAGAATCAAAGGGCGAGGGTTAGCCGTGTATTTGGAGATATTCAACGAAAACCTCTTCCAAACTTGGAGTGTTGGATCAGATTTCCCTTTTAGTGTTAACAACAACAAGATAAGATACATCGATGAACCTAGTGCAGTTGTTTCAATTCCCACGCCAGCAATAGATATTTGAAGCCCGTCAAGCAGGGGCTGCGTAAACTAAGCAGATTTCTTCTTCCCGAAGGTTTACGGCAGATAAGCCTACATACTGGAAACACCAACGTGAATGTTAAGCGAATAAATACAAATGATAAGAAGAAATAATTTTGTGAATTGACAAGTTAATGTAAAAAAAAACTGGACAGCCAACATCGCAGTGCCGTATTGATAGAATACAGACAGGAGAGAAGATTAATTAACAAAATATGCCTGAATATAACATATTAATTTTATTGAAAACTATTTACTGTAGCTAGTACTGACCATTTAATGTGCAGTAAGATTGATTCTGTGCACTTTTTCGATCTGACGTTTAGTAACGGAGATATTTTGAATTTTCGAAAATCCCCCTGTAACCTCCCTCACACATGCCCGATTTCAGCTATTAACGAACTTGATCTTTCTTTTTACATAAAACGATTAAATATAGAGTTTGGTAACGATAAAGCAATAATTGCGACTGCTAGAGCGGTTACAGTCAAATATATATATATATATATATATATATATATATATATATATATATATATATATAATTGTAACCTCTGTCTGTACAGTGATTTTTTTGTCGAGATAAACAAAAACTTTTCGTTTCACATGTCATAGAAACCATAACTGCATTTTGTTTCTTTGGTGTCTGTTTGTTTATTTGTTTGTTTGTTTGTTACCTTTTCTCGCATAAACGGCTGAACCGAATTTTATGAAACTTGGTATGCATATTACTACTAACCCAACATAGACTTTAGGCTATATCAATATTCTCTAAGACGAACAGGAGTGGGGGTTATAAGAGAGGTCTGAAATTAAAAATAGCGATATTTCGTTTCCTATTGGTTTTTTGGCAAATATGAACATAACAAAAGTTGTTTATTTTGTTATTTAGAGTAACTTTTGTTATATACACCTTTTCCGTATAACGAATTTTAAACGAGATATACGCTAAAACCAATAGCGGAAGTGAACAATTTTATATGGGACAAAAGACCCAACCGAAATAAATAAAACTCGATATATGTATTAGCACTAACGTTTTCATTATAAGAAGCCATACCAACATTTCTAGGGACGGGCAGGAGTGGGGGTTATAAGGGAAGCCAGAAATTAGAAATAGCGATATTTCGTTTCCTATTGGGTTTTCGGCAAATATGAACATAACAAAAGTTGTTTATTTTGTTATTTAGAGTAACTTTTGTGATATTCATTTTTGTCTTTCAACAATGTATAAACGAGATATACACTATAAATTAAAGCGGGAGTCAACTATTTCATTGGGGGCTAACGATTAAACCGAACTTAAAAAAAACTCAGTATGTCAATTAGCATTAATTCTTCCATGATTATAAGCTATATTAAAATTTTTAGGTTAGAACGGGAGTGGGAGTTATAGGGGAGGCCTGAAATAGAAACTCGCGATATTTCATTGTCTATTTGTTTTTTGACAAACATGCACATAACAAAAGTTGTTTACTTTGTTATTTAGATTAACTTTTGTTTTATACATTTCTCCAAGAACAATGTGTGGAGCAACTAATGTGCGTAGAAATATTGATATGCTCAACTATTCATTCCAATTTGAACTATGAGGTATCTCACCTGGAAAAATTAATTCAAATCTATGTTAATTTTTGTCCTTAATAACTGAAATCTATGCATAATGTACAGGAGACGGAAATATGACAATTTGGAGGACAGTGAAGACTTATATAAAAAAATAATTTTATTATTAACAAATGCCAACAACGGGTATTAACCCTAAACACTGGGACGGGTAAATGTCAAAATATTGTGCAAAGGAATGCCTTGCCAAAAAAATACCATCACCATTCAGCCTCAAATCAATTCCCGGGCGAAGCCGGGTCTCTTAGCTAATATACATAAATCCATTTTGATCGAACCTCATTTTCGTCATCTCCTGGGCAAGTAGGACCTCAATAGCTGGTTGCACGTAAGGAAAATCTGCTAATATGTATATACATTTACTTACTAAGTAAATAAAATCTTTAGCCCACTCTCAAATTTATAATGCTACAGAACCAATCTTGTTAAATATGGCAGTTTTATGCATTTTTTATTAACTCTTGCATTAAGTCATTACATTATTAAGGGAGAAATTAAACTTTCCGATTTTCAGTAGGAATAAGTGGTGAGATGTTATAAATAGTTTGTCAAGCAAGAATTTGGGAAATCTGCTTAGTTTACGTGAATGACTGACTTTTCCTATTTTAATTGACGTACATTGTTACTAGTAGAAAATTTATTAAAATATAACATGATTTATAAATGATGAGAAACTTGTCTTCACCTTAAAGAGGCAATATATGTGATCGTATATTATTTTTTGACCGATTTTTGTGTGAAATATTCTGTAATTTTATTTATTAACTGGAAATTTTTTAATTTATTTTTTACTTACAATATACGGCATCTACTATTGTCATTAGTGGTAGATGGATCTATATTTCTTGGAACAAAAACGATTCAGTTAAAAATGCAAAAAGCTTTTTATGTCTTCTTCATGGAGTTCTCTTAACTTCGGTTTAAAGTTCAAAGCTCTTCTTGGATGGAGAAGATGTGAGACAAACATCACAACAATCGCAGGTTGGTAGGATGAAGCCTTTCAATAAATAACTGTGTTAATTTTCTGTGTGCTCAGTAATACCTTTCATTTTTTCGCAGTTTATAGCCATGTTATTTCGTACAGTCTGACTTCCACCTTTGAAACTTTTAATTGTATTTATTCTGAGTATGAAAAATCCTTCTGATAAGAAGTCCTTTAAAGACTGAATATTTTTAATGGATAACTCATTCGAACAAGTTTTAACAGGGCTTTACTTCTGGCAATATTTTTGTTTCTGGTTAGGGGTTTGAAGCACATTGTCTTATCTTGTTTTAGAATCATATTGTTACATTTTTATTACAAAACCAGTAATAAACGTTGTTTATAAAAGTTCTTTTGGATTGCCAAATTAGTCACACACAAGCTTCACAGTTTTTATAAGTGCACAATTTATTTACAATACACTACACATTTGGTTAATTGTTCTTAATTACTACTTACAGAATTCACTGATAGCGTCACTGTTCTTGTTATTACACAGTCCAATAATTCACTCACGGTCACTGAAGTACACAAAAAGACGGCACTGCACTGTCCTTTAACACGGCACTAAACTGTTACTTACAGTCACGGCACGACAATGTTCTTCGCATAAAAACACCAAGTCGCACTGTAGCACTGAACGCATATATGAGCACTTGAGATTAAACTAAAAACTGACAAGGGTCAGCCAGGGTGTCTTATATAGATTGGCAGAAAAACATCAAAGGGAGGCTCAGACCCTTCCAGAACAGGACTCGATCCTTTTGATCCACCTCGCTCTTCCCAAATACATGACTATCTCTGTTTAATTTTTCATGTATTTAATTTTCGCAACAATATGTTATACTATTTTTGTAAGACACGTTAATTTTTCGTACTACAAAGCGTTTTCTTTGGCTCATAAATGGAAGGAATATTTATTTATTAATTCGAGCTTCGCAATTGTATAAAAGCTTAATAAATTAAAAAAAAAAAATGCGTGATCATTGAAGGAATACTTGACTGCGAATTTTCGAAGATGCATGAAATATAGTTCCTAACCTCTCCTACAGTAATAGATTTCCCTTTCAGTTATTCCGAACTAAAAGCCGACATTATCACCACGACTTTGGACTATGATTTTTAAACTAAAGGCCAGTAGCAAACAAGAGCATAAAATTCCGAGCCCTCTCCGGGAAACTGGAGTAAAAACCCACCGCTAGAGCCCTGGAGGAACAATCTGGAATAAAACTGTTATCGTCTCTCGAGCATTGGAGAAACTGAGTTTCTGAGCCGCGTTTATGTTTCCGTCAATAGCAGTCAGAGAGAAGAGCGAAAATGTTTATAGGGTTATCCTTCGTCTCTGCCCCCTCAACCGCCAGCGCTCTCTGACGGCCCCAAACCTTGTTTTCATCTTTCTACCCCTGACTAACAGTCTCTCCAATAAAACCCATTCTTCGCGGGAAAACAGAAAATTAAAACTGATGCCAATATTACATTACGTAGGATTCATTTATTATTATTTTTTTTATATTTTACGGAATTCCTCCAATAAAAGAACATTTAAATGAGCCCATAGTCTAATAATATAAATGAATTCTCACCCCCTCTATATAGTGTCCCTTAGCGGAAATCAGCTATTGAAGTTGTACTCATGACGCGATATTCCAAATATTTCCAACAATGTCCATCGTACCAACCTAAAAGATGACGAAAATGAGGTACGTTCAAAATTATATATCATATAACGCTCTGGCGGTCGCAAAGTTTGTCTGATCGTCTCCAATCTCGATATGTTTTGGTTGCCGGTCACTGAGAGTAAATCAAAACTAATTCAGCTTTGCTGACGTTTAGGTTTAATTTATTACCGTTATCAAGGCTTTCCATACTTCCCAATTATGTCCAAACTATTTACGATTATTACAATTTTGTTATACATTGTTGTTGTTGGTATCCTGGAAAACGTTTTACCAATGGGAATATTTTTCTAAACGAGTAAAAAGGGTGACTTCAATTTTTTGTGTATTCAGGAATTTTCTCATTATCCTAATAATATCGATTTTTATAATTGCCCAATTATCTCTTTAAATATATTCGAATATATTGAATATATGATTCCAATTTCTTGGCAACTGCTTTCGTTTGGCGATTCGCACCATTTGATACCTAACTATCAATGATATCAGCTGATCTATTAGCAGATTTTCCATAAGGGAAATCAGCTATTGAGGTCGTACTCATGACGCGATTTACAAAAATTTTCTTCAAATGTCCATCGATTCTACCAAGTAGATGACGTAAATGAGTTCCGTTCAAAATTATATATATATATATATATATATATATATATATATATATATATATATATATATGTTTGTTAACGCTCCAGCGGTCGCAATTTTTGTTTGGTCGTAACCAAATTGATATTTAATCGTTTTATGTAAAAATCAAGATCAAGTTAGTTAACTGCTGAAATCAGAACTTGAGAGGGAGAGGGTTATAGAGGGAACTTCGAATATTTAAAATAATGTTGGTTTGAAAATGTGCATTGAAGCAATCTTCAGTAAAATTTAATGTTCACTAAATGTTGTTATATACGAATTTTCGCTATCATGAATATCAATGGAGATATTGGGATTTCTTAGTTTTCAGCAATCAATGTACCCCCACTCCTGCTCATGCCGTATTAACAATAAGCTGTTATATCGTGAAGCAAATCATTCTTAGCTTACTAAATATAGTTTTCATCACTTTTTTTTTAAGCGAGATATATGCACATTTTTTGTGTGGTAACGTCATAAATTGAGATTTTACGTTCTTGTCTAGTAAATATTTATTTCATATGTTGTTGTTTGTTGTATAGGGTTTAAGGGCGAAAAACTACCAGGTTATCATCGCCCTGTAATATTTATAATTCACATTTTGGTATCCTCATCCCTATCGCCATTTTAACAATATAACTTAATATATATATATATAATTAAAGTAAATATTTCATATGTACCATGCTCGATATTTCAGTACTAACGATCATATTTGTTATTGACTGAAATTGGTCCTGGAATAATGGAGTTTACGGGGGTAGGGGATTTTAAAAATTCAAAATAAATCATTTAAAATGAGTCAAATCGTAAAGTTTTAGGTTACCAATCATGGTTGGAGAGAATCGAAAATTTGAAATATCGGAGAGGTCAGCCCGAAAAATAATATATTTGTCTTTGTTCAGCCTCGGAGTTTGAAGAATAAATAAGTAAAAAAGTATCAGTATTTCCTGCGGATACGTTTGTTTAATAAAATGAAAACCAATTCAATAGATTTTAAATTAATTTCCAAGAAACCGTTCAGAGAAATACTCAGAAAAAGTAATTTCGCAAGCACCGTCGTTTTATACTCTCTAATTGAAACCAGCCTGTGTTAGCATGAACCTGGGTTTTAGACAGAATCTAACCCCATAAAAAAAGCATAAGAATTTTGCTATTTTTAATCACTATGCTATTGTGCTATTAGCCGATTTTTTGCAGATTTCCCTTAAGAGAAATCAGCTATTGAGGTCGTACCCATGACGGAATTTTCGACATTTTTCTTCAAATGTCCATCGATCCTACCCAGGAGATGACTAAAATGATGTCCGTTCAAAACTGTAATATATATATATATATTATATATTATATATATATATATATATATATATATATATATGTCTGTTACCACTCTAGCGGTCGTAATTGTTGTTTAATCGTTACCAAACTCGGCATTTTGTCGTTTTATGTAAAAAGAAAGATCAAGTTCTTTATCGGTTGAAATCGGACTGGGGGGAGGGGGTTTAGAGGGGAGGATTTCTGAAAATTCGAAATATCTCCGTTACTATACGTCGTATAGAAAACTTGTACAGAATCAATTTTATTGCAAATTAAATTTACTATAAATATTGTTATATACATTTATTCTGTATCTTGAATATTAACCGAGATATTTGCATTTGTATACTGCGTGTGTGGTCTCCAGTATGCTATGTTCGGACTTTCCTACGAGAGCTCTGGCGGCCGTTTCCATAACTATTAGTCCCTCTTGAATAGGTTTAGAGGTTAGGTTAACTGTTTTTTGGGGCTAGAAACTAATGGGTTATTACGCCCTAAATAATGTTTTTGGTTTAGAGGTTTCTTACTACTATAGTTGTTATTAGGCAGATTTCTCTATTGTAAAACGTTCACGTGGGAAATCTGCTTAGTTTACGCAGCGCCTGCGTGACGGACTTTTTTAAGGGAAATAAGCTCTTGATCAGTGGCGGCTCGCATATAGGCACTGTGGAACTGCAGTATCCCCAATTTCCACTTGATATTATCTATAACATTTAATATAATGAGCCTTTTTTCTTTAATTCTTTCTTTATACTTGTATAATATATAATTCTTAAGCTTAATGCAGTAGCCATCCCCCAGTTTATGAAAAAAGATACAAAAATCTTGGTATGAACCTGTGAGCTGCACAATTCCAGCTGAGAGATGTTTGACTGTTGTGCGCATGCGCACTCAGGAAGCTCCACAAGGTAGAGCACTGTCGTTCCCGCAGTGCCGACCCTGGCGCGCTAAGGCTAAACATTTTCTGGAGCAGCACCCCCAATAATTTTAGCTACGAGCCGCCATTGCTCTTCGGGTACTCATGAAGCAATGAAGTGATTTTCAAAAACTTTCCTCAAACGTAAATCGATCCCACCCAGGTATATACGAAAATGAGGTCCATTCAAAATTATATGTGAATTTTCACATTTGTCTGTTAACTCTAGCGGTGGAAGTTTTGTTTCTTGTTATAAAACTCGATATTTAAGCGCTTTATGTAAAAATAAATATCAAGTTCGACTGAAATTGGACGAGTGCACCTTGAGTGAACAGTGCGTTTTAGTTTCAGTGCAGTGGTTCTCCTTGTGAAGATCAGTGTGGTGCCGTGTTAGCAGATTTCCCTTAAGCGAAAACAGCTATTGAGGTTGTACTCATGACGGAATTTTCGACATTTTTCTACAAATGTCCATCGATCCTACCTAGTAGATGACGAAAATGAGGTCCGTTCAAAACTGTATATATATATATATATATATATATATATATATATATATATATATATATATATATTTGTCTGTTAACGCTCTAGCGGTCGCAATTTTCGTTTGATCGTTACCAAACTTCATATTTAAGCGTTTTACGTAAAAAGAAAGATCAAGTTCGTTAATGGCTGAAATCGGACTAGTGGGAGGGGGGGGGGTTTAGAAGGGGGATTTTTGAAAATTCAAAATATCTCCGTTATTATGCGTCGGATCGAAAAAATGTATAGAATCAAACATAATGTAAATTAAATTTACTATAAATATTGTTCTATACATTTATCCTGTATCTTGATTTTTAACCGAGATATTTGCATTTGTATTGTGCTTGTGGTCGACGGAACCCCATGTTCGGACTCTCCGCCGAAAGCTCTGGTGGCCGTTTCCAGAACTATTCGTCCCTCGTGAATAGGTTTAGAGATCCCTTCCTACTACAGCTATTATTTGGCGAATTTCTCTATTGTAAAGCTTCACGTGGGAAATCTGCTTAGTTTACGCTGCCCCGCGTGCCGGACTTTTAGTTTCAGTGCAGTGGTTCTCCTTGTGAAGATGAGCGTAGTGACGTGTTTTGAGTTAAGATAAGCGCAGTGACGTGTTTTGAATTGTGCAAGAAGTTGTGAAATAATCAGTGCATTTTGTATTTAGTATTGAAGAATAATTTACCAAGTGTGTAGTGCATTGTCAAATAAATTGGGCTGTGATAAAAACGCTAAAGTGTGTGCGTATAATTTTGCAATACAAAAGAGCACTAATAATCAACGTTTATTATTTTTGTAATATATATATATATATATATATATATATATATATATATATATATATATATATACACACACACACACACACACACACACACACTCATTCTGTCTCTCTCTTACACACACACACACACACACACACACACACACACACACACACACACACACACACACACACACACACTTCAATAATCACGTCAGTATTACCTCTGCAGGTGAAGAGAAATCTGCTAATTAAAGGCTCTTAAAGTTTGGAGATTTCAAAATCAATGTAGATTAATTATTAATAGAAGAAGCATTAAGAAGTTTAAGTAGAACATTTCGTGCACTTCAAAGTTAGATAACTGAAAGTTTAGCATGAAATGGCTGTTAATGGGATGTTCATCTCTCTGGCTTATTATTACTTTTATAGCTTTAAAATCAAGCAGACGAGGTGGACCAGGAGAAGAAAAGCATATGTGAACCGTGTCGCCCCTATTTTATAAAGAAATACGAAATCCAAGACTGGACAGTTATGGGGCTACTGTTCGGCTCAAGAGGAGTCCTCCATCAAAAAACGGCGAAGATACTAATAGAACAAGGGCTAACAAACGATGAAATGAAGAACTTATCCACACTTGTTCTAAAATCATCAATAAGAATTGTCCATCATCATTTATATAAAAAATAAAGATAAAAATAATAAGCTGCACTCTCACCTGAGATACACCCCTAATTTGTAATATTCAATGTATTTCAACTTTTCGTATACAATTTAATCAAAATTAAAAATAATAAATAAACATTATTACCCGAAATTGGCAGATTAGGAGGCTGACCATACCGGTACCCTCAGAAAGAGGGCAGCTTGTTTTTTTTTTTTGTTTTGTTGTAGAAACATACCTTTTGCTCTTTTTTTTTCTTACTTAGATACGTTCTAACACATTTTTTTGTTCAATGATTTTTCTACGGCCTCACTTTGAGATCAGAACTCTAGCAGCAAGTGGCCAAATGACATAGGAAATTCTGCACCAGTATTTTTCAACAGATACTTTCAAGGTACAAGCTCCGACAGCAGTGCTTGATACAAACCAAAAACCTGTTGTACCATGAAATGTGAATTGGTTTTAAAATATCCTCGTGACGCAAGCTTAAGTAACTAAAAATTCAACCGTATATAATAAAGTTGTGTTTCGATCAAAATAATTTTTTTTTTAAAATAACCTCAAAATTCATTTATAGCTATACACACGCCACAATCATTACTTCATGACTCCCTACTTACGACGCCTGATTCTTCTTAGCGATCTCTTGGGGACAAGTATAAAATGAACAAATTGACAACATATTGAAATCATTACAGTCTTAAAAACCATAAAACTATCATTTCAAACTTTTTTTGGTATCTATCACTGTTTTAACAATATACGCTCAGAAATTAGAAATGCCTTTCACGCTGGGGCAGCGTAAACTAAGCAGATTTCCCAAGGGAAGGTTTACAATAGATAAATCTACATACTGGTAACACCAACGTGAATGTTAAGGGAATAAATACAAACGGTAATAAGAAATCATTGTCATTTAAGTTAATAATATCTACAACGGAAAGCGTCTAAATTGTTAACAAATAGGGCATCCAACTTCGCAGCGCTGAAATAGGATTATTCTCTACAGGAAAGATGAATAGTTATTGAAATATGTCTGAATATAACATATTAATTTTATTGAAAACTATTTAATATGGCTAATGGAGTAATTTTAGTAATCCAAGAACAACAGAAGGTGGGGGGGGGGAGACAGAAGGTATTTGTTGGTATCTCGTATAATAAACGTATGTTGAAAACAATATTTGGTATTTAACCTTGTAATGAAGTGGTTCATGATTTAACTGCTTATTATTAATATGACACTAGTAGGAGTGGCGGTTTACTGAAAGCGGAAAACTATAAAATCCAATATCTCCGTTAATACTGATTATACGGAAAATATGTATATAACAATATTTATAGCAAAGTTAACTTGCAATAACTTTGTTTCTTTAGAATTTTCGGATGAATTACTCCACTTGCATTCAGAATAGATTTTGAAATTTCGGTTTCCCTAGCCTATAGTGTGTGTCACTTGTAGCCTCCCGGTATTATAATTTGTACTGGCCTGATCTTCGCATAGCTCTCCAGCAACTAAGTGGATATGACACCTGGAGCCAGATCTAGAAGCAACGGGAGACAATTCTCCATGCTCCAGATTTGCATGCTTATTCGGTTTGGATTTGGCTCCAGGCCAAGGTCTCTCGTAGCTCTATGCAAATCGCCGCCATCACCAGTTGTGGCCGATACTAATATTGAACGAAATAACTTTGCACAATATAAGTCTGTATAACGATCGACCAATCAGAGAGGAGATTTCATTCTAATGAAGTATATATATATATATATATATATATATATACTCCATATTTTCATGGCAAGGGTCATCAATAAGCCACCACCCATTAATATTAATATCCATTTTTTTCGCGTAAAGTTTACTGAATCTGCCCACATGTTTCGTGGCGTACATGCCACCTCTTCAGGGCCTATCTCTTTAAAAAAAATCAATAACATTAATTTAACATAACCCTTAATAATTCATAGCTAGATAATGAATTAATAGATGTCTATATAGATGATATATTTATGAAATCTAATTTTATTGCTTCTTATATTTCGGAGTTATCGTTTCCCTGTTACATTCTTTGCCATTGACATTGCTCAGGTTCCCGAAGTAGGTTAAGTCAGCTGATTACAAATTGTTTTTTAATAATTCCATGACTAAAAACCTATTGTACCATCCGCTTCGACCTCTTTAGAGAAATGAATATTTTTATGTTTCCAATTAAACTTAGCTAGTAGTTTGTCAATTTTTTTTTCTCAATAGATAAAATTAAATCATCAAAATATTTCTAGAAAACTTGGATATGTATTTTACTATCTTCAAATTAGTTCATAAAAATATTGTGCATCGCTACGGAAATAGCATCCCCCATTTGCATTCTGTATACCTGTTTGTACATTTTATCATTAAATTTGAAATAACCGTTTTGAAACATAATTTAATAATAATAAAAATAAATCTTTGTCTTTAATTTCACAATTTTGTATATTTCACAATTTTTTCCCAGTCATTTCTTATTATTCTAATTACATAGGCAACAGGAATATATGGGTTCATATATTAATACTCATAATTAAAGACTTTCATATTTTTAAGATTATTTCTTGAGTAAATAACATCAATACATCTAAGGGGTTATCCTAGGCATATGGTTTCAAATCTTTATCTATTAATTGTGCCATTTTATGGAACAGTGCCTCGCAACCACTAACTATTGGCAAAGCGGCCTGCTATCATTATTAAGTTTAATTAAATCATACATTAGTGGTGGCATAATATAACAATTTATAAATATTGATTTATCTATTTTCCGTTATATTCTTATTTTTCATCAATTCGTCCACATTTATGTCAGTTGGAATATTTTTGATACTTTTCTTATTTTTGGCTTCATTAATTAAATTTACAGTTTTGTCTAATTTTATATTTCCCCTGTTTGAAATAGAAACGTTCTCAAGTATGTATTCTACGTTAGTTACTGAATTTTCTACGTCTTTATCATGAATTCGTTTTAAGATATTAAACCACCGCAAGTTAAAAAATTCATTGTTTCCTTCGGGATCTCTTTGTTCGATAAATTAACAAGCCAGTATTTATTTGTAGAAATTGTTTGGTGAGAGAGGTTATTTTCGATATATGAACTTTTTTTAATAATGTTTTTTTTTTATTTTTTATGAAATCAATTACTATAATAAACGTCTATTCTGTTAGTACAAAAAGTGACAAATGTATCTACTACTAATTTCATTTTGGAATTTTTATAGGGTTAACGAGCATTTCATTACATTTCAGTATTTCACAATTTAATTTTTATATTTTTTTTTTATCCTGTACAAATTTTAGACATTTCTAGATCTAATATTTCAAAAACATTATTATCAGATAAATTATTATATAAACTTTCTGTTTTATTGCATATGAAGTTCGGAAATATTTTGTACTTTTTACATTCCTCTAAACATTCAATTCTCTTCTTTAAAGGTACTTTGATGTTCACTTAAATCTTCAAGTTGAGAATATATATATATATATATCATAGCATTATAATTTTATTTTTTAATGAAAACACAACATTCAAACAAAGTTCATAATATTGAATTTATATTAGTTACTAAAAAAATTAAGCTTCCTTTGAATGTCCTTACATTTAATTAAAACCAAAACTAAACTATCGTTCCTAAAAGAATTTATTTATTATTAGCTCATAAGATGACTTAAATTTGTAGATTTTTAAAATAACTGAAATATTCGCTAAGTTGCAATATGACAGCCAACTTTTAGTCAATTGCATTTACAAGCAATCTCCTACTTAAATAGAATCTTATTTTATGTTTATTTTTGTAATATTGTAGTGGTCATAAGTAACACTATGAATTATTTTGTAAATTTCTTGTTATTCAATTCGGATAATTATAAAAATAATATATATATATATTGTAACGGTCGAGCCTGAGGTTCTCCGCAGCCTCTCTATATCTATGAGATCAGAGTGATTAGTACTAGGCTTTAAACGAGGTAGCAGCACCTGTCAAGGGACGGACAGCGGAGCCCTGTGAATCCAAAGGTCAATTGAGCAGGACAGGAATCTTGAGTCGACTCCCAAGATGCAAACAGAGTAAGTGTTTCTTTAATTATCTAGCCTAATTGTGCTATATCTCTGATTAAATAGATAAATTAGCTCTTATAGCAGAGATGGTGGAAACGGGAATGCTTGGCGTGCAATATATGATCCTGAGAAGTAGCAGGTAAATAGATTAAATTTAAATAATAATAATTATAATTAACCTTTCATAATATATATATATATATATATATATATATATATATATATATATATATATATATATATATTTGAGAAGGATTTGTCTGAGTATGAGGGAAATAAGTTGCATTTCTGCTTTGATGTGGTTGGGTTGCCATTGTTCACGGTTGAAGGGAGGAATATGTCGGAGTAAGGATCGGAAAATATCTGTGGGGAAATGGATGGAGGGTAGAATCCGTCCAAAGCTGCCTTGAGCTCTTCTCAGATTTATATCTCTATGGATTCGGATTCAGTGATTCGAGTCAACCTCTAACGGTTCCGAGTCACATTCAACTATATAACCTTACTGATGGGGAACCTTCTTTTCAAGTTTCACTTGAGGATGTTTAAAAAAATTATAATAACAACCCTATATTATCGCTGAAATCGCAAACATTAATTGGAAAGGGTATCGTTAAAGTGCATTGGGGCGAAGTAATGATCATTAATAAAGTCCGTCACGCAGGGGCTGCGTACACTAAGAAGATTTCCCACGTGAAGTTATACAAGTTAGCCGGTCTCAGCTCGTCCGTTATGCGCACACACTTAATAAAAATACAAATATCTCGGTTAATATTCAAAATACAGTATATATGCATACAAATTTATTATACTAAATTTAATTTGCTATACGATTGGTTCTATACACTTGGTTCTACACGACGTATAGTAACGGAGATATTTAGAATTTTCGAAAATCCATTATTCATTTTTACATAACACGTTAAACATTGCGACCGCTAGAGCGTTAACAGACAAATATATATACAGTAGAGCGTCGATTTTCCGAACTAATGTTTTCAGAGGTGGCTTGGATAATCAAAAGTTCGGATAATCAAAATTTTTATTTATTTTGTTTTCTTATAAATAATAAGGAAAGGGAAGATCTAAAGCAACTTCGTAAAAAAACAAAACAAAAACAAGTTTGTTTATTTATATAAACATAGTATGTATGATCATAGTGAAGAAACGAGTTTTATGAAATGCATACATACATATGTATAAGTAGTCGAATTGAGCTACATGTACAATACAAATACAGTGCACACCTCACAAAGAACGGTTTGAAACTGAAAGTAAGCTATCCAACAGCCAGTTATATGAACGGAAAGGGTTTCACAGAATCTAATGCAATGAACAAATTAGGTAGTGTATACAGTTCTAAGTAAACCAATGCTATTCAACGTCTAATTTCATTGAACACACATTGAACCAGACAAAAATATGTAGCGAATTAGTTTCTGAGAAATAATTAATAATGTAATGAGACGTTCTGAGAAAAATAATTTTATTTTAGTTTAATTTTATTCAAAGTAACAATAATTATAACATACCAATAAGTAAATTAAATGATCAGTTTATTAAAATTACACATTTAAAAAAAAAAAAAAACTGGTTCCGATAATCGAACGTTCGGATAATCGACGCTCCACTGTATATATATATATATATATATATATATATATATATATATATATATATATATATATATATAATTCTGAATGAACCTCATTTTCGTCATCTCCTGTGTAGGATCGATGGATATTCGAAGAAAAATTTCGAAACTCGCGTCATGAGTACGACCTCAATAAGCTCATTTCCCTTAAGGGAAGTCTGCTAAAAATAGATCAGCTTATGTCATTCATAGTTAGGTATCAAATAGTGAGATTTTCCAAACCAAAGCAGTTGTCGAGAAATTGGAGTCATTCAGAGTTACTGCAAGTGTTATTTCAACAAACGGACGTGCTTAAAAATACACCCAAAAGTAATAAATATTCCAATCTATCCAAAAGGATAATTGGGCAAACATAAAAATCTATTTTGTTAGGACAGTAAGAAAATTTCGGAATACACCAAAATTCAAGTAACCCTTTTCACTAACCAGCAAAATATTCCTGAGAATAAATATTCTGTTCTATTAGTAGTATTATAGTAATCTAAAATATTGTGGACATAATTCGGAAGTATGGAATGGTTTGATAACAGTATTAAATTATTACGATGAACCGTTACATTTTTTGGAAAATGTCGACGTAATATATTCATCGTTTATTTAATAGAACGACATCAGAACAAAATGTTACAAGACCGAAACATTCCGTAATTGTTTACTTTATTCTAGGAATCTATCATGTATGTATGTATTTGAAAAGTAAAACACATATTCCTAAACAAAAATATTCAGGAAAAATGCCATCCTGTATTTAGGATGGTATTTTCCTCATCATTAAAATGGATCGTAACAAATATCTACTTGCCATAACGAAAGAAGATAAACCGTTCAATTGTTTCTAAAGTTAAATTATCGGAACATCTGCAGATATTTACTTCATATTGTTTTATTTTCTCTAAATATAGCCACACGTCCAGTTGATATATAATGTTTTGCTGTCCGATTAACTATTGTAAATGGAATTAAAAAAAAAAAAATGTTTTTAAAAAGGCTTTCATTAGTCCATTATACAAAATTTAACTGGATGTCCCTGCTCGGGTGACAGTTATGTATAATGAACTATGAATAAAGAAAACAACTCTGGACATGGCAAAGAGAGATTGAAAAAATACGTTTAAAAGGAAGTATCTACTGCTGGTGTTGTCGGCAGAGTGGATGATTTCCATACTTAAGTGTATACTGGGCTAAAAAATATAACAAAAAATACATACCAATAATTCCAAATTACAATACAAGTATATTATTTAGACGATTTTAAAGATCATGTGATTGGTATTTAAATTATTCATTCACAATATGTATAAAATTATTATTATTATTTATTTATTAACGCCCACTTTTTGCAACTTAGCCTAATCGGGACGGGTTATCTAGAGGTTACCACCCTTTTCTAGCCAGGGTGGGATTTTAGGACGTTATTTAATGAATTTCGTCTCTAAATAATTTCCTTTGCCCAGGCGAGAATCGAACTCGCCTCTCTAGGTTTACCATGTGAGATAAAGGTCAACGCTTTAACTCGCATGGCTAACCTGAGCCCCTAAAATAGGAATTACAATTTGATAAAACGATTCGGTTCAATCCACCACAAAGAGACAATTTACAAGACTTTGCAACTACTTATTCGACCGATTTTTATGACAACTATATTTGAATTATAATTTATTCTCGTTTTCATCACACTTATTTATTTATTCGTGCTTATTTATTAAATAAAATCCTTCAAACATAAAGTCATTTGTTTTTAAAAAAGACTTTTTTTTAGTCTTAATAAATTCAGGGCCTTAAAGAGGTTTATTAAAATAATAAGCCTTTCTCAAGATATATAAGACTTGGAGTTTATTATGAATTCGTTCATGATTCTGTGTTATATTTTATTGAAACATTAGTTCCTGTATTTTTTCACAAACGGTAATGTTTAATATATACATATATAGGAGGAAAGACATATTACCAGTGATCATTTTTGACCCCTTGAAGAGTGGGAGGCAGGACCCTCTATACCAGGGGTCTCCAAACTTTCCAGCCTTAGGGCCATACTGATTACTCCAGAAGTTCCGAGGGCCAAAACCATATTATCATTGTTGCCGGTGGTAAAAAGTGAAATAGTCCACTAGTTAGATGGATTCATTTCAATAATTTGTTAGTTATTATATACTGAAGTTAAATTTTCTGCATATTATACATGTCTTTACTCATTACAATTCTGTGTTTCTTTATCCAACTTATCACAAAAACAATAACAATAAGCCTACAACAATGTTATGAATAGTTAGCCCATGACCATATCAATGTAGATGTCATATTAATAATTATTCAACATAAAATTAGAATACTTCAGTAAACTAAATTTAATTTGCTATAAAAAATATGTTCTCTAAAAGGAGTTTTCCAGTATGCTAGCTCTCCGCGGGCCGGACAAAATCTGTCCGCGGGCCGGATGTGGCCCTCGGGCCGTAGTTTGGAGACCCCTGCTCTAGACTATCTATTGAATACAAAACTTACTACTGTTTTCTTCACTTTACATATTAAATTATGCTTCTCAGTGTACATGGTGCAAAGTCAAAAAAATAATAATGTAAATGGTTCATACACTCATTTAATTAACCAAATAGTTTCGGTCAGTTTGACCGTCATCAGTAGCACCATTCGACATAAAGTAAAACCGCAACTAAATTTTGTAGTTCAACCTTCCACCAGCTAATTCGAGCATAGTCCAACTACAAGTAATATGGCGGGCCATGTCAGCTTAGTACAATATAGACGTCAAAAAATGAAAACACCGATTATCACTGAAGATGTTAAATTAAATTAGTCCATGATGTTTCTAATAAGTTAAAAAATTTATATTTCAGATACTTAATTTTAGTAGTTATATATATATATATATATATTATTTCCATATTCAAATTTATGTCCTCTTGTTCTTTTCTTTCCTCTACCTAAAACTCTTATATAGTTGAAGTAAAAAGTGTGATTCCTATTGATTTAATATTTTTAACAGAGTTCCCGTCGCTCGGTAACATCTATAATTCTCGTATTGGATAAGTACCTGCATAAACTCGGATAAACTGTTTATGCAAATTGTTAAAATTTTATCAGATTTTATCTCATGAAGCGATTTTCGAAAAATTACTTCAAATGTCCATCGATCCTACCAAGGAGATGACGAAAATGGGGTGCATTCAAAATTATATATATATATATATATATGTGTGTGTGTGTCTTTTATCACTCTAGCGTTCGCAATAATTGTTTAATCGTTACCAAACTCGATATTTAGTAGTTTTATGTAAAATGGAAGATTAGGTTCGATAACTTTTGAAATCGGACCAGGGAAAGGGGGGGGGGGTTATGGGGAAGAAATTTCGAATTTTCGAAATTTCTCTGTTACTATACGTCGGATCGAACCATTGTATAGAACCTATATTATTGATAATTAAATATTATATATAAAAATGAATGTTTGTGTATGCCCTTCATAGAATCTTAAACGGCGGAAACGAATTTATGAAACTTGGTATGTATATTACTACTAACTGAAACTAGGTTTCTGGCTATATTAGTATTCTCTGAGACGAACAGGAGCGGGGAGGGGGGTTATAAGGGAACCCTGAAATTAAGAATAGCGGTATTTCGTCTCTTATTGGGTTTTCGGCAAATACGCACATTACAAAAGTTGTTTATTTTGTTATATAGAGTAACTTTTGTAATATACAATTTTGTCATATACTGAGGTATAAAAGAGTTATACGCTAAAAACTATAGTGGGAGTCAACAATTTTATATGGCACAAAAGACTTAACCGAACTAAATGTAACTCCGTATACGATTTAGTATCAACACATTCCCTGATTATAAGCAATATTAAGATTTTGAGTTGCAAACAGGAGTGGGGTTTATAAAGGAGGTCTGATATTAAAAATAGCGATATTTTGTTTCCTGTTGGTTTTTCGGCAATTACGCACAAAACAAAAGTTGTTTATTTTGTTATCTAATGTAACTTTTGATATATGAACTTTTTCCGTATAACGAAGTATAAATAAGGTATACGCGAAAAACAACAGAAGGGGTCAACAATGTTATAGGACACGAAAGACTAAATCGAAATAAAAAAAAGCGTATTTTTGACTACAGGTACATATTAACATTTTTAGGAAAAAACAATGCATATTTCGTTTCCTATTGTTTTTTGGCGAACGTGCACATGACAAAAGATGTTTTAGTTGATATTTAGAGTAACTTTAATTATATACACCTTTATTGTAATCAAGTATTTTAGTTGGTGCAACGCGCGCAGGGTACAGCTAGTTTACTATATATATTGTCATATACTCGTACATTATTCTCTACCCTGGAAATTAACCGAGATATTTGCATTTTACAGCCTTCAGCAAACCACCAGTTATACTGTTTCATAAACAATACTCTGTTATATAACAAACCACATCATTGGAAGTTTAAATAAATATTGTTTTCATTGAACTTTTACTTTGTGAGGTTTGGCTGGTCTGTTTATAATTCAGCCGTTTTCCGTTGTAATGGTTAACTTGTAATTGAAGGAGTTCTCGTTAACTTTTAATTTATTCGCTTAACATTCGCAGTAGTGTTACCTGTATGTATATTGTTACGTTTTTTTATTACCAAAACCAGTAATAAACGTTTTTAATAAGAGTTCTTTTGGATTGCAAAATTAAATACTCGCAAGTTTCACAGTTTTTATCACTGCAAAATTTATTTCACAATGGACAATAAACTTGGTGATTATTCTTAATTACTACTCACAGTATACACTGATAGCGTTACTGTTCTTCAATGAGTCACAGTCCAATAATTCACTGAAATTCACAGAAAGACGGCACTGCACTGTCCTTTACTTCGCGGCACTGCACTGTCCTTTACTTCGCGGCACTGCACTGTCCTTTACTTCGCGGCACTGCACTGTCTTAAACACGGCACTAAACTGTTACTTACAGTCACGGCACAACACTGTTCTTCTTCTAAAAACACTTTACCGCACTGCACTAAGTCGCACTGAAGCACTGATGTGAACATCAAGACAGGTGACAATAAAACTGACTGCTCACGGCTGGCCCGAGCTTCTTTATATAGGTTGTCGGCATACATCAAAGGGGAATTGTCTAGTTCATTCCAGGCTGGGCTAGACGAGCCTAGTATCGTCTCGACCGACCCTCCGTCGGTCTCTTTGATCTACGTCACACTTTCCAAATACGCGACTCTCTCTCTCTCTCTCTCTGAAGGATTATTCATCTATTTAATTTTCGCAACAATATATATATATATATATATATATATATATATATATATATATATATATAGTAAACCTTCGCGTGGGAAATCTGCTAGATTACGCAGCCCCTGCGTGACGGATCTTTTTACATTTTCTCGTATCGATTAAAATCAGCTGACAATGAGCCGCCATATTGCTTCCCATAACCTAGCGTTGCCTGACCTATCTAGTAGAAGGTTGTACCACAAAATGTAATTTTACCTCATTTTTAAGCAAAAACAGTTCAATGAATAAACCATTTTAATTTTTATTTATTTTTATTATTTGACAATTAAACAAAGTTTGTTTTTTTTCGGTGGATGTTTAAGGGAGACTATGAAGATAGATTATCAGAATTGTTAAAACCTTGAATCCAAAAATTTGCAAAAGGATTGTTTCTCAAATAAATCTTAGTCAAGTTGATTGCCGTACAGCTTGAGTCATATACAGAGATTCCTGGGGCAAGTTGTTGGACATTCTTGCCTGTGGGGAGCATGTCATTCCTTTATTAAGTCCCAGAGCGTCGGCCATGGCCAGAGTTTATAGCGGCCAACTTCTACCTGGAATTTAGCCCATAACTCTATGACCAGTCATATTCAGCTAGGGGCAATATAACCTCACCAGGGCAGAGTCATAAATTTCAAAGACACCTTGAGCCTTTAGTTTATTCCACCTCGGCGCAGCAGCCAAAGAATTGTTTCTCTTCAAATATTAACACTGTTATTTTTTTTTTTCAAAATACGTTTCACGATAATATTCATTCGTTTTTCAATAAATTGGTTCGGTTTTATGCTTATAAGCAAATCTTGTCTGTTTACCATCAAGTGATAGCAATTTTTGATTTTTAATTACCAAATTTCATTGTAAATTGTTTTATTCTATTTTTCGGGGCATCCACATAAATACTAAAAACTATAATTTCATTAAAACATTAAGGCAAGAAATAACATAATAAATATAAGGTAAAAATGGGGATTTCTAACCCCATGATTGTCCCGAAAATTTCATTTATGAAATGGTAAATTTCACCCTTCAACAAAAGTTCAAGTTCGTAAATGACAGAAATCGTACCATGAGAGAGAAAGGAAATTCCCCTTCAGAAACAGAATCTTTGGCTCACTTTTATGACAAATAAATTGTAGTTAATATTAATATTTGAAAATTATTCAAAGTGTATAAGAACATCCTGCTGACATAAAGTTTTTTAATATGTTTTAAACATAGAATATTTTTTAAAATGATTAAAATATTCCGGTAGCGTAATAAAGAGATATTGTAATTTATTAACGTCCATTTTTGAAACTAAGAGAAATTGGAGCGGATTATCTACAGGTTATCACCCTTTTCTAGCCAGGGTGGTTACGGATTTTATTTAATGAATTCCGTCACTAAATAAATTTCTATTGCCCAGGCGGGAATCGAACTCGCCACTCTAGCCTTACCGTGTGAGATTATGGTCAGCGCTTTAACTGACATGGCTAACCTGAGTCCTCAATGTAATATAATGATAGACTTTCTTGAAATATTTGTATTTTGAGGTTTGAAGAATTTTTAGCAGATTTCCCTTAAGAGAAATCAGCTATTAAGTTCGTACTGATGACGCAACTTTCGACAAATGTCCACAAATCACCATCGATCCTATCTAGTGATGACGAAAATGAGGCCTCAAAATTGATATCCGGCCAGTGGGAGTGGGAATTACGAAAAATGGAATATCTCCGGTATTATCCGTCCCATCGAAAACTTGTATATAATTAGTATTATTGAAAATTAAATTTAGTATAAATATTGTTATATATACTTAATCTATATCTTGAATATTAACCAAGATATTTGCAATTTTTAGTTTTCAGCGTTAAGTAAACCCCCATTCCTACTTATGCACGTAAGCAATACTGTCTGTTAAATTATGCATTATGTTTGAAGCTTAAATACCAAATATTTTCAACAGATATTTACTAGATGAGTTACTTGCAAATAGGTTGTATGCTGACGTCATTATTTACTATTTTACATACTTACCTCAAAAAAGTTTATTTGTTCTACATCATATTTAACTATTTAATTCAACAACTATAGATAATAATAGTTATTTGGCTGAAATCTGATTCATAAAACGGGAGGAAATGAAAATTCATAATTTTCATGAGATCACCAGTGTGATATGCGTGCACGTGAGAAATCTGCTAAGTTTACGTAGGCTTTGCGTGACGGACTTTCTTTGTATATTGTTTCATGATTATGTATTATTAGAACTTATGAACTCAAAGTTAACTCGTCTAAAGATCAATGTTTGTTTCGAAACTTTTCAGAACTTTACATTCCTTATAAACAAATTTAAGCAATCAAACGCAAGCCAGTTTAAGTTACATTTGAGACTGGCAAAAAATGGCAATTGTGCTATTTATTTCGTCCGATGTATGCTGTTTTTTTTTTTTTGTAACTAGTTGGGAAATGTTATCAAATGGTTACTATCTACCCTTTTAGCAGATTCAACTTAAGCGAAATCAGCTATTGAGGTTGTACTCATGACGGAATTTTCGAAATTTTTCTTCAATTGTCCATCGATCCTACCTAGTAGATGACGAAAATGAGGTCCGTTCAAAACTGTATATATATATATATATATATATATATATATATATATATATATATATATATTTGTCTGTTACCGCTCTAGCGGTCGCAATTTTTCTTTGATCGTTACCAAACTCGATATTTGGTCGTTTTATGTAAAAAGAAAGATCAAGTTCGTTAATGGCTGAAATCGAACTAGTAGGAGGGGGGGGGTTAGAGGGAAGGATTTTCGAAAATTCGAAATATCTCCGTTACTACACGTCGGATCGAAAAATTGTACAGAATCAATCTTATTGCAAATTAAATTTACTATAAATATTGTTATATACATTTATTCCCTATCTTGAATATTAACCGAGATATTTGCATTTGTATTCTGCGTGTGGTCGGCAAGAGTCGGCTATGTTCGGACTTTCCGCCGAGAGCTCTGGCGGCCGTTTCCGTAACTATTCGTCCCTCGTGAATAGTTTTAGAGGTTTCTTACTACTACAGTTGTTATAGGCAGATTTCTCTATTGTAATACTTCACGTGGGAAATCTGCTTAGTTTACGCAGCCCCTGCGTGACGGACTTTTTCTAGCCATGGTTGGACCAAGGATTTTATTTTATATTATTTTATAATTGTTATTATAAGTATACCAATAAGGTATTTCTAACTAACAAGGCTAGCCTTAACACCAATTAGCAATTTACTTATTAGAAATCAACAATTGATATCATTAAAATGGAGCCACTTAAGCGAGTTACCACTGAAATCTTACCTCCGAGTTGAAAAGGATCTAATCTGTTTGACAGAAAAAGATGCTAAGGCTTACTTTGGGCCTTGGAGCTTTGAGGCTTGTAAGGGCCAACGGTGGGATTCATGGCCTTTCCAAGAAGCAGGACAACATTTCGTTAATGAGAGCACAACATACAGATATTAACCCTAGCAATTCAGGATCTACCAACATCTTTTAGGATACATGAAACAGACCGACTAAGTGACTATTGTTTAATAATGTATCTCACTGCATTTCTCTGTACGCTCTATGTATCATCACTTTATTAAAGTAATATATAACGTATAACTTCGTTTATATAAGACATACTTGTTCAGTTTTAGCAGATTTCCCTTAAGGGAAATCAGCTATTGAGGTTGTACTCATGACGGAATTTTCGACATTTTTCTTCAAATGTCCATCGATCCTACCTAGTAGATGACGAAAATGAGGTCCGTTCAAAACTGTATATATATATCTATATATATATATATATATATATCTATATATTTGTCTGTTACCGCTCTAGCGGTCGCAATTTTTGTTTAATCCTTACCAAACTTCATATTTAAGCGTTTTATGTAAAAAGAAAGATCAAGTTCGTTAACGGCTGAAATCGGACCAGTGGGAGGGGGGGTTTAGAGGGGAGGATTTTCGAAAATTCGAAATATCTCCGTTACTATACGTCGGATCGAAAAATTTTACAGAATCAATCTTATTACAAATTAAATTTACTATAAATATTGTTATATACATTTATTCTCTATCTTGAATATTAACCGAGATATTTGCATTTTTCAGTTTTCACCAAACCGCCACTTCTACTCATGTTACGTAAACAATACTCTGATACATAATAAATCACATTATTGGAAGTTTAAATACCAAAAATTGTATTCAAGAGACCTTTATTATACGAGATACATGCAAATATGCACTGGTGACTCCCCCCCCCATCTTAAAGTTTTGGACTACTAAAATTTTATTGATTGAGATAACAATTATTCTGACTCATTATTAATTACAGTACTAGATATAGTAAATAGTTCTCAATAAAATTAATGTGTTATATTCTGATATATTTCAGTAATAGTTTTTCTTTCCGGTGTGAGGCGGGACCCGTTTGTTTACATTTCTAACCTAACGCTTCCTGTCGGCAGGCTATTGAAATTGGATGAAACATTTCTTATTTCCGTTTGTATTTATTCACGGTGTTGTGTTAGCAGTATGTATATTTATCTATTACTAAACTTCACGAGGGAAATCTGCTTAGTTTACGCAGCCCCTGCGTGACGGACTTTTTTGGTTAGCCGTTTGTTATTGAATGATGATCATGGATGGTTGGGAATCGGCTACAAAAATCACTCAATCTAATAAATACATGATTTTTCTTTTCTGCTAACAGTTTCGTACACCCGGGCAGGAGTTGACCTAAGCAGATTTCCCAGGTTCTGGTATGACACACTAGTGATATCCCACCAGATATTCTGACAGAAAACCAGAAATTATCAAGATGATATTTGACGAAAATTTTCGAAAATCATGTCATGAGTACGGTCTCTGTAGCTGATCTCCCTTAACCCTCGGTCGGGCGCGTCAAGAATATTCCGCCATCGGGCGCGTGTATCTCAGAGATCATCCTCAACCGTTTTTACGGAAATACAGTTTTTTAATATATATTTTGCTCTAAAATGTTCAGCGTGTGATTAGAAACCATAAAAGAGGATGTATTTGTTTGAAAGAAGTAAATAATTTTTAAAATTGACAAGTATTATAATATAAAGAAACGGTGGACGATAATTTTTAAAATATAATTAAAAAACACAAATATCAAAATGAATTGTTTAAACGCACAAGCCTTAATTATACATATTTCATTTCAATTTGTGAACAATATAAAAAACATATCTAAATATAACTTCAATCAAAAATAAGTAGCACGAAATCACTTTTAGATAAGACTTAATGAAAATCATCAACAAATTTTAAAAATACCAGTTTAATTGTTATTTCTTTTGCAGAGCTGCATTACAATAAGGACAAAGCATGGAACTATGTTGTTAACAAATTTTGTTTTTGCAAATTTCACAACAGTAATTAGTAGACCTTCATTTATTTTCAGTTTCGCTTGGTTCACATCATTTTCTTTTGTTCGTTGTAGCGGAGGGCCTTTTTTTATGCTGTTCTGTACTTGAGTTCAATGTATGGTCCAATGAGCTAGTGTACTCTTATGAGTCTGTGTAGTCTTAAAGTTTCGTCCTTAGTTCGGTTGGTAAACGTCTACTATTGTCACTGCGTCGTGCAATATATCCTTGGCCAAGTTCTTTTGAATGCTCATGTTTGAGCAAAATAATAGAATAATAGGTTTATGTGATTCCATTTAATAAAGAGAAACTTAATTGATGTACTTATTTATGAAATACAGATTTCAAAAAAACTTACCAGATAGGGCGCATGGTATCAAGGAGATACAATTTAATGACAGGTGAAACTGACGACTCCGTTAAACACAGTGACTCAACATACCTTGAGGGGGAGTCCTATAAAGCACATAACTCGAAGAACTACAACACCACTCTATGCTAGGAGGTGTGGCAAATATTTTTCTAGAAACTGTGTATCTGAGAGATCACGCGCCCGACGGAGGTTTAATGAAAATCTGCTAACATATAGTTGAATGTTTCAGGGACCTTTCCACCTTGGTATTTCTAGAGTTTAAGGCAGCAAGAAACACATTGATTGCCCTCGCTGTCCTCATACCTTCGTGTGCTATTAATTCAATGCCAAATTCTACTTACTGCAGTATCTCTATTTAGTTCCGAAGATGACAGGGAAGTATAGAAATGGACTGTGTGTAGTTGAGTTTGTAGGGGCTTATATATAGAGGCCATATTTCCTGGCTGCGGTTTCGAAACGACTGAACTTATGGCCGACACAGTTGGAACCAGACAGGTTCGGAGTAACGATCCATATTATCACCTCCAAATACTCAATGGCCTAGTCTATTTATCCACATTGTTATTCATGTTGTTCATTATGTTTGACGATACAACACAAATATTTGACTAGTCTCTTGATGTGGAGTTGTCAAGGCTGAATTATTAGTCATCTATAAAAACTTGAGGGGGCTCAGGTTGGCCATGCGAGTTAAAGCGTTGACCTTTATCTCGCATGGCAAACCTAGAGTGGCGAGTTCGATTCTTGCCTGGGCAAAGGAAATTATTTAGTGACGGAATTCATTGAATAGCGTCCTAAAATCCCACCCTGGCTAGAAAAGTGTGGTAACATGTAGATAACCCGTCCCAATTAGCCTAAGTTGCAAAAAGTGGACGTTAATAAATAATAATAATAATAATAATAAATAAAAGTCCGTCACGCAGGGGCTGCGTAAACTAAGCAGATTTCCCTCGTGAAGTTTAGTAATAGATAAATATACATACTGCTAAAACAACACCGTGAATAAATACAAACGGAAATAAGAAATGTTTCATCCAATTTCAATAGCCTGCCGACAGGAAGCGTTAGGTTAGAAATGTAAACAAACGGGTCCCGCCTCACACCGGAAAGAAAACAATTACTGAAATATATCAGAATATAACACATTAATTTTATTGAGAAATATTTACTATATCTAGTACTGTAATTAATAATAAGTAAGAATAATTGTTATCTCAATCAATAAAATTTTAGTAGTCCAAAACTTTAAGATGGGGGGGGGGGGGTCATCAGGGCATATTTGCATGTATCTCGTATAATGAAGGTCTCTTGAATACAATTTTTGGTATTTAAACTTCCAATAATGTGATTTATTATGTAGCAGAGTATTGTTTACGTAACATGAGTAGAAGTGGCGGTTTGGTGAAAACTGAAAAATGCAAATATCTCGGTTAATATTCAAGATAGAGAATAAATGTATATAACAATATTTATAGGAAATTTAATTTGCAATAAGATTGGTTCTATACAATTTTACGATCCGATGCATATTAACGGAGATATTTCGGGTTTTTGAAAATCCCCCCTCTAAACCCCCCCTCCCACTTGTCCGATTTCAGCCGTTAACAAACTTGATCTTCTTCTTTACATAAAACGCTTAAATACCGAGTTTGGTGACGATTAAACAAAAATTGCGACCGATAGAATGTTAACAGACAAATATATATATATATATATATATATATATATATATATATATATATATACATATATTTATAGCGGTAACAGACAAATATATAGATAGATAGATAGATATATATATATATAGATATATATATATATATATACAGTTTTGAACGGACCTCATTTTCGTCATCTACTAGGTAGGATCGATGGACATTTGAAGAAAAATGTCGAAAATTCCGTCATGAGTACAACCTCAATAGCTGATTTCCCTTAAGGGAAATCTGCTAAAAACTTTAGTTGTATACAAGAGTTAAAAGAAAAGTGCTCTACTTTGCTGAATTTCTTCATTGAGTACGATCAAGGCGTTAGAAAACATTAGTAATAAAAATTCTCTTGTAGTTGTTATATATAAGGTAAAATATCATTATAATATGAATCAAATTTCACTGTGGCAAAAAATTAAAAGAAAACATCCGTCACGTAGGGGCAACGTAAACTAAGCAGATTTCCCACGGGAAGGTTTACAACAGATAAATCGACGTACTGGCAACACCACCGTGAATGTTAAGCGAATAAATGAAAAGGTAATAAGAAATCATTCAGTCAATTTATAAGTGCGGAATGCGTCTGAATTGTAAACGAACAGGGCAGTCAACTTCACTGTGCTGAATAGATAGAATTATTCTACACCGGAAATATAAACAATTAATGAAATATATCTGAATATAACATATTAATTGAATTGAAAACTATTTACTATAGGCAGTAATTTGAAATGAATCAGAGTAATTTCTAACAAAATCACTCAAAATTTAGTAATCCAAGAACAAAAGAAGGGGCGGATGGTAAACAGAACGTATTTTTTTTGTATCTCGTATAATACAGGTTTGTTGAAAACAATATTTGGTATTTAACCTTGTACTGAAGTGGTTCATGATATAAAAGCTTATTAACACTCCAGTAGTTCAATTCTCTAGCGAGTTCAATTCTCGCCTGGGCAAAGGAAATTATTTAGTGACGAAATTCATTAAATAACGTCCTAAAATCCCACCTTGGCTTGAAAAGGGTGGCAACCTGTAGATAACCCGTCCCGATTAGCCTAAGTTGCAAAAAGTGGACTTTAATAAATAAATAATAACACTCCAGTAGTCGCGCCCAGTTTTGCTACAAAAGTAATCGTGCTGTATCTGTCAGATCGCATTTCAATCCCAGTAATAGTATAACCTTAAACTGCAACACTTGAAAGGAAATTAAAGTAAAATACTGCTATTTACGAATAAATTTATTTTATGACAAAAAACATTAATTAAAATAACAGAAATGATAGGAAACAAGTATAATATACATATATCAAAATCAGTCTTCTATATTGACAAAACAGGCATTTTTCATTGTAGATTCATTACTTTTCATCCTTCTGAGTTTGTATTTCCGAATTACCTAGTCTTTCTTCAATTTTTTTCTTCTTCAACTGTATCCAGGTCTTCATCTCCTATTTCATATTCTACAGCAGCAGGAATGTGATGTACACCACCACTTTCTTCATCCACGTCTACCTCAAATAATACTCTATGTATTTTCTTCACATCTTCATCATTTGTAACATCATAAAAAACGCTTGGGGGAGACATTTTTGTTCTCGGATCGATTAAAATTTAAAATCACGAGTACAAATTAATAAATTTTGTATTAATTTAAAACAAAAGTGGTCGCTCTGTATCTCACAGATCTTCCTCTCCATTTTTTCAAAATAACTTTACTATCATTATTATTGCTATAAAATGTTTTAATTTACTTAGTTAATTTAGTATTTAATTAACTTAGTTAATGTTTTAAAGTATTGTTTTAGATCGATTTACAATGAAGGAAAATAATTATTTAATAAACACAAATACTTACAGGAGAGGTCTCGCTGTATCTAGGAGATCGATCGTAATCTGACGACTGTATTAAATGCTTTTAGGTCTTTACTAGTCTGTCTAGGCTCGGCACCCCCTTCTAGCAAGATAGGAAGCACGGCACCAGTCCCTTCGGTGTCTGCACTAGTCTGTCTAGGCTCGGCACCCCCTTCTAGCAAGATAGGAAGCACGGCACCAGTCCCTTCGGTGTCTGCACTAGCCTGGCTAGGCTCGGCACCCCCTTCTAGCAAGATAGGAAGCACGGCACCAGTCCCTTCGGTGTCTGCACTAGCCTGGCTAGGCTCGGCACCCCCTTCTAGCAAGATAGGAAGTACGGCACCAGTTCCTTTCGGTGTCTGCACTAGCCTGGCTAGGCTCGGCACCCCCTTCTAGCAAGATTTGGAAGCACGGCACCAGTCCCTTCGGTGTCTGCACTAGCCTGGCTAGGCTCGGCACCCCTTCTAGCAAGATAGGAAGCACGGCACCAGTCCCTTCGGTGTCTGCACTAGCCTGGCTAGGCTCGGCGCCCCCCCTTCTAGCAAGATTGGAAGCAAGGCACCAGTCACTTCTGTGTCTGCACTAGCCTGGCTAGGCTCGGCACCCCCTTCTAGCAAGATAGGAAGCACGGCACCAGTCCCTTCGGTGTCTGCACTAGCCTGGCTCGGCGCGGCACCCCCTTCTAGCAAGATCTGAAGCACGGCACCAGTCCCTTCGGTGTCGGCACTAGACTGGCTAGGCTGGGCACCCCCTTCTAGCTAGATAGGAAGCACGGCACCAGTCCCTTCGGTGTCTGCACTAGCCTGGCTAGGCTCGGCACCCCCTTCTAGCAAGATAGGAAGCACGGCACCAGTCCCTTCGCAAAGGGTGTCTGCGAATACAATATGAAATCTATCAGCGATCTCACAGATCAGCCGCGACTACTGGAGTGTTAATATGACACTAATAGTAGTGGGGCTACGAATAACGTAAATTATTAATTACGTAGAAGCTATGAATAACTTACTTAATATTTAAGCAACAATAAGTCCACAATGCAGGGGCTGCTTAAACTAAGGAGATATCCCAAATACTGGTATACCACCTGTGATCTCATATGACCACCTATTCTCTATTTACATGTAAAAAACCAATGAGTAGACGAGGGGGCGCGGCGGATACAGAACGCAGAAAACTAAGAATACTAATAACTCGCTTAATACTTGAGTTACAAAGCAATGCATAAAACAAAATTTGTTGTAAATGAGAGAATGTTTCTATGGCATTTTATGATCCGACTCATAAAAACGAAGATATTTTGAATTTTCTAACTACTCTCCCTCTCTCTCTATACCACCACTATTTCCGATTTCAGCGAATATCAAATATGATCTTTAGTGTTGACTGAAACGGCTAAATATCGAGTATGGTTTAGAGAAAAATAACATTTTCGAGTAAAGGACGAACAATCTTAATTGATAAAGTGTCTCGCAAAGTAAATAGCACGATGAAAACCATATTTGATATTTAACGTTGGAATGAAGTGGTTCATGATATATTAGTTAATATGACAAGAGCAGGAGCAGGGGTTTACTCATGGTCGAAAACTAAAAGATGGAAATTTCTAGGTTAATATTGAAAATAGAGAAAACATGTATAATGTACGCAGTTCATTTTCGTTATCTCATAGGTAGGATCTGTGGAAATCGGGAGACATTTTTAGAAAATCTCATTATGAGTATGAAAACCTCGATAGCTGATTTCCCCGAAGAGAAATCTGCTACAAAAAGGAATATATGAGGAAAATTGTAGAATAGCAATAGCTGAACAAGATTGATTTTGTAACATATTGTGATACGACATATTATAACGGAGACATTTAAAATTTTCTTCTAGCATATTCGATTATAATGACACAATCCGCTTGTACACCAGAGAATTTGGTGACCAGTGATGATTGTCAGGTGAGATGACCAGTGCACAGTTCCAACATTTAGGGAAATCTGCTAAAAATAAGTAGCTTCTTAAGGATTCACACAATACATAAAATATTCAAATTTATAATTCACTTACGAGGGGGGGGAAGGGGAACGACATGAGAAATATAATTGAGTCGGTTGTAATAATATTTGATAACAATGAATACATATGAAATTTTACAGTATTATCCAGCCCGGCTTTGATGAAAATGAATTCCAGGAAAGTTGTAGCTCATATTTCATAATTTAATTTACAAATTAAAAAAAAGATTATACAAACGAGTCAGAGAACAGGGACTACAATCACAGATTCTTTAGTATTTTAATGTAAACTGCTAAATTAATTTTTACATTTAATTTAAGTGAATGTTTGCCTTTTTATGTTAAATAAAACGATATTCACGAACAATGTAGACACTTCTATAAAAAAAATATTTAAGTAATAAAAGAAATTAAATATTGCGCCATCCGTTTTTCATTGGACCTAATTTAAATTTCATAATTAATATGAATAATTTGTTTTAATTTATTCCAGACATCGAAATATTTACTTCGCACATGGGTATAGACTCAAAGAGACGATGTCATCGCTCTCCAAAAGAATTAGATGTACAAAATTAATTCAAAGAAAACCATGAACAAATTAACTATATGAAAATTACGTTGGTACGTTCAAAGGTCTTAAACAAAATAAATTACTTTGTTTGAAAAGAGGCTTTTAGATAATTTTTAAACGTGACATGAATTAAACTCACTTTGAGCTAATTTTTCTGAAGAAGTGAAATCAGTTCTTGAAGTCAGTACTCATGACGCGATTTTTGAAACATTTCTTCAAATGTCCATCGATCCTTCCTAGGAGATAACAAAAATAATGTCCGGTTCATATATATATAGATATATTTGTCTGTTAGCAATCTAGCAGTCGAAATTTTTGTTACCAGCTGTTATATGGAGTTTAATAGTTACCAAACTCCATATAACAGCGTTTTATGTAAATCTAAAGATCAAGTTCATAGAAGGCTGAAATCGGACTGGGGGAGGGGTGTTTACGAGGAATTTCGAAAATTCCAAATATCTTCCAAATAAATAGGACGGATCAAAAAATTGTTTAGAAGCAATGTTAATTGCCTATATTCCTTTAGGGGAAATAAGATATTGATATTTTACTCCTGCAATGATATTCTAATAGTCTTCAAATGTCTATTTATCTTACGCAATTTTTCTTTGATCGTTACAAAAAACCGTCAACTTCAAAATAACTCCATTATTATACATTGGATCGAACAAATGTATAAATCTTATTGTATATTTCATTTCCTATAAGTGTTGCAATACACATTTTTATGTATCTTGAATATTAACATACATACTTGGCTTTTTAGCAGATTTCCGTCAAGGGAAATCAGCTATTGTTTTAGTATTCATCCTTCAGTAAACCCCCACTCCTACTCATTTAACATTAATAGTAAGTAATCATATCACAAACCACTATATTCTAAGCTTGAATTCTAAATAATGTTTGCATTGAGCTTTTACTGTCCTCGATAAGTGCAAATATTTTCGGTTTAACTTAATCATTTTCCATTTTTGAGGTGCTGGATGGTGAAGGAATCATTATCTCAGGTAAGGAAAAACGCCTCGTTCCTTCACTGTTCTTTATTCGTTGTGACAGAGCGCTTTCAGAGCATACGCTCCATCATCAGTGCCCTGCTGGCAAACAGTTACCATAAAAATGTCGTATAATATGTCCTTTAATTAAAAGAAAATTAAGAAAATATATGTACATGTCGATGGTCAAGAATTAAAGTTAAAACATACAATTTAAAAAAATTTAAATTAGTGTCCCAATGAATATTTACAGAAATAAGAAAACTATTTTTACAGATTAAAATTAAAAACTTGCCAGTAGAATATATACACAATTTCAATAAATAATTAAAATAAATAAATGAATAAAAAATGAATATTAACAGTTAAGAGGTCTAAAGTAGAATAAATAGTAAAAAAGCGAATAGTCCAATTAAAATTAATAATTAAGAAACCAAAAATGAGGGAACAACCACCGGAGGCGCTACAGAAAGCAATACATACAAAAACGTAAGTCTTACTTAATGAAAGAAAAGTCAACAAAAAAGAAACAAATAAAAAACAAAACACTAATAACCAACTAAAGAGAAAAAAATTCCGTCACGCAGGGGCTGCGCAAACTAAGCAGATTTCTCACGTGAAGTTATACAATAGATTACAGCAACGGGCCGAACTAGCTTTTGGCGGGAAACTCAGTCGTCCCTATCGGCCCATATTAAATAAAAATGCAAATATCTCGGTTAATATTCAAGGTAGAGAATAAATGTATAGAACAATATTTATAGTAAATTTAATTTAAAATAAGATTGGTTCTATACAATGTTTTCATCCGACGTATGGTAACGGAGATATGTCGAATTTTGTATAAAGTTCATAAAGAAACCCACCGTATACAACGTTTTTATGGTAATTATTTGCCAGCAGGGCACTGATGATGGAGCGTATGCTCTGAAAGCGCTCTGTCGCAACGAATAAATAACAGCGAAGGAAAGAGGCGTTTTTCCTTACCTGAGGTTCTTCATTTTCGTCCTAACTTACATTATTTTTTATTTGATCTACAATTCATTCGAAACCTAAAAAATATTAAAGAAGTAGGTAAAATCGGCATTGTGGGGAGGGGGATTTTTAAGGAGAGTAATCCAAAATTCAAAATATCCCCGATTCTAAAAGTTCAGTAACACTTGGGCGCTCTTTTAACAGATTTCCCTCAAGGGAAGTCATTTATTGAGGTCGTACTCATGACGCGATTTTCAAAAATTTTCTTTAAGTGTCCGCCGGTCCTACGCAGATTACGAAAATGAGGTCCGTTAAAAGTTATATATATATATATATATATATATATATATATATATATATATATATATATATATGTCTGTTAACGTTCGAGCGGTCGCAATTTTCGCTTGATCGTTTCGTGTAAAAATAAAGATCATGTTCGTTCATGGTTAAAATTTGACCAGTGGGAGGGGGGGCTTATAGGGGGGATTTTCGAAATATCTCCGTTCCTATACGTCAGATCGAAATGTTGTACAGAACCAATCTTATTGCAAATTAAATTTACTAACTGTATTGTTATATGCATTTATTCTCTTTGTTGAATATTAATCGAGATATTTGCATTTATATTATGTGGGTGAACGTAACGGACGAGATGATATCGGCTAACTTTGGTCCTTGTCGTGGGCATCCGGCAAAAGCTAGTTCGGCCGTTTCCGTAACTGTTTGGCTCTCTTGAAATTTCTATATTGTAAAACATCACGACGAAAATCTGCTTAGTTAAGGCAGCCCTTACGTGATGGACATTTTAATTCCAGTTTGTATAGACTTCTTACTAGGAGAGAAATATAGAATAAATGGTGTATTGAGATGATCAGTGCTCATGTTCCAGAGCGTTTTATACAAACCGAGCGGGACGGTCATCCTCCGCTTATGTCCCTACCGATATAAAGTCGACAATTCAAAACGCTTCGCTTCCGATTTTACCATAATAAACTTTCAAAATCGCCGATGTGAAAAGCTTTCTAATCCACGGCAAAGTGATTTTACTAAATGGCTGGATGAGAATTTCATCACTTAAGCTCATAAGCCAAGATGGATAAATCATTCAACCTTCTAAGCTAAATCCCTTAAGCGATTCCCAGGCACACCCCTCAATCTCAACCCCTTTTGGGGGTAGCTCAAATAATTAATTAATACCTGTCAAATCAATATCAACGAGCATAAATATTATTGGCAATTATTATATTTCATGTTTAGTTAAAAAAAAGTTAATACATATAATATCATTCAGCAGATTTCACTGAAGGGATGTCAACTATTGAGGTCGTACTCATAACACGATTTTTAATAAATTTCCTCAAATGTCCTTCAATCCTACCCAGGAGATGAAAAAAATGAGGTCCGTTAAAAATTAAATACATATGTGTGTGTTTGTGTTTGTGTGTGTGTGTGTGTGTGTGTGTGTGTGTGTGTGTGTGTGTTGTGTGTGTGTGTGTGTGTGTGTGTGTGTGTGTGTGTGTGTGTGTGTGTTACCGCTCTAGTGGTTGCAATTATTTTTTTAATCGTTACCAAACTCGATATTTTTTCGTTTAATGTAAAAAGAAGGATCAAATTTGTTAACGGTATGAAATCTGAGAGAGGGGGTTTATAGGGGAGTATTTGGAAATTTGAAATGTCTCCGTTACTATAGGTTTTCGTATCAAAAATGTGTATAGAACCAATCTTATTAAAAATTAAATTGACTACAAATGTTCATTTGTACATTTATTTTCAACCTTGAGTATTAACCGAGATATTTGCTTCTACTCATGTTACATAAACAATACCCTGTTATGTAATAAACCACTTTATTCAAAGCTTAAATACCAAGTATTGTTTTCCAGAGACCTTTATTATACGAGATACCTGCAAATATACTAACATGGAATACTAAATTTTTGATCGATAAAGGTAAACATTATGCTGATTTATTATTAATTTCATCACTGGATATAGTAAATAGTTTTCAACAAAATTAATATTATATATATATATATATATATATATATATATATATATAAAATTGTAACCTCTGTCTGTACATTGATTTTTTTCCAAAGTTTCACGATAACTTTTCGTTTCACATGTTATAGGCACCATAACTGCATTTTGTTTCTTTCGTGTATGTTTGTTTGTTACCTTTTCACGCATAAACAGCTGAACTGAATTTAATGAAACTTGGTATGTGTAATACTACTAACCCAACTTAGACTTTAGGCTATATTAAAATTCTCTGAGATGAACAGGAGTTGGGGTTATAAGGGAGGTCTGAAATTAAAAATAGTGATATTTGTTTCCTATTGGTTTTACGGCAAGTTTGAACATAACAAAAGTTGTTTATTTTATTATTTACAGTAACTTTTATTATATACACTTTTTTCGTATAATGTATTATAAACGAGATATACGCTCAAAACTATAGCGGAAGTGAACAATTTTATTTGGGACAAAAGACCCAACCGAAATAAATAAAACTCGGTATGTGTATTAGCACTAACGCTTTCATTATAACAAGCCATACCAACATTTCTAGGGATGGGCAGGAGTGGGGGTTGTAAGAGAGGCCTGAATTTAAATATAGCGCTATTTCGTTCCTATAAGTTTTTCAGAAAATATGAACATGACAAATTTGTTTATTTTGTTATTTAAAGTAACTTTTGTGATATTCAATTTTGTCTTTTAACAAAGTATAAACGAGATATACACTATAAACTAAAGCGGGAGTCAACTATTTCATTGGGCGCCAACAATTAAGCCGAACTTCAAAAACTCGGTATGTCAATTAGCATTAATTCTTCCTTGATTATAAGCTATATTAAAATATTTAGGTTAGAACGGGAGGGGGGAGGGTTATAAAGGAGGCCTGAAATAAAAATTCGCGATATTTCATTGTGTATTTGTTTTTCAACAAACATGCACATAACAAAAGTTGTTTACTTTGTTATATAGATTCACTTTTCTTTTATACATTTCTCCAGGAACAATGTGTGGAGCAAGTAATTTGCGTAGAAATATTGATATGCTCAACAATTCATTCCAATTTGAACTATGAGGTACCTCACTTGGAAAAATTAATTCAAATTTATGTTAATATTTTGTCTTTAATAACAGAAATGCATAATGCACAGGAGACGGGAAATATGACAATTTGGAGTACAGAGAAGACTTACATAAAAAATTAATTTTATTATTAAGAAATGCCAACAACGGGTATTAACCCTAAACACTGGGACGGGTAAATGTCAAAATATTGTGCAGAGTATAGCCTTACCAAAAAAATACATTCACCATTCAGCCTCAAATCAATTCCCGGGCGAAGCCGGGCATCTGAGCTAGTATGTTATATTCTGATATATTTCAGATAGTTATTTTTCCAGGGAGCCGTTGGCAGACCTGTCTGTTTACATTTTTTATAACCGTTTGGATTTATTCACTTAATATTTACGTAGGTGTTGTGTTAGCAGTGAGTAGGTTTATTTACTATTAAATTTCACGAGGGGAATCTGCTTAGTTTACGCAGCCCCTGTGAGTCGGACTTTTTCATAACAAGGCCAGACCAACGTATAATCTCTGATCTTCTCAATAAGAAATTCTGAAGAATGAAGGAAACACTTTCAAAACCTATTTTAGTTTCTTAAGATTGTTAATGAATTATAACATTAATGAAATATAAACTTCTTTGTTTGCTAATAGCGCTCCTGCAAGAAACAGAATAATCATAAATAAATAAAAGTCCGTCACGCAGGGATGCTTAAACTAAGCAGATTTCCCACGTGAAGTTTTACAATAGAGAAATTTCACGAGAGCCGAGAGTTATGGACTAGCTTTTGGTGCGAAAGCCCAGTTAGCCACCTAGTTTTAACAAAAATGAAAATATCTCGGTTAATATTCAAGATAGAGAATAAATGTATAGAACAATATTTATAGTAAATTTAATTTTCTATAAGATTAATTTTGTACTATTTTTCGATCCGACGTACAGTAACGGAGATATTTCGAATTTTCGAAAATCCTCCCCTTTAAACCCAGGGGGGCCACTGGTCCGATTTCAGCCGTTAACTTGATTTTTCTTTTTACATAAAACGACTAAATATCGAGTTTTGTAACGATCAAACAAAAATTGCGACCGCTAGAGCGGTAACAGACAAATATATATATATATATATATATATATATATATATATATATATATATATATATATATATATATATATATATACAGTTTTGACCGGACCTCATTTTCGTCATCTACTAGGTAGGATTGATGGACATTTGAAGAAAAATTTAGAACATTCCGTCATGAGTACAACCTCAATGCAAAAAATACCTAGAGAGAATAGGACTGAGCTGTGTTCACCCCTAGTTCACCCTGTGCCGAGTTAAATGCTGAGGAAGGCTTTGGAGGGTAAATCGATGATAGGAGTCGCCTCATCAGCAGGACACACATAGTCCGGGGATCAGAGCGGTGTCAGTCGGATAACGAGGTCTTTGCCAAAGGATCAGCCGCCATTCAAGCTCAGGTGGTGGCCCTTATTAGGGCCGTTCGATATCAAAAGGAACATACCCTTACACTCCAATGAAGAAGATTATCTCATCCCCAGTGTTGCCTCGTCTCCAGTGTAGAATGAATAACAAAAAAATATTTTGGACATATTCTAAGTTCATGTACTGTTATTACCGATATTATGAGATCACAACTTAATTTTATGATATAGTGTGAGATGGGTTCAGATAGAAAGTCATATTGAAGTTATATTGGAACAATGATTTATCTCTCATTCAGAATAATCACGTTACTAAAAGGAAATGGAAAACAAAATTCAGTCATGCAGGTAATGCACAATTAGCGACACTTGTTTTTTAGGTGCATTATCAAAATGAAACTTGACTGTCATGAGATTTTCGTTTTTGTAAAAAGAATTACCTCAATGATAAAACCAGATTACTCTATAGACAGGTATACATCACAGTACTTATATATAGAGTAACCTAGGACTTACTAAAATTATTTTAAACAAAAAACGATTCAGTAACAAACGCAAATAAAATATTAATGAGCTGACAAAAAAATAACCGAAGTGTGATATGAAATATCTTAAATGTAAGATCAATCATTTCATTAATTAAATAATATGTGAGCCCAAGCTATCATCATAGAAAGTATAAATGATACAACAACATGTTTAGGAATAAATATGTAAAACATTGTAATAAATTTTACATTGCAATTCCTACAGTGTCTTCAGCGAAATTTTGAAGGAATTTGAGTGTTATGTTGTCATGTAGGCGACCTCAATAGCTCCTAGAAAGGGCATGCGTAAACTTAGCAAATTCCAAGGCGCTTGTATATCACGCCCGTGACATCCACATATTCTCTATTTCTATATATAAAAATAATACATAAAAGGGAAGGGGGTGGGGGTACTGAGAGCTGAAAACAAGGCAGTACGAATTATTTGCTTAATGTTTGAGTTATGAAAAAATGCATATAGAAACAATCTTAGATCATCAATATTTTATCAAGATTGGTTCTATAACATTTTTCGATCCGACTCATAAAAACAAAACGTGGTATTTCATGAATCAACATAAATGGGAATTTATTGAAGACTGGAAACTAAAAATCCGAATAACTATGTAAATATTTATATTAGATATAATATGTAAATAGGGAAATTACAATTACAATATTAATGGCTATATTCAATTTTTCGATCCGACGTATAATAACGGAGATATTTGGAATTTTCAAATATCTAGATGACGAAAATGAGGTCCGTTTAAAGTCATATATATATATATATATATATATATATATATATATATATATATATATATGTGTGTGTGTGTAAAACTTTAAACGGACCGCATTTTCGTCATCTACTACGTAGGATCGATGGACATTTGAGGCGATCAGAATAATAGTGGCCTAACCCCAAAAAGTAAGATTTGTGTAAAACCAAGTTGGTTAGGCCACTATATATTTTTCAAAGACCGCCAAAACTGTTAGTTAAAAACAAACTTCTGTTGCTATCGAGTGAAAAAACTTAGAAGATGGCTTAGGCCACTAATATATTATAGAACACATTATTCAGCAACAGATGCGATGGTAACCCAAATGAGAAAAAATTGAGGGTTGGGCCACTATAATAATGAGCGCCTCATTTAGGGACATTTTTCGAACTAAGGTGCATATACAAACAAATTTTCCCACCATTACTAGAATTTAGTTACAACCATACAACTAAAGGTATAAAAGTATATAGATATTTATTGGCACCTTTTCACTCACATACACACACACACACATATACATATATATTCTAGTCGCCTAACTCAGTTGGAGTTACCGTTGGTAATTCTTGGTCGTAGAAATAGTGCACATTGTTTCATAATTTACAATAAGTATAATCTAGGAACAAAAAATATAAACACCTGCACAAGAAGACAACCTCTTTTTATTTTATTAAGATGGCAATTTCTCGTATGGTCTCACTAATATGTACTTTAAGTGGTCTTAGTAAATTCCATTTTTATAGGAAGAGATAATTGGTCTAATATAAAAAATTTCTGAGTTAAAAGTACATCTTTCAGAGTTCAGTTGGCTATGAGTGGGCCTTTTAGCTGATTTTAGTTGAAAGACAACAACTATAACTCTTCGAAAGTAAAATATTTGGTGTAATGTTACACAGAATCACAAAGGACTCAGTGTTTCACATTGGAAAATTCCTTTCATATTTTTAATGGCAGATTTACTTTTTAAAAAGGTGATGTGATAGTGGAGTCTCCCTTCTCTTCCCCATTAACGGCCATTAAATATTTATTATAGTGTGATGAACTCCATGATTTCTTAAACATTAAAGCGTCCAGGTAGTTGAGATAAAACCTCATGTAGTTGAGCCTCTTCATGATTCACGCAAAAAAAAAAAAAAAAAAAAAGAAGAAAACTATTTTTTTACTACTACTTACTAAATCTTTTTGACACTGCCTAGCTAAGTATTAAAGAGTCATATACAATATGACTCACAAGAAAGGTTAGGGAACAATAATATTCTGAATCTCTGTGTGCAAGTATAATACTTTATCAACAAAAATATTCTTTGTTCGTGCGGAAATAGGATTTTAAAGGGTAAAATCACCTCTTGAAAAAAAAAAAGGTTTTAATTTTTCTCGGTGAATATTGTTAAATCAGTAATAGATATATGAAAAAGTTTCAAATGTTAGTTTTATGGCTTTTAATAGACTTTAAATCTGTGCAGTCAGTTTTTTAAATATCATTTTTTTTTCGCTCAGTTTTCAAATTTTTAGCAGATTTCCCTTAAGGGAAATCAGCTATTCAGGTCGTACTCATGACGCAATTTTCGAAAAATTTCTTCGAATGTCCATCGATCCTACCCAGGAGATGACGAAAATGAGGTCCATTCAAAACTATAAATATATGTATGTATATATATATATATATATATATATATATATATATATATATATATATATATATATTTGTCTGTTAACATTCTATCGGTCGCAATTTTTGTTTAATCGTCACCAAACTCGGTATTTAAGCGTTTTATGTAAAGAGGAAGATCAAGTTCGTTAACGGCTGAAATCGGACAAGTGGGAGGGAGGGTATAGAGGGGGGATTTTCAAAAACCCGAAATATCTCCGTTAATATCCATCGGATCGTAAACTTGTATAGAACTAATCTTATTGCAAATTAAATTTCCTATGATTATTGTTATATACATTTATTCTCTATCTTGAATATTAACCAAGATATTTGCACTTTTATGAAGGCTGTGGTCGGGTATTGTTCGGATTAGTTCGGCCGTTTTCGGCTCAGGTGGAAGCTTCTTCTAACCTTACCTGTTGTTTCTAACCTTACCTTACCTTCGTTAATTTGTGTGATTTATGCAAATACGGTCTGTTCATCCGCCTCCCCCCCTTTTTAGTTCTTGCACTACTAAAATTTGAGTTATTAAAATATAAATTATTTTTACAATTCAGTAGCCGTTTCAGTTGGGAAATTATTAAAATTAACTGAATGATTTCTTATTGCCGTTTGTATTTACTCATGGAAGGGTTGTATTACCAGTATGCAGATTTCTCTATTCTAAAAGTTCACCTGGGAAATCTGCTTAGTTTACGCAGCCCCTGCGTGACGGACTTTTTTTATTTTTAAATATTTGTTTTATAATAAACAATATAGCATATTTAACAATAAATTCAACAAAATGTGGGAAAGTACATTAAAAATAAATCTATTATTTGGAAGTTCTTATATATATATATATATATATATATATATATATATATATATATATATATATATATATATATATTAACATTTTAACAATTTTGCTGAGAAATATAAGAATCCAATTTTTTCAAGAGGTGATTTTGCAGCATCAAATCCTAGCCCTGCAGGAACAAACAATAGTTTTGCTTTACCGATGAAATAATCTTCGTAAATAGGAACGGGGGTTTACTGAAGGATGAAAAAAAAATATCTCGGATAATATTCACAATAGATAAAATATGCATATAACAACATTTATAGGTAATTTACGTTGCAATCAGATTGGCAAATGTATAATTTTTCTATAAGACTTCCAGTGCCGGAGATACATCAACTTTTCGAAATTCTCGATCCTTCCACTGGACCGATATCTGCCGAACTCAATCTTTCTTTTTACATAGAACGATTAAATGTCATGTTTGGTAACGATCAAACAAGAATTGCGTTGGCGGAGCATTAATAGACACACACACACACACACACACAAACACACACACACACACACACACATATATATATATATATATATATATATATATATATATAGAATAGAATAGAATTTTATATATATATTTATTTGTTAAAGATTTATATCTTTCCTGTTTTCCACGCAGAGTATCCCTCTAACGTGGGAATTTATTTTCATGTTGTGTGCTCCATCCATTGGATACTACACACATTTCAGCATTACATTATAATATTTCTTATATAATAATTGTAAACATTATAGAACAATAAATTAATTAAATAAAAACAACAAAAAGTAAAAAATAAAAATAGTGTAAATAGTAAATATAATACATAAAGATAACTAAAAGCAATCTATAATTCTATAAATTCGTCTTATTACAACATTTAACTGGAGTGTGGTCCATCAGCACTTAGTGATTCCAGAGTATTGCTTGCTGACGTGATGAAGCAGTAAATCTTGTGTAGTTTTTCGACGCTATCGATACTAAGTATCTCTTCAACTTTATGTACATCACTGACTGCTGAGGAAAGTGTTCGTAGATATTTATTTCAGTCTTCGATGAGCTTCTCACAGTAGAGAAGTATATGTGACAGGCTATTAGGGATGAACTGATTACAAAAATGCAAGGTTCCAGAGCGTTGAATAAGAAAGTTTTGTTTCCTGATTGATGTTTGGTGTATTCTGAGCTTGATACTCTTAATTGTCTAATAGATCTTAGTTTTTTTATGTCTGTTTTAAGTGTCAGGTAGTTCTCCGGCCTGGATATATTAAAACTGAATATAGTTCTATAGATGGGGTTACTTTTGGAATTTGTAGCTCGGTGGATATCAATTGAAAGGACGTGGTTGTTTAACTTTTCTAAAATTTCATTTTTGTATTTCAGTATTCCGTTCTGACAAACTTCAGTAAACTCCTTTCCGCAGTGATTAGCTATTGATCTGACTCGTGTGACCCAATTGAAGATTGTATCAGGATTGCTCCTATCCAGGGAAATTAGCCTATTGAAGCAAAGCCTTGGCAACCTCTCTTCCGGCATGAGTGACAATTTGGACCAATAGTTTATAACCTTCTTGATAACACTGAGCCTCACGGGGTTCCGGCCTGTTTCTAGGCGCACTATGTTTTATGTATATAATTTCCTCTAATGGAAATGTGTTAAAACATTTAAATATCCAAATAAGTCACACAAAAAACAATAATTTCGACCGCTAGAGCATTTTCGTCGTCTGTAAGACTCAGGAGATTTGAATTTTTTTTTTCTCGAAAATTGCCACATGAGTACAACCTAAAAAGCAGATTTCCCTTGAGAGGAATCTGCTAAAAAAATCGGATAAAGAAAGAGCGAGAGAATATGAGAGAGAGAGAGAGAGAGAGAGAGAGAGAGAGAGAGAGAGAGAGAGAGAGAGAGAGAGGGAGAGAGAGAGAAAGAGATGGAGTGAGGGAATGAGAGAGAATTATGGGCAAAATGAGGTGAGATGGAGGAGGAGATAGTAGAGGATTCTAATTTCCCCCCAGAGAGCGCTCCAGCGGCGAGCCTGTCAACCACTCAATCAGTTTGGCGGTCTTTTTTACCCGCCCATTTCCCCTGTCAGCCGTTCCCCCGACCACCGGGTGCGGTTGGCAGACCGAATGGCCCATTAATGAAATCCCTCTTAACGCCAACTTAAAATCTCCAATGTCCTCTCCAAGCCATGAACATTCTTAGTTGAAATCTGTAAAAGTTCGCCACGCAGGGGCTGCGTTAACTAAGCAGATTTCCCGCGTGCCTCACGTGATTGCATTTTTCTCAAAACGTATAAGTTCAATGAGAACAATATTTGGTTTATAGGCTTAAAATAATGTGCATTTTAATGTAACAGCTTAAAAATAACAATTAACTTAACTTAAAAATAACAATTAACTAGTTTAAAATGTAACAAATTATTTTTAATTTGACGTTTGTAGGAGTGGGGGTTTAGGCAGAAAACTAAAAAAAAAACTCAAATATTTCGGTTAATAATCAAGATAATGAAAAAACGTGCAGAACAACATTTATAGAACGTTCAACGTGCAGTAAGATTGATTCTGGAAATAGAGACAGCAGGAGTAGTTGGCATAGCATACCATTAAGATCTGTAGCCATTCCCTAGGGAATCACTCGAGGGAGTCGTGATCAAATTTTTGATGCAGCGAGTGATCATCTCGACGTACAACCCCCCGTTATCCAAGGAGGACCTGGCACGAGATGTCTCCTGTATAATTACGACCCCTATTGTACCCAGAGGGTATGTGGCCAGTTCAAGATGCCAGCTTGCCTCTGCGAAGGGTTAGCTTAGTCATAATCGTTAGTCATCCCGACTGGCTGTCAGGCATATATATTTTTCAGGCTCCCGCTGATCCATAAGCGCTGAGACACTAGCGCTTTCTGTTAGCGAAAGCGTGAGCCAATGTTCTTCCTTAGCGAGGATCGAATCTGCACCTAATAGCAGATTTCCCTTAAAGGAAATCAGCTATTGAGGTCGTACTAATGACGCAATTTTCGCAGGGGATGACGGAAATGAGGTCTGTTCAAAATTATATATATATATATATATAAATTATTGTTAAATTGTTACCAAACTTGATATTTAATCATTTTTCATCATCATCAAAGAAATATAAAGTTCGTTAATGGCTAAAATCAGACCAGTGGGAGAGGCAGGTTTAGAGGAGAAAATGTTCGAAAATTCGTAGTATCCTTTATTATACGTTGGACCTAAAAATTGTATAGAACCAATTTTATTGCAAATTAAATGTACTATAAGTATTGTTATATAAATTTATTCCCCATCTTGAATTTTAGTCCAGATAATTTGCCTTTTTCAGCCTTCAGCAAACCCCCACTTCTATTTTTGTTACATAGACAATCCTCTGTTATGTAATAAACCACATTATTCTAAGCCTAAACACCGGATATTGTTTTCAAGAGACCTTTATTATACGGAATACATGCAAATATGTTCTGGTGACCCCCCCCCTCCATCTAATGTTCTTGGAATACAAAAATTTGGTTGATTGAGATAAAAATTATTCTGATTCATTATAAATTATAGTGCTAAATATTGTAAATAGTTTTCAATACAATGAATATGTTATATTCTGAAATATGTTAGTAATTGTTTTTCTTTCCAATAACAGGTTGGCAGACCTGTTTGTTTACATTCCAGGCGGTTCCCGTCGGTAGGTTTCATATCATCGTTTGTATTTATTACATTAATAATGACGGCGCTGTTATTTTACCACTATGTAGATTTATCTATTGTTAAGCTTCACGAGGGAATTCTGCTTAGTTAAGACATTGTAGGTCATTTTCAGTGCTTGGGCTATTCCAGTCAGTTTTCCAAGGAAGGCAAATGATTTTTTTTTTTTTTTTTGCCTTTCTCATCATGTCTTCATATTCTGTCAGAGTTCATAGTCAATTTCTTCAGTTACTGCTTTGGTTTCTATGTCCGCCGTCTAGCTCATTTGTAGGTCCTTGAGTCCTGACAGCCGAATCACTGCCATGTTGTAGGTTAGACAGAGTAAACAATATACGTTTTGTAATATATTCAGCACAAATCTGCAACTCTGAGAAATAGTGAAGGGAATGGAGCACTACATTCTACAGAACAGTAAGAGAAACCAAAAATCCAGGAAGTGGATTAGACATAAAACTAAATACCCTGACATAGCAAGGATCAAAAATGAGAGAGAATGGACATGGGCAGTGAACTTCGTGAGAAAGGGTAAAAATAAATGGTCTAAAAATCTTATCAACTGGTAGCCTCGGAACTGCAAGAGGAAGTGGGGAAGACCAACTACTCGATGCAACTTGGAGATGAGGACTACATGTGGCGGTGCAACATGGCAGAGAGTTGATGAACAATGAAGAGAATGGAAGACTTAGATAAACAATCTACTTGGCCTGGATTAAACCTAAAATGAACTAGCAAATTTTCGCACACGAAAATCATAATGAACTCAAAAGACCTCAAATATTAGCTGAATTTGTACTAGAAGTATGGGAAAGGAAAAAAATGCATCTTCACGTTTTGTACTATTCATGTATGTGCAAATAAAGGTATTATTTATATTTATTTTATTTTCGGTGATATTGGATTTTTCTTTATCTTTAGAAAATAAAGTGAGCTTAAGTGGTCAGTGTAAATAATAGTGTACTTGTGTCGCGATTGGGTATTCTTCAGAGCCAATAGAATTTCTTGGAGTTGTCGATAGAATTCCTCCGACTTCGTCATTTTTCGACCTCTAAAAGAAATTTCTTTTGAGAGATTCAAAGATACGATTCTCGGCTTGCAAGAGATTTGAAACACATGGCTATCAAGAGACCCATAATTTTTATTTTCACATGTGATAACATATCTTCAGCCACAAATCAAAACTAACCTTGGAATTGAATAAAATTATTTAGTAAACTTTTTGCGCAACCATGACACAATACAAAACACAAAATTCCTGGCTTACGGCGAATTTCCAATCTGTCAAGTCTTTCAGCAGAGTTACAAGCGTTCATATTGGCAATATAAGTCCTGAAACGAGATGTAAAGTTATTGGCTTTTTGGAGTCGATGAGTTTAAGCCCGCTTTTACAGAAAGATTCAGACGGAGACGATACAGTGGTTTCGGTGGAGTTGCCTCAGGATTCATCGAAAGAAGCACTCTTGGAGAAGATTGTATCGTACGTCCAAGCATTGGGGGTCGAAGGTGTTTCTGTGTCCTACTCATCGGACAGCAGCGAGAAGCAAACGGACAGCGAAGAATGCGAGGTGTACGTCGATTCGAGCGAGTATGATTTCGTCAACAGCGAAGAAGCGGAGAGGATCGCCAAGAGATTGGAAGCCGGAGACCAAAGCGAGTTCGAGCTCATTCTCACGAATCCTGACGAGTTGGGAAGCAGAGGCAAAGTCCGTCGGAGGCAGAGCAGCAAGAACGTGATATCGTCAATGAGAAAATACCGGATGACGAGTAAATCCAGAAGTTCTATCTGTCAACCCAGAAACTTGGTCAACAGCAACAAACGATTCCGTCAAACCATTAAACGTGCTAAAGATGTTTCTGTCCGAGCGCGTTTCGCATGGTGGACCAGGTTTCGCAAAGCAATATTTCCTCGGTTAAGCAAATTCCGATTCCAACAAATCAAACGATTATGGGCCAGGAGTTGCGGCAAGTTCAAAAAAACTCAAACGCCTCACATTACTGGACATTTTGTCTCGTCGAAAAAACAGAAGTGTGTTAATACAGAGGCCTGTACAAGGGATTTCACTTGCAATACGCTTTTCACCACAAATGTCAAGACCATAACAGAAAATGTCCACGAGTCAAATAAGAATAACACGACAATAAGCAATATTCCTTTGCCAGTTGAAGCTTATACACAAACGGAAAACAGTAAAAATTATCGCTTTAGGCTCCTCCAACGATTCAGTCGAGAGTTTAAAGAAAAAAAGAAAAAATGTTCAGTAAGTGATAACACAAAAACTTCTACCGAAACCCATACAAGTAATAACGAAGAAACCAGTTGTAAATGTACACAGTGCAGCTGTTGTAGTCAAAGTTGCAGCAAGTCCGCAGAACTTCCAGCGTGGAATCAAGTCATGCAAATCCCACAAAACATTTTCCCGCCTTTTCAATATGTTCCCGGGCAAAATCAGCCAGTATTTTACGTCGTACCAGCAACAGGTATGCAAGTTGTATCTACCAACCACTTAGCCAAAAGGAAAAAGTCTTCAACGGAAGATTCGAACGGAACAGAATCCAAAACATTTTCTGACTCATCGACATACTGCTCGTTGTCCGCAATGAAATCCAACGTAGAAGAAAAAGAGAGCACAAAAGAAAAAGTGACTATATACGTAGAAAAAGATGAAAACGGCAACAATAGAACTTGCAAACGGAAAGTAAGATCGGTAAAACAGATCAAAGTAATCAATGCTCCTATAAACCCTACGATAATACAAAGTAAGAAATCTAATGATTTCAAACAAATCCGAGATATAAATTTAGCAATAACTCAACAAAGGTATTTGAACGAGAATAAAAGACTCCTGAAAAACCAATTAGTGGCACTGGACCAAATTAACGAGGAAAAACTCAAATTTATGAAACAGCTAGAAGACTTGAACAATAAACTTGCCGTGCTAACTTCGCTGGAAAACAATCACGTCAATAAATCCGCGAGAAATACCACTAATGAGACAAACACCAAAAATGAAGTTGAACTGAAGCCCAGCGAAGATTCGAAGGAGGTAGATGCTAAGGTGATGACTGCCGAAGTTGGAACTCTATGCACCCAACAAGTCGATACTGCAGTCGAATGCGTAATGATGGTCGATGCGTTTTCCGAATGCAACGAACAAAAATGCCCCGAAACCGAAAATAAGCCAAAGAGGGAAGAACTTCGTGATGACACGAAGAACCTACCTGATGATGATGATTATGAAGACGATGTCGAATCGTTTGAGAGTAATTCGTACCGATACACACAAAAATCAAGCCCAGCTAAAAATAATTCCAAGACAAGCTACTTTTGGGATCTACCTTTCCATCAGCAAATCTTCTACTGTTCCGATAATAAAAGCCGTAAAAATGCGCCAAAATATCCAAAAGATTCCTTAGCGCCAACTGACCCTCCACTTCTTAAATCTTACTCCCCTCCCCCAATCGAAGAAAGTAAGAAACCGAAAAATACCTGCTCGTTTCTGACCACAATATTCGGTGGACGAACTTCGCGTCACGAAAACAAATTGAAGAAGCAGGCGATAGAAATAACTGAAATCAAGAAACTCATTTCGCAATTGAACAACGATCTCCGTCAAGATTTGGCTCACGGGGAACAACTCGACGAAGACAGCGACGAAGGAGAAACTGTACAGTTTTGCATTTCAAGGCCCAAACATATCAAGAAATGTGTGACATTTAGTACTCCGCTTGTCCAATAAATTGTGTCCATATTGTTAGTAGCACTTGAAGTAGATAGGCTAAAATACATAACGGAGACAAGACATTACGGATTTACTCAGCTCCGGATCGTCTATAACTATTTTTTATCACACCATTGATTTTGATTTACATATACAAGGCATTAAGTACAGAGTATAATTAATCAGACCAAAAAACGTAAACAACGAATAATGCACACCATAAATCCAATTAGCAATACAAGTCCCTAATTTTTCCTTAACTTGAACATGCTCCGTTGGACGTTGAGCTAAAAACGGGGCTCAGGTTAGCCATGCGAGTTAAAGCGTTAACCTTTATCTCACATGGTAAACCTAGAGTGGCGAGTTCGATTCTTGCCTGGGCAAAGGAAATTATTTAGTGACGAAATTCATTAAATAACGTCCTAAAATCCCACCCTGGCTAGAAAAGGGTGGTAACCTGTAGATAACCCGTCCCGATTAGCCTAAGTTGCAAAAAGTGGACGTTAATAAATAATAATAATAATAATAATAAAAACGTCCACGTAAACTAAGCAGGTTTCGAACATAGTGGTATGACACACTAGTAATATAATCTCACCATCTACGTAATCTCTATTAGTTATTTTTTTTTGTGTTATTAAAAGTAGCTATTGTTTTAAAAATAATATTAAATTTAATATAGTAATCGCTTGATATACCATGCAAGACTACGCCTGTCGGGTCCGCTTATATATATATATATATATATATATATATATATATATATATATATATATATATATATAAGGAGAACTTAATAAATGGTATAAAAAAACAAGTTTACCAAGACAGAAATTTGACTGATTTGAAATTAATTGATTTAGTAGAAATATGCTAAAGTAAAACGAATTTTAAGATTTCGGGCTTTAGGATTTCTAATTTTTTTTTTACTCGATTCTTGATCTTGATAGTAATATATAATAATAATAACATTTGCCAAATTTCACTTTTATATTTATATTTTTTTAACGTTCTTTGGATGTATGTAATCTCTTTTATTTAAATTTTTATTCCTTCTCTTTTATTAAATTGTATCTTTACTCTTTAGTTATTTGAGTAACCTCCACTTTGTTTGTCGTTATTATTTTAATTAGTTTCCTGCGGTTTTAATTTGTAATCTTTTTTATTTTTAGTATCCTTTAACCACCGTAGGAGACGAGGGTTCTTCCACATTTCCTACGGTGGGTCGGATCCGACCATGCTGGCTTCTGAAGGGCGTAATCATTAAATAAATCAGTAATTATGCAGGAAAAGGATAAATATTGATTATAAACTAAAAAACAAATATTTT
>CM032231.1:138127500-138217500 GCA_019009955.1 Riptortus pedestris | reverse complement strand
GATAAATATACATAGAGGTAACACAACCGAGAATGCTCAGTAAATGTGCAATACCTCATCCTAGATATTCCTTAGTTATATCATCATAGTATTAATTTTAATCAATTTCCCCGTACAATTTATATCTTTATTTTTTTTTTCGTCTTCTCAGAACTGCGATTACATTTGAAGACTGTTTCTGTTGGTAAAATATTTTTAACTATTTACCTAGCTGTAGGGTTGAATAACGTAGTTAAATACCTAAATGTGAAATACATTAGGAAAGTATTTGTAAAATGAAAATTATTAAATTAAATTATAATTTCAGGTAATATTAAAAAAAAAAAAAAAAAAAAAAAAAAAAACGTATCCATAAATGCAATTTGCTTTCATTTTTACTATAACATCTGAAGACCCTCCTTTATATATATTAATTAAAACATGTAATATATTAACATCCACTTTAGCTGATTGGGAGGATTTATCTACTGATTACCACCCTTTTCTAGTCAGACTGGTACTAAGGATTTTATTTAATTAGTTCTTTACTAAATAAATAGTATTTCATTTAATGATTTCGTCACTAAATAAATTACTATTTTTCAGATGAGAATCGATATACCACTCTGGGTTTACCATATCAGATTAAGACAAGCACTTCTATTCATATGTCAAACCTGAGCACCATTAACCTTCCGATAGGCGCGCCTCCTAGTCGGACACGGATGAGCGCGCGTATCTCGCAGATACTGCTTGTTTCTGATAAACATATCCGTCTATTTAATCGTCATATCTATATTATATACATGTTTAAAAAGGTAGATATATTTATTGGTACTGGTCATGGGTTTATATAAAAAAAAAAAAAATACAAAAATTACAATAAAAATTTATTTAAAAAGAAACATTACATTTTATCATACATTTTTTTTTTGTCACAGCTTCTTAAGGAACTCAAAAAACTACAAGATTGCTTTTTAAAAAGGAAAAGCTTCACAATGTTATACTTAAAAACTAGCTCTATGAAAATCGCTAATTATTTATATAAAATACAATCATAGCAAACATTTTTTGAATGCTGCAAACAAATAAACTGACTACATATCTCACACTTGAAACGGGTGATTCTAGTTTGTAAACATGGCCTACATCGTTTTTAGGAGGCTCTTGAATTTGATCTTTTCCCTCTTCTTGTTTCTCTTGATGCTCTTCAGCAAGCCTCACTTTTTTCAAAATTTTATTACGAAGTCCTCCTGTCACTTTTGCACGTCTCCTTTGTATGTGTTCCTGTACAAGTTCATCATAAAGTTTTCTGATATATTTTCTTCTCTTGATATTATTGTTGGTGTTTCCTTTATATAATATAAATGAGTTTATGACAGCTACATTCATTATAAAAAAAAAAACACCACTAGAGGCCATCTTTTTAGCAGATTTCCCTTAAGGGAAATCAGCTATTGAGGTCGTACTCATGACGCGAGTTTTGAAAAATTTCCTCAAATGTCCATCGATCCTACCCAGGAGATGACGAAAATGAGGTCCGTTCAAAATTATATATATATATATATATATATATATATATTTGTCTGTTAACGCTCTAGCGGTCGCAATTTTTGTTTGATCGTTACCAAACTTCATATTTAAGCGTTTTACGTAAAAAGAGAGATCAAGTTCGTTAACGGCTGAAATCGGACCAGTGGGAGGGGGAGGGTTAGAGGGGGGATTTTTGAAAATTCAAAATCGGATCGAAAAATTGTATAGAATCAATCTTATTGTAAATTAAATTTACTATAAATATTGTTCTATACATTTATTCTGTATCTTGAATATTAACCGAGATATTTGCATTTGTATTGTGTGTGTGGTCGACGGAACCCCGCCATGTTCCGGACTCTCCGCCGAGAGCTCTGGTGGCCGTTTCCAGAACTATTCGTCCCTCGTGAATAGGTTTAGAGATCCCTTCCTACTACAGCTGTTATGAGGAGGATTTCTCTATTGTAAAACTTCACGTGGGAAATCTGCTTAGTTTACGCAGCCCCTGCGTGACGGACTTTTGTATTTCTCGCTACGTTGTACGATCCGCATAGTTTGTCAAGAGTATCTACTCCTCCTTTAGTCAGGTTATAAAAACTTATAATTTCTGGTTTCATGAGATCCCCTGTTTCTTCATCGATATTGCCATCGTTGTGAAGGCTCGAAATCAACAAAACATTCTTATACTTCTTTGGCACGTATGAAACAAGTGTTGCGTCTTTTTGATAACCAAACAGGCTTGTCTGGGGTGCCCGCTTTCTAGTAGCTGTGAATTCAGGGGGAATCTGAGGCTTGTTTTTTCGTATAGTCCCAACGTATGAAACTTTTTTTGATGCCAAGTCCTTTACCAAATCGTAGTCCGTAAACCAGTTGTCGGCCGTGATGTTTCTCCCACTGTAGAAAATAGGTTCTGCTAACCTTCTTACAACATCAGAAGGTTTATTGCTTATACTAAATGGGCCTTCTGGTTGGGTACCGGCATATATTTCCATATTATATGCATAACATAGTCGAGAGTCGGTCAAAGCATAAATTTTGATCCCATATTTACTAGGTTTTTTTGGAATATATTGTATGAAACCGCAACGCCCTCTAAAAGCCTCGAGTTTTTCGTCGATTGTGACATTCTCACCAAGCGAATAGCATTTTTGACAGTTGCCAACAAATTCTTCAAAGATACTTCTTATAGGAGCTAGGCGGTCAGTTATTCTTCGTTCTTCTCTTGTTTCCAAGTCATCAAAACGAATAGTTCGCATTAAAAATTGGAATCGTTTTATACTCATGACCGTCAGAAAGTTATCCATTCTCCATAATTCATCGAGATTCAGGCGATTCGCGTGGTACACCCCAGCGAGATAAAGTAGCCCGAACAAGGCTTTTATTTCCACTTTGTCTGTCTGTCGAGCGTCCCTTGAACGAGAATAGTTATCTTGTATGGTAATAATAAATTTGTTTGTATTGTCTACAATGCATTGAATCATTGTGTCAGTGATAAGGCATTTCCATGAATCGAAAATATTAGTAACGTTTTTAGCAGGGCCGATGATTCCAGGCAGATGAATTAAAATATTTTGTTTAGCTCGCCTTTGTCTGTTCTTCGGCTGTTTTTGCCATGTCCAAACATTGATTATTTTTTTCTTTTTCTTTTGAATAGCTTGAAAGGTTATCTGAGTGGTCTCATTTTCGTCATCTTCTGAGCTGGATTGAGCACTCATTTCGGTATCTGAATTTTCATATCTTTCCGAGATGTGCTCTTCTTGATCAATATCACTATCTTCTTGAAAACAGTTATCAGGATCACTCTCATCGTCGGTATCACTCATAATTGCATTTAGTACAGCTTCCACATCCAAAGGATTGTTCAAATTAAAAATCTTTTTGTCTGACTGAAATAAAATAAACATATATAACAAATAAAAATGTAATAAATAAAATGATGCAGTTATTAAAGGTCGCGTGTATCCAACAGATACAAGTCCGTTTAATTTCAGTGTTTGTTTGAATCAAATGTAAAATCGATTTGTATGTTAGTTTAAATTACCAATGATTTACAAATTCCATATCAAATAATTATAAATAAAATATTTAAAAAACTTACGTGGATGGTCGCCCGTATTCCTGAGATACAAAACACGTTTTTCTACCTTAATGTGTACCGTAGGAATCCGCAATCAAGACTGTGCTAGGGCGGGGGTCGAAAGGGGAGGGTAGACAAGTGGGGAAATCGAAAGCCCACGAAGGACCGAAGAACAGTAAACAAACATTTCCGCTGCGTATCTAGTACATTCCTGCGCCTATCGGAAGGTTAATTAAAAGGTCTATTATAAATTTTATATTTTTGGCCCTATTCTCAGAATACACTTTAAGCCGAAGAAATGTTAATACATTGTTCTGAGGGCTAATATTACAGTCATATTACATTTCATTCCTTCATTATTTTTGTCTGTTAAAAACACAATAAATGCCATTTCCGTCCAGTTACGCCCCGGTCTTATTAAAGCGGGCGAGAGCTTTAATACAATTGTTGTATAAAGAGTCGTAATAAATAGCTTGTGAAAGGCCTCGGGCCTGTAGAGGATCCCTTTCACACCAGCCTTTCACAAACCAACCAAGCCTTAGTCTCAGTTTTATTATAACCTCCCTTCTTGTCTAGTCTTTCTGCAACTCTCTAGAAAAAAGAAAATTATTTTTGTGACTCTTGTTATTTTTCTATTTTATTTTTTTCATTTTTGTGGGATGTAAAATAATTAAGGAAATAGCATAAAGAATTTTTAGATTTTAATATAAATCTGGATGTACAAAATAAGTCAAAATAGTTTTATTAACAAGAAAATACACCAGTTGCATCTTCTCTGCCTATTGACACAAAAAGTCCGTCACGCAAGGGCTGCGTAAACTTAGCAGATTTCCCATGTGAAGTTTTAAAATAGAGAAATCTGCATACTGGTAACACAACACCACTGTGATTAAATCAAACGGTAATGAGAAATCTTTCAGTTAATTAAAATAAATTCCCAACTGAAACGGCTTCAGAATTGTAAAAATAATTTATATTTTTATAACTCAAATTTTAGTAGTTCAAGAACTAAAGAAGGGAGGAGGGGCGGATGTACAGAACGTATTTGCAAAGATCTCATAAAGTAAGGAAGGTAAGGTGAGATTAGAAGAAGCTTCCACCTGAGCCGAGTAGTTACGGAAACGGCCGACCTAATCCGAACTATTCCCGACCATAGACTTCATAAAAATGCAAATATCTCGGTTAATATTCAAGATAGAGAATAAATATATATATAACAATATTTATAGTAAATTTGATTTTCAATAATAGTTCTATACAATATTTCGATCCGATGCACAATAACGGATATATTATGAATTTTCAAAAATCTCCCCTCTAAACCCCCCCTTCCACTAGTACCAATTTCAGCCATTAACGAACTTGATCTGTCTTTTTACATAAAACGGTTAAATATCTAGTTTCATAACGATCAAACAAAAATTGCGACCGCTAGAGCGTTAACAGACAAATATATATATATAATTTTGAACGGACCTCATTTTTGTCATCTCCTGGGTAGGATCGATGGACATTTACGACCTAAATACCTGATTTTCCTTGAGGGAAATCTGCTAAAAAACCCCTTGGAATGTCAAGCAGGCAAAACTTATATTAATCAACAAACAAAAAAAAAACAGTTGCTTAGAATATAGTGTTAAATCGAAATTAAAATACAATAAAAAAATCATAGTAATACTAAAAAAAAAATTGTGTATCACAAAAAAAGGTGAGGGGAAACCGTCATTAATTAAATACATACAGGCACACTAGTCACCAATTGAAAAATTACTATTAAACACTAAATTACTAAATATGACTAATAAAAAATGGTAAAAATATGTACTATTGTCCAACCTTAATTTGTCAATTAATAAAAAATAAAAATGAGCTGGATGAATTATCCGATTTTTTAAATTACAAACTTTAGTCGTACGAAACGGCTGAATAGAATCGTTTAATTATTTGTATATGTATTAAGGGAATGAGTTTATTTAATTAGAGCAATTTGATACTTAACTCCTAAAACATTTTTCTATGGTTGAATATGTTTAGTGATGACCGCCGTTGGTACTGTCCTTATTTGATGTGAGTGTTAGCAGATTTCCCTTAAGGGAAATCAGCTATTGAGGTCGTACTCATGACGCGATTTTCGACAAATTTCTTCAAATGTCCATCGATCATACCCAGGAGATGACGAAAATGAGGTCCGTTCTAAACTATATATATATATATATATATATATATATATATATATATATATATATATATATATATATATATATTTGTCTGTTAACACTCTAGCAGTCGTAATTTTTGTTTAATCGTCACCAAACTCGGTATTTAATCGTTTCATGTAAAAAGGAAGATCAAGTTCGTTAACGTCTGAAATCGGACCAGTGGGAGGGGGGGTTTAGAGGGGGGATTTTCAAAAATTCGAAATATCTCCGTTATTATGCATCGGATCGTAAAATTGTATAGAAGCAATCTTATTGAAAATTAAATTTACTATAAATAATGATATATACATTTATTCTGTATCTTGAATATTAACCGAGATATTTGCATTTGTATTCTGGGTGTGGTCGCTATGTTTGGACTTTCCGCCGAGAGCTCTGGTGGCCATTTCCATAACTATTCGTCCCTCGTGAATAGGTTTAGAGGTTAGGTTAACTGTTTTTTGGGGCTAGAAACTACTGGGTTATTACGCCCTAAATAATGTTTTAGGTTTAGAGGTTTCTTACTACTACAGTTGTTATTCGGCAGATTTCTCTATTGTATAACTTCACGTGGGAAATCTGCTTAGTTTACGCAGCCTCTGCGTGACGGACTTTTTAATTACTTAGATTGGAATAAAACTACATCAGCTGGCATAACGATGGAATTTATTGCATTCTCAAAGCCTGCAATATTATGTAGATATTAATAACAAATAGGGTTAACTAGTGAATTTTTTAGTGATTCCTGATTATAATATACGACATATACATTTACCTTAAACATTTTAATCAAGTATCACAGAAAAAAAAATAATGATAATAACAATTCACCAAGTAACCCTATTTATAATTAACCCTATATTTCGCCGGCTTTGAGAAATGTGATATTTCTCTAAAACTTGTGTTAAGTAGTCTATAAATGACTATTAATAATAACAGAATAGAATAAAAGTCCGTCACGCAGGGGCTGCGTAAACTAAGCAGATTTCCCACGTGAAGTTCTACAATAGAGAAATCTGCCCAATAACAAGTGTAGTAAGTAGTAAGGGATCACTAAACTTATACACGACTGCCAAATAGTTACGAAACCGGCCGCCAGAGCTCTCTTCGGAAAGTACCAAACAGTTCACTCCTGCCGACCAATGCAGAATACAAATGCAAATATCTCGGTTAATATTCAAGATACAGAATAAATGTATAGAATAATATTTATAGTAAATTTAATTTGCAATAAGATTGATTCTATAGGATGTTTCGATGTTTTTACTTGCTCCTATCCTTTTTGTCTATAACTGAATAGTTTTATATAAAATGTTACAATTACCTGCTCTTTTCTGTTCCAGTCAAGGCATGCACTCTAATATACATATTTGAGAATACTAAATTCTTATAAAATGTAATTCACTTATAATGTCGAATTTGTTTGTCGAACTTTTTAACATCGTAAAAAAAAAAAAAAAAAAAAGAAAAACAAAATGCGCAAATGAAAAATAAATACTCTTGATTTTTTATACGACGAAATTGAAAAATAGCGGAAAGGCAGAGTCGTATTTTTTTATTAGCAGATTTCCCTTAAGGGAAATCAGCTATTGAGGTCGTACTCATGATGCGAGTTTCGAAAAATTTCTTCAAATGTCCATCGATCCTACCCAGGAGATGACGAAAATGAGGTCCGTTCAAAATTATATATATACATATATATATATATATATATATATATATATATATATATATATATATATATATATATATTTGTCTGTTAACGCTCTAGCGGTCGCAATTCTTGTTTGATCTTTACCAAACTCGGAATTTAATCGTTTTATGTAAAAAGGAAGATCAAGTTCGTTAATGGCTGAAATCGGACCAGTGGGAGGGGGGGTTTAGAGGGAGGATTTTTGAAAATTCAAAATATCTCCGTTATTATGCGTCGGATCGAAAAATTGTATAGAACAAATCTTATTGCAAATTAAATTTACTATAAATATTGTTATATACATTTATTCTGTATCTTGAATATTAACTGAGATATTTGCATTTGTATTCTGCGTGTGGTCACCAGTAGGCTATGTTCGGACTTTCCGCCGAGAGCTCTGGTGGCCGTTTCCATAACTATTTGTCCCTCGTGAATAGGTTTAGAGGTTAGGTCAACTGTTTTTTGGGGCTAGAAACTACTGGGTTATTACGCCCTAAATAATGTTTTAGGTTTAGAGGTTTCTTACTACTACAGTTGTTATTAGGCAGATTTCCCTATTCTAAAACTTCACGTGGGAAATCTGCTTAGTTTACGCAGCTCCTGCGTGACGGACTTTTTAATTACTTGACATGGAACACGCATGCGGCAAAATATGATTAATTTATATTTACTGAAACATGATCAAGAATATCTTAGTAAAGTATTTCATTTTTTCTTTTTTGGCTGGAGTAAAATCAGAAAGGACCTGGAGCGTCCAAAACAGTACTAACTGAACAGGTAACTGGAATGGGCTCTGTAGAGGCGTACACTAAAGAATAATTCCTCAATTTTTTTTTTTATTATTATAAATATCATTAATATTTATTAGAAATTATTGTCTTTTTTCCCCCATAAAAAAGAAATTTAATTAAGATCGATTTAATTAAAATTAATAGGATAAGGAAAAATAACCAATATTCATATTCATTTTTGAGCAGTATAGGTTTATTTGACTCCAAGAACAATAATAAACTGGTCAATATATCTACAATGGGCATCCCACGTTTCATGATCAAAACTATAAATATGACTCATTTTTCGGCAATAAATGAATTACTAAGAGCTTCCGTTATCCAACATTTATATTTCGAAGAGAAACCATTATTATACCATTTAGTTTCTGGGTGACAGCAAGTTTATCGTAGGTTTCTCTATATTATATATGGGCAACAACGAGACATTTTGAAAAACCCAATTGATGGCTAAGCAAAGGGAAAATGCTGAATCGGTTTTTCGAGCTTAGAAATGAGATAGTAGATTTTATGCATATAAAAGATGTACCATTATCTCAATTGAATTACCTATAGTCGACCTTACTGGCTATTTGAATGATTTAAATTTGAAAGTTCAATAAGAAGGGCAGTTAGTAAATAACTTTTACTGCCATTTAAATGCGTTTCAGAACAAAATCCGCTTGTGGGAGGCACAGATGCTGTCTGGTAACAGTTACCATTTGACCATGCTCTCTGCGTAAGAAAATATTACTTATTCTCAGAACTCAAGTTACTGTCGGAGCAATTCTCGAACAGATTTAGCGATTTCGAAAACATGGAAGACTGCATCAATTTATTTGCTACTCCAACAAAAAGTAATGTACAAAATGCTCTAATACACTTGCAAATGGAGTTGATCGAGATTCAAAAAAAAACTCACTCTTAAAATCTAAATTTGAAGGCTTGGAGCTGTGCATTTATACAAAAAACATCTCGAAAAAGACAATTTTCCCCAGCTTAGAAAATTCCCAAGAAGATAGATTTGTGCGTTTGGCAGTACTTATAAAGGCGAACAGTTCTTTTCGATTATGAAAGATAATAAATCAAAACATCTTACAAGGCTGACTGACGATAACATGGAAAATCCTTTTCGTCTTTGTATCAATGGAATTAATCCAAACATCGATGGATTAGTTTCTCAAATTCAAGCTCAAGTGGCCCTTTGATTTCGGTGTCGCTATTTAATCTTCGATGTTTGTAATAATTTAACATTTTATGATTTAATTATAATGCTGTGCCTATTTTTTATCTCATTTTGTTATTATAATTTTAAATTATTATAATTACATTGTCGTATAATTCATTTCTGATATCTATCGTTCTAAATTATGAACACTGCTTTAAAATGCACTACTTTTAAAAGCGGCCCGCGAACGTATTTGCACACTGAAGTTTGGTCCACAACTTGTCAAAGTTTGCCCATAAATGCTCATATTTCGGGTAAAGCAAATGAATGGCTGGACTTATACTGTTCGTGGTACAGAGCATTGGTTCAAATCCAATCTTTATATGTTCACGGTAAACCATTTCATTTTCAACCAGTGAACTACTTGTAACACTGCTAGTACAGATATATTTTTATTTATTTTATGACTTAACGTCAGCTTAATGTATCCATGTCAGGGAGTGGCCTGGGTTTTTATTTATTGAGGCCGTGATTAAAGAAATTCTCTTTGTCCATAAGTTAATTTGAAAGCAGTGCTGACAATTTTCAAAGGGAATATAGACCGACGACTTAACATGCATGGCTAATCTGGGCCCTGCGTTAAACATTAACAGTCAAATAAATAAAGAATTATACAGCTGCCTCACTTTAAGGAAACTTTTTCATACTTTTTACATTTAACAGGCATTTTAATATAAAAGTTATTAAAAAAAAACTTCCTAAAATAAGACGGATATGTAATACAGAACTTTTTCCAGGCTTTTATTTAGGCTCCCATAAAAAGCTTTTTCAGACAATTAAGTGAGTTTTCCACGGAGGAAAAACTCAGCTAAATGCTCTTTGAAGAAAGGAAATTGCGATACAAAATACCTTGTCTTCCAATTTTAAACACCAGTGGAAAATATCTTGTGTTCCAGTAATAAAAGATTATTTATTTAAAGGACTCAAATTATACATTTAACAAAAAAAATAATAATTTAGATGATTGTAAATTTTTTCTATCTTTCAATCTATACTCCCACCAAGTAAATTCAAAATTATCAGTGGAGTAAGATTAAATTGTAGACTGCATACTCGTACTGACTATTGATTCTCATTGGTCGGCTTATGTTGGCTACAGGCTATGGAGAGATGACTGTCTAAAACTCTGCCAACGAATGGAATTTACTCCATTCATGTCAAATGCATCTTGGTGTCAATGCAGTTATCCCTGTGATCCTATCACTCCTGGATGGTCTGATGCAGATGGCAACGGGAAACTACTGCATGCCCTTGTTACACAAATCATAAAACTCATTAATACATACAAAAGTATTCTGAACACAAATGACATTTTACATTTTTGACTATTTTTGTAATCAAATCCATCAAAAATATTGGCAAAATTATGTTTTGACGGAAACGAAACTCTCAGGGGTATTTAAAAAATCGAGCACTTAAAACCAAGGAATTGAAGTCGGACAATACATTTTAGTAGTAGTACATACATATGACACGAATTTCCAAAAAGGTCCTCATATTCCCATCGACTCCACATGACAAAAATTAAGTCCGTCCAGAATAATATATATGTATATATATATATATATATATATATATATATATATATATATACACACATATATAAATTCTAACCTCTGTCTGTACATTGATTTTTTTCGCGAAATTTCACGATAACTTTTCGTTTCACATGTCATAGACTCTATAACTGCATTTTGTTTCTTTCGTGTATGTTTTGTTTGTTTGTTAACTTTTCTACACGCATAAACGACTGAACGAATTTTATGAAACTTGGTTTGTATATTACTTCTAACCCAACTTAGACTTTAGGCTATATTAGTATCCTCTGAGACGAACAGGAGTCAGGGTTATAAGGGAGGCCTGAATTAAACTAGCGATATTTCGTTTCCTATTGCTTTTTCTGCCAATACGCCTATAACAAAAGTTGTTTTTATTTTGTAATTTAGAGTAACTTTTGTTATATGCACTTTTGCCGTATGCGGAAGTTTTAATGAGTTATACGCTAATACTACAGAGGGAGTCCACAATGTTATTTGGCACAAAAGACTAAACCGAACTATACCAAACTCGGTATGTGAATTAGTAACTAAAGCACCTACCTTATAATGAATGTCATACTAACATTTCTTGGGACGGGGCAGGAGTGGGGGTTATATGGAATGCCTGAAATTAAAAATAGCGATATTTCTTTTTCCTATTGTTTTTTCTGCCAAATATGCACATAACAATAGATGTTCATTTTGTTATTTAGAGTAACCTTTTGCTATATGCACTTTTGCCGTATACGGAGGTATAAATGAGTTATACGCTAAAAACTATAGCGGGAGTCCACAATTTTATTTGGCACAAAAGACTCAACCGAACTAAAACCAAACTCGGTATGTGAATTTAGCAATAACGCCTTCCTATATATAAGCCATACTATTTCTAGGGACGGGCAGAAGTGGGGGGTTGTAAGGGAGGCCTGAAATTAAAAATAGTGATTTCCAAATGGGGGTTTTCGGCAAATATGCACGTAACAAAAGTTTTTTATTTTGTTATTTAGAAAAATTGCTCAACACTTCTTTTCAATATGAACTACTAGGTACCTCAAATGAAAAAAATTATTCAAATGTATGTCAATATTTTCTCATAAATAATTCAAATCTATGCATAATGCACAGGAAACGGGAAATATGACAATATGGACGACAGTGAAGTCTTACATAAAAAAATAATTTTATTATTAACAAATCCACAGAAATACGACGGGTGTTAACCCTAAACACTGGGACGGGTAAATGTCAAAATATTGTGCAAAGTAATAAAGCCTTGCTTCCGAGCGAAGCCGGGTATCTGAGCTAGTATATATATATATATATATAAAGACACACACACACATACGCTTGCTTGTTACCACTCTATCGTCACAATTTCGGTTTGATCGGTAAGAAGCTCGAGATATAAGTGTTTCAAGCAAAACTGAAGTTCATTTTCGTTAACATCTGAAATTGAACCAGAAATAGGGAGGGTTTAGGGAGTAATTCGAAAATTCAATATATTTCCTTGTACTGTAAAATGTTATATGACAAATCTTGTTAAACTAGTATTGTTCTATTCATTATTTTGTTAATTTCTATTTCTTCCGTACCCCCCCCCCCCTTCTACTCATCGGTTTTTTTTTTTTTTTGTTTTTTTTTTGTTTTTTAAAATAGAAATATAGGATACGTGATGAGATAAGGTCAAGAGTGTGTTACGTCAGCGTGAGGCAATCTGCTTAGTTTATGTTATTGATTTATAAAAAAAATACCGACGTTGTATAAAAATCAACCCCTATTAATTAACACAAGAGCTTATTTATTAAACTTTCAAGAGACTGTTTAAGTTTTGTGACGTGTACCAACTTGAATGTCTAATATTCTAATTCGAAGTATCACTGTTGGGATAACTCCAAAAATCTAAAATCGTGCACACGTTAATCAACAACAAACGTTTTACAAAACAAAGAAACCGTTTGAAAATTTTTAAAAAGTCCGTCACGCAGGGGCTGCGTAAACTAAGCAGATTTCCCCTGTGAAGTTTTTACAATAGAGAAATCTGCATACTGGTAACACAATACCATTCGTGATTAGATATAGAGAAATCTTTCAGTTAATTAAAATAAATACCCAACTGAAACAGCTTCTGAATTGTAAGAATAATTTATATTTTTAATAACTCAAATTTCAGTAGTCCAAGAACTAAAGAAGGGGGGGGGGAGGTGGCGAATGAACAAAAACGTATTTGCTTAAATCTCACAAAGTAACGAAGGTAGGTAAGGTTAAAAACGCCAGGTTAGAAGAAGCTCCTGAGCCGAGAAATGACGAAGATGACCGACACAATCCGAACTATACCCCACCACAGACTTCATAAAAATGCAAATATCTCGGTTAATATTAAGGATAGAGAATAAATGTATAAACAATATTTATAGTAAATTTAATTTGCAATAAGATTGATTCTATACAATCTTTCGATCCGATGACATAATAACGGAGATATTTTTGAATTTTCGAAAATCCCCCCCTACTAAACCCCCCTCCCTCTGGTCCGATTTCAGCCATTAACGAACTTTATCTGTCTTTTTTTACATAAAAATGGTTAAATATCGAGTTTTCGTAACGAGAAAACAAAAAAATTGCGACCGCTAGAGCGTTAACAGACAACAAATATATATATATATATATATATATATATATATGTATATATATATATATATATATATTTATATATATATATATTTTGAACGGACCTCATTTTCGTCATCTCTTGGGTAGGATCGATGGACATTTGAAGAAAATTTTCGAAAATCGCGTCATGAGTACGACCTCAATAGCTGATTTCTCTTAAGGGAAATCTGCTAAAACGCAGAGATTTAAGGTTGCAACTCACCAATATGGAGCCTGATTTAGCTAGATTGGTGGAAAATGACAAGATTCATCAATTACACTGAATTTTGTATTTTAAAAAGTAATAACCTACTAAAGTCTTTTCACGATATTTGTATTATTCATTTTTGATTACACTTAATATTTACTACATTTCATGAATATTTATTTGTTATATTTTTATAAGAAAATAATATCAAGTTTACTCACTTAACGAACCTCAATGCTTTTCAGTTAGTATGTATTTTGTATCAATAGAAAAAAATTCCGTCACTCAAGCAGACTTAACTAACTAAGCAGATTTCCCACGTGCGCCAGGTATTTGCATTTATCTCAAAAAGTTCGTTGAGAACAATATTTAATATTTGAGCTTCAAATAACATGCTTCATTAGATAATAGCATATTGTTAATATAAAATGAGTAGGAGTGAGGGTTTACTAAAGACCGGAAACTAAAAAATGCAAGTATCTCTGTTAATAATCAAGGTAGTGAAAACATAAAAATAACAACATTTATAGAACATTACATTTGCAATAAGATTGGTTCTATACTATTTTTTGATACCACGCATAATAATGGAGATATTAAGAATATTCCTAACTCTCCCCCTCCCCCTGATTCGATTTCAGCCGTTAACGAACATGATCTTTTTTTTTGTAGAAAACGATTATATATCAGGTAGTGGTAACGATAAGACAAAAATTGCGACCACTAGAGCGGTAAAAGACAATTTTATATAGGATCGATGGACATTTGGAGAAACATTTCGAAAATCGCGTCATGAGTACGACCTCAATAGCTGATTTCCCTTAGGGGAAATCTGCTAAAAAACCAGTGATATGATTTTTATATAATTTAGGTATGGGGTCTGAGGTATGAGCTCATTTTGGAAGAATGATCTGTTGCCCAAAATAGTTTTGGAATCGCTGCTCTAAGGCATTTTGCTAAAGATCGGAGCAAGCAAGTAGTGTCATTGAACTCTTCTCCCACATTAGACAATTCTGATTTGAATTTGGGCTGTTTTTGATATCAAAGGCGGCATTCAAGATAATGGCGAGAAGCACGACGGGGCCCGCCATAACATAGCCCGTTGCAACTTGTTACCATAGAGTCTATTCAGCTTATCGCTGTACTAAAAATTGCGAACAATGTTAATTACGGACGTTTTGCGGAATTTCGCTGCCTCGAACCAGCGCTGTAGCTCCCAACTTCCACCGAGTGGGCCAATTATAATTTTCTTTTCCATTTTAAATGGATGGGAATAAAGGAAGGAAATTACCCCCAAAAACCCTTAAAGTAGCGGCCTTTCCATTTAGCATGAAAAGAAAACCACTCCTTTTTTTTTATCCAGCTGAGAGATATTCTTCGTACTTTACGGACAAAGAAGAAAAAAATTTCATCAGAAATTCCATTGTATTAATGGTTTGGAAGGGAGTTCTTCTTCTACTTCTTTGGAATGTACTTGATTGCTCAAGTAATATAAGGAATTATTATTTTAAAAAATTCCTTACCTCAAATTATAAAGAATTTTCAAACGAAACTTAATTAATTTCTTGAACTTTATCCTTTCAAGCAGCAGTAATAAAATGCTCTAATTTCTTCTTCTCTTTAAAAAAAATCCTTCACGCAGGGGTTAAGTAAATTCAGCAGATTTCTCATTTGCAATTATGTCACACTAGTGAAGAAGAAAATATGAGTAACTCTGTTAGTATTTGACGAAACATACATAGAACAACAATCGTAATTCAACAATTGTTTCTATAAAACTTTTAGGTCAAATTTATAACGCAGGTATTTTGAATTTTTAAACCCTCCTCCCTCTAAGCCCCCACCATTCACAGTCCGAATTCAACTGATAACAAATACGATCTTTATTGCTGACTCAAACGTTTAAAAATTGATCAAGGTATAGATCAATTAAACATTTTTGAACTTATCAATTAAACATATTTTCTTGAACTTAAAATCTTAATTGATGACGATATGATACAACGAATACACATATATCTGGCAGGTCTCTAGAAAATAATATTTAATATATAAGCTTAATGTAAAGTGGTTCACATTATTACAAACTTATTATAAATATTGCATGAGTAGAAGTTTACTAAAGACCGAAAACTAAAAAAAATGCAAGTACATAACAAGATTTATCGAGCATTACATTTGCAATGAGATTGATTCTGTACAATATTTCGATCCGGCTTATAGTAATGGAGATATTTCGAATTTTCTAAATTCTCCCCTCCCACTTGTCCGATTTCTGCCAATAACGGGCTTGATTTATTTATTTATTTTTTTTTTACGTAAAACGATTAAATACCGAGCTTGGTAACGATTAAACAGAAATTGTGACCACTAGAGTGTTTATATATATATATATATATATATATATATATATATATATATATATATCATAATTCGTATGTTGCTGGATGTGGGAGTGCAGATCTGGGAAACGGGCCTCAATAACAAGAAGTCTTCCCACCAATTTATTTATTGATATTTTGGCAATAACGTGCCATCATCAGGTGCTAACAAAGAAACAAGCTTAGGCCAAGTTATGCATCCAACAATTACATTTTGAAATATTTTAACAAAATAGAATTTCATACTAAAATCAGTATGACTGCATCAGTCCAACTGCAAGCGATATTGCAATACCCAATACCTCCTTCCACCACTACAAGCAAAATTTAGCGATATTTCATGCATACGCTAATCGATTGCTGGATATTCCAATGAGTGAAGAAGAATACTCTCGTGAGCTAAAATTTGAGGAAAGAAAAGCACGAAAATGCCCCACACGAGGTAGCTTTATTAGCAAGGGAATATAACCACAAACTAATTCAGAAATTGGAACCTCTCTACATTGAGCTGGAGAGACGGAGCGGTGTCTGCCTAAATGTGCAATTGGAAATGCCAAGTTCTGTCCTGTTGAGTAGGCCTCCTCCATCTCTGCTAGTCGCCAGTAGTGGCCCCAAAGCCGTGGCGTTAACGTCAATTATACAGCAGAAGGTAGGATAATTGTTAATTTATAGTAACTTTTTCATAGGGTATACATGTGTTGTTAATGTTTAGAGTATTTATTCACTTTAACTATTTTAATTAATTGAACTATAATATATTCTTTTAATGTTTGACTTAGATTCTAGTAGTTTTAAGATAGGACGTTTTCGTAAGACTGATTTTAGTATGAAATTCTATTTTGTTAAAATATTTCAAAATGTAATTGTTAGATGCATAACTTGGCCTAAGCTTGTTTCTTTGTTGTTTGTTGGTTAGCACCTGATGATGGCACGTTAGTGCCGAAAGGCCTTGTGCGTCAATAATAAATTGGTAGGAAGACTTCGTGTTATTGAGACCTGTTTCCCAGATATATATACATATGTAGTTTTGAACGGACCTCATTTTTTTGATCTCCTGGGTAGGATCAATGGATATTTGAAGACTTTTTTCAAAAAAACGCGTCATGAGTACGACCTCAATAGCTGATTTCCCTTAAGGGAAATCTGCTAAAATAGGAGTACATGTAGTCGATGGGTAGTGCTTTGGGCTATCATCAGAGAAACTTTAATGCAAAAGCAACATTCGGGATGAAAAAAGAGAAGGAAATGACATTTCCATTGACGTTCTATTATTGAGTTAATCAACTGGTATTACATCTTGTTTCAAACGGACAAAAAAAAATATTAATTGACCGTCGCTCGGGAAGTTTACAATTAGATTATAACTTCAGGAGCAAACGAAAAAGTTGGAGGGAGCACAGGTTTTAACTCCATTTAAATTGGCTTTCCAGCCAAAGTCGATAACTGGGTTTACTTGATTTGCTACTTCGTTAAAGTAGGGTCCTCTCCCACCCTTTCAAAATCAGCTGATATTTTCTGTCGGCACATGTGTCCTTCGACAAGGTACAGCTGTTTATTCAATAGCTCATCATCTAGACTCCAGTTTAAAAGCTCGCATGGAGGACGGGTAAAATAAACAGATATCCCAAATACAGGGTTCCACTTTCTCTCACTTTATTATCTAGTATGCATTTTGTAAGAACTCTATGTAAACAAGTCGGTAAAATTGATAATTGAGGATAGATGAAAGGGTTAGAGTAAAATTCAAATAAAAGAAACCCAGTGGTATTGTATTGACCATTAGTCATTGTTAAAGGCATCAATGCGATTCCATGTATGAAGTTATTCAACTCAGTACCTCGATAGATTAATACACTTTCATTAAACTTAACAGTCATTATCAGGTTTAATATGGTCATGACCTACCCTCCCCCCCCCCCTCTTTTCTAAAAAAACACTTCTTTATTGTAAAAAATGTAATAAGAATTATTAACATAATTTAATTTAAACAGAACTGAAACCTTAACACTCCAGTAGTCGCGGCTGATCTGTGAGATCGCTGATAGATTTCATATTGTATTCGCAGACACCCTTTGCGAAGGGACTGGTGCCGTGCTTCCTATCTTGCTAGAAGGGGTGCTGAGCATAGCCAGACTAGTAAAGACCTTTAAAGCATTTAACATAGAGTCGTCAGATTACGATCGATCCCCTATATACAGCGTGACCTCTGCTGTTAGTATTTCTGTTTATTTTAGAATTATTTTCTTTCATTATAAATCGATCTAAAACAATACATTAAAACACTAACTAAGTTAATTAAATACTAAATAAACTAAGTAAATTAAAACATTTTATAGCGATAATAATGACAGTAAATTTATTTTGTTAAACTGGAGGGGAAGATCTGTGAGATACAGCGCGAACACTTTTGTTTTAAATTAATACAAAATTTATTAATTTGTACTTGTGATATTAAATTTTTAATTTTATTTCATCAAGAGCAAAAATGTCTTCCCCCAACCATTTTTTATGATGTTACAAGTGATGAAGATATGAAGAAAATACATAGACTATTATTTGAGGTAGACGTGGATGAAGAAAGTGCTGGGGTACATCACTTTCCTGCTGCTGTAGAATATGAAATAGGAGATGAAAACCTGGACACAGTTGAACAAGAAAAAAATGAAGAAAGACAAGGTAATTCGGAAGTATAAACTCAGAAGAATGAAAAGTAATGAATCTACAAAGAAAAAAGCCTGCTTCGTCCATATAGAAGACTGGTTTTGTATATATGTATATTATACTTGTTTCCTATTAAGGTAAATGTACCAGTAATAGACACTTTAAGAGAATTTTTCAGCATTTTTTCAAACCTTACCATTAGTTTTTGTTGTGAGTTTTCGAAAATTGTGTCAGGTAGTGGCAAATTTACTGCCTTTTGAATTCTGAAAACTATTTGGCAATATTGCGCTGTTTTGCATTAACATTTTTAACAATTCTAATACCTTAATTTGCATCAGTAATAGACACCTGAAATTTTCAAAAATTTAGTAATAGACACATCTCTGTACTAGTAATTGACACTGATGTTTTTACTGGATGGAAATAGACAAATCATACATAATAATGAAAGCTTTTCATAATTTTTTTTTGTAATAAATATATAATGTGTTTAAGTAACAATGTACAAAACTATGAAAAATTAAATAAGCAATGCAGCAGAAAAATAATCTCAATTTTTTTTTGAAATTATATTATTTAATAACAAAAATGAACATTTCGGTGAAATTATAAATCTATTTCAAGGGGAATTGAAAACTGATATCTTTCTTCAAATTCCAGCGGCTTTGGAAGTATTTTTTTTATATCAGAATAAACAATTTTGATAGCTCCTTTATTATTTTGCACAAAAACAGTCCTCATTCTATTACAAGGACTGAATGTAACAACTTCATAATTATTATATTCTCCCACATCTGTTATTTTGGCAACGGCTTTTATTGTTTTCCTTTTCCCACCCACCAGTACAATGCAAATATCTCCTACTCTGCCCTGCACATTAACGTCATTTGTTAGGTTGATCGTATCTAGCACTTTTCTAAACGAATCAATATGTTTAGAGAAGGCATCTTCAATGTTATCCACTTCTGCACAACATTCTTGTGTATTATCTTCATCTTCATGTAGAGAAGTATTTTCTTTTACAAATTCTTCACCTTGAATCTCATCTACAGTGACCTGAAGGAATCCATTCCCTTTCTTCTTCAGATGATGATATTCCCTTACTCTTATTCCTTTTTCCTCTTTTTTAAATATTTTTGGCTGCCCTTTCTTCTGCTTTTTCCCCTCACTTGTTTCTCTTTCTCTTCCTTCTTTTTGAGCCTAGTTAAGGCCCTCTCTTTCTTCTTTTCTTCCAACTCTCGCTTCTTGAATCCTTTCTGTTCATGGTATTTTTGCCACTCTTCGGATGTTACTTCACTGGGTATTATCTCTTTCGAGCATCTTTTTCTTCTTATTTTTTTAGGTTCGGGTCAGAAAAATACTCTTTTGAAGGGACTTAAAATAAATGAGTTAGATAGAAGTTAAGGTAGATGCCGGCCCTTTCTTCCGTCTTAATGGTGATTTCCCTTTTGCTTTATATATATATTGGCACTCCATGTCTTTTAGCTGCTGTGGCTATTAGGACACCACGATGGACATCAGCAATAGCATTGAGCATACTTTCCTCAGGATATTTCCAAATTTTCAATTTTTGGGACCCATTGTGCTCACCTGTAAATTAATAAATAGACACTATGCCATGTATGTTAACTTATAATCAACAATTCAGTGAACTACATAAAATTTCCAGAGTATGGTAAATTTGTGTAACAAATATTTATTCATGTATTAGTATTAGACAGACTAATGCATCAGAAATTGACACTCATGTCAAATACTAGTTCCTATGGCCAGAAATGAATGAAACTTAGCCAGAATAACTTCATTAATAAATACAAACCAATTTAAAGAACATATGGATCGAAATATAAAAAAAATGAAAATCTCAGTATTAGACAGGGGTGTCTATTACTGGTTACAAACCTCGAGATGTGTTTTAGTAATAGACACCCCCTTCATGTGACGTACAAGTTAACTATAGGATGCCGTATCACAATAAACCAATTCCTAGAGAGTTTAAGATTAAGAAATGATGACCAGCTGTTAAAATACCTTACTTAGAAAAAAGTTATTGACAAAATTCTCAACTTAACTCCTTAAGAAAAGTGGTAAGAAAACCACGCTGAGGAAGACAACTCACCAAAACGTCACTAACAAATCAACTGCACCGGAAACATTATGGCTTCGCGCCATCAGCGTTCAGGGGTTACCGACCATAGTGTTCTAGCAGCACACCTGCCTGGATTTGGACCCTCTCAGTCGTGCCAAAGTCTTATTATTTTAATATAGATTTTCGAGTGTCTATCACTAACACAGTGTCTATTACTGGTACATTTACCTTATTTCTGTTATTTAAATTAATATCTTTTGTAATATAATAAATTTAACCATAAGTAACAGTATTTTATTTTATTTCCTTTCAAATGTTGCAGTTTATGGTTATACTATTACTGGGATTTAAATGCGATCTGAAAGATACAGCGCGACTACTTTTGTAGCAAATCTGGGTGGGACTACTGGAGTGTTAAAGGAGTTGTATGTTTGTTGGCAACAGTGAGTGAGGGAGGAGAGGTGGGAGACTTCCTTTCTGTCCTCTCATTGCCAACTTTATATTTCAGTGAGCCGTTTAAGCTATTAGCTTTTCCTGATGATTAAGATTTCTTTATTATTTTGAGTGTATGTATAAAACTCTTGGATTTTAACACTGGTAGGATTTGAATTGAGGAAATATTATAAAACTAGAGTATTATGACGGGTATGCACAAATGTATTTAGAAATGTAGAGTTTTTCAGAAAAATGGGAATTTTGTTGTCTCATAAATATATAATTTAAAAGAATGATCACCGGAGAGGTACACTCAGCTATTTATCGAATTTATTAACTCTAGACCACCCCAAATGATTTCCCGGGCAAAGCCGGGAGCCATAGCTAGTAGTAATGAATAATGGTAAAATGTTAGTTTATGTAAAAAACTTCGTAACGCATTTTAATGTGTGCCCTCATCCAATACTACGTGTAAACATTTTAATAGCCAGGATTACTCAAAATGCTTGTAATGAAATACAGGATCCCTGGATACCCATGGATGTGATGTGGATTAAAAAGTGGAGGGATATCTCTGCTAAAGCAAGGTTAACTTCCTTAAGACAAAAAAAATATAACCGATTTTGTTAAATGAATTTGTAATGTACGAATATTTTACATTAAATATTGTATAATAAATATGTACATTACTCGTTTCTGTGTGTTTTTATTCACTTTCTGCTGTTCCTCGGATTATCCAAACTTTTTTGTGTACCAGCCTTGCTCCGGTCCCGTGGGTGACGCATATGAGGGGTTCTACTGTAATACTAAATAAAACAAACAAGGAAAACTTGAAGAAAAATATATGACAAAATTAAAACTCAGTAGTTTAGCGATAAAATAAAAAAAAATAAAGAAAAAGACATCCTTTAAAGTTAGGATTAAGCCTGTCGGCAGCCTTTATAGGAATTCCTGAGACAATTTGCTTCACTCCACGCTTCATTTACTACAATGATGGCCTCTACTTTCTTCACCACTTACATTATCTCAATTTATTGTATTTTCAAACTTAAAGTATTTTCCTTCTTATATTTTTTTTTTTTTTTTGACATCTTCTTTTTTCTCTCTCTTTTTTTCTTTACGAGCCGCCTTTACTTGGAATATAAAATGAGATTGGGAAACAATATTTCTTTTCTTTTTAAATATAATACCAAGGATAAAATTGGGAGTAGTAAAGTCACCCATTCAATCTTCATTCTTACAAAATATCATTTTTACAATATTAACGTGTAAAGGTAAACGTATGTGCGTGTGCGTAGCTTTATATATTAAATTGGATGGGTATTTACAACAAAGGAATCTTTGAAACTCTCTGGAATATGCTGGATGGTAGAGGAACCAATTGATAAGGATCAATAAAAAGGTCTTGTCCTCTACTGTTTTTTGATATAATGCAGAGTGCACTTTCGGGGTCAACGCTCCATCCTCAGTGCCTGCTGACAAACACAACCTTGAGTTAATTTAACAATCATAGCATGGCCAAAAAAAAAATAAAATAGTCACAAAAACAAACACAAAATAAAGAGTAAAAACAATAGAAAATCTAATAACTAGTCAACTAATAAAAATTAAAGAAGTAAACAACGATAAGCGTATGTCAAAAACTTAAAGCTATAAATAAAATTAAAAAACTAAAAACAACACAAAATTACAGATAGGGAAACATATAACAGTGGGTGGGGAACTCTGAAAAGCACACCAGAGGAACTGTAAGAGACATCCAAAAAATAAACAAAAAACGAAAAACACCCCATACTAAAGTGCACTCTGCATAATATTAAATAACAGTAGAGGACTTGGCCTTCTTATTGATTCATTTATCATTTGAAACTCCATTCTAAAAGACAATAATACATTCAACACTCAAAAAAACTCAAATACATATTACAACATAACACTCCAGACTCTTCTGAAGAAGGTTACTTCTTTGAAAAGAATAAAATAGACACACTATGTAAATGGAATTTAATATTAAAAATGCGAGGTGGACTACCTTACACTCTTATTAAATTTAATAAACAAACTGTCTGGGTGATCTTAATTTATATGTCCGTCACTCAGAAGCTGTGTAAACTAAGCAGATTTCGCACCATCAATACTTTGACAAGAATGACTCTTTAATTATAAATTTTTGAAGCCAAATTTAAAACTAACGATTACACAGGCCAACGATGAAAAAACTTTTTTAATGAAAATACCTTATTCTTATGTTGTTTAGGTTGCTGAATCCAAATATGATGCTTAAAAAGATGTATCACCCACCATTTATTCACATTTTATAGTTAAATTCATGAAATAAAGAAACATTTTTAGAATTTAACAGCTTTTTCATAGTTAAGATAACATGAAAAAATAGGTCTAATGAACAAAGATGATGTTGGCAGCACTGCTGAAACACATGCTAAACAGCTGATGTTTTGTTTATTTTCAACATAACCTCACTTTTACGTTTCCTGTACATGTGCTCAGTGCAATGTCTCATCGCGGCTGTAAAAACTCTGCTGACAGTTTTTGTTATATTTGTGGTGAGTTTGTTATTAAAAAGCACCAAAGAAACATTACAGACTTTGTGAAAAAGGTTTATCTAGCATACTTTGGAACCAAACTTGGAGACCAGGATAAACCTTGGGCACCGCATAAGGTATGTTATGTATGTGTTGAAGACCTCAGGAAATGGTCAAAAAAAGAGAAAAAACACTTTAAATTTGCTGTTCCCATGATATGGAGGGAACCAAAAAATCATTCCGATGACTGTTACTTTTGCAGTGTAGATATTACTGGTCATAACTCTAAGAACAAGAAGGTAATAAGCTACCCTAACCTTCCGTCCGCCATCCGACCAGTAGGGCACGGTGTAGATTTGCCAATCCCGGAACCACCAGAGGACTTAAATTCTATTGAAACAGAAGTATTTTCTGATGTACAGTCGGAGTTAGATGAACACGATGAAGAATTCCAATGTGTTACAGAAAATGTAGAGCCTAAATTGTTCACTCAGGTCGAGCTTAATGACTTAGTTAGGGATCTGGGCTTAACAAAAGAAAAAGCTGAACTGCTTGGCTCTAGGCTAAAAGAAAAGAACTTGCTGGCGGCTGGAACCAGCTTTCATGTGTATAGGAAGAGAGAACTACACAAGAAGCTTCAAGGAAAAAAGGGAAAGAAAATATAAAGCAATTCCAGTTGACAAGTGAACCTTGTATCATCACATAAAATTACTATTCCAAGTATTTTACTGTAAATACAAACCATTTTTACGATTCTACAGTGTTTCATTGATTTCCCTATATACTATATATATATTATATTAGACTATATAATAAAATACATTTTGCTTGGAAACTAAGGGCGATACATAAAAACTACGAGCAGATTTGGATTCAGCACATAAAAATCTATCAAGATCAGCTATTAAAATTAAAAAAGTTTTCAAAAAGTTTTTTTTTGTTGGCCTGTGTTATGAACTTGTGTGTTAAATTAAACGGTTAAATCTCGATTATGGTATAGATGAAAAAACATTTTCACGGTTACAGAAGTAAATCATAATTGTTGACGTCACCAGACTACGTATATGTATAAATTTCTCAAAATAAATGTTCAATGAGAACAATAATTGGCATTTAAACTAGATATAGTTCTTCAAGATGTAACAGCTTATTGTTAATATGACATGAGTAGATGTAGAGGTTTACAAAATGGTGAACACTAAAAAATTCGTACATCTCTGTTAATAATCAAGATGTCAAAATACATTTAACAAAATGTATAGAACATTAAACTTGTAACAACATTGATTCCATACACATTTGCGATCCGACGTATAGTAACAGAGATACTTCGAATTTTCAAAATTCCCCCATTCTAACCCCTTCACAATGTTTTCTGTCATTAACGAACTTGATTTTCCTCTTTACAGAAAATAATTAAACACAGAGTTTCGTAACGGACTAACAAAAATTGTAACCGCCAGAGCGTTAACAGAAATATATGTATATATATATATATATATATATATATATATATATATATATGGTGTTGTTGTTTTTTTGAGTTTTAGTCAGGGTTGGTGAAAAAATCTTAGTTCATTCCAATATTTCGAGAATACTTATTTTCTCTTCTTCAGGGCAAGACTAAAGATACTTAAAAATGATCATACATCACTTTAGTTCCTTTGTTTACATTAGGAGTACTCCTAGGTAGTATATATATATATATATATATATATATATATATATATATATAGTAGCTCGGATACCCGACTTCGCCCGGTAATACATTTGCTGAATGGTGATGGCATTTTTTTTGGTAAGGCTTTACTTTGCACAATTTTTTGTCATTTACCCGTCCCAGTGTTTAGGGTTTATACCCGTCATTACTGTAGATTTTTAATAATAAAATTAATTTTTTATGTAAAACTTCACTGTTCTCCATATTGTCATATTTCCCGTCTCCTGTGCATTGTGCATAGATTTGAATTATTAAGGAAAAAATATTAACATATTTATTTTTCCAGGTGAGGTACCTAGTAGTTCATATTGGAATGAATTGTTGAGCATATCAATATTTCTACGCAAATTACTTGCTTCGTACATGTTTCTGACATAATGTATAAAACAAAAGTTACTCTAAATAACAAAGTAAACAGCTTTTGTAATGTACACGTTTGTCGAAAAACCAATAGACAATGAAATATTGCAAATTTTTATTTCAGGCCTCCCTTATAACCTCCACTCCCGTTGGAACCTAAACATTTTAATATAGCTTATAATCATGGAAGAATTATTGCTAATTGACATACCGAGTTTTATAAGTTCGGAAAAAAATCAATGTACAGACAGAAGTTACAATTTTATATATATATATATATATATATATATATATATATATATATATATATATATATCAAGGGTGTCCCAAATTCCCATGCCACCCTCCTCAAATTTTCCACTTATTTTAATACAAGGCAGAGAATTGGTGTTCCATAATCGTGGCCACGGAACATTCATTTCAGTTCATATTCAAACTCGTAACCTTCTCTAGAATGCCTTATTTTTTTATGGCGGACTCGTGTAGAAAACCAAATTCTCAATCGAGTTTTTTTGTGAGTGAATGTTTTGAATTGACTCCACCTTAAGCCGTAAAATGCACAAATCTTTATTTCAGAAATGGCACATTTTATTGATAAATGCTGCGAAATAAAAAAATGTAGTCAACAAAATCGTCGACAAATATTTATATACGGTGTTTTTTTTTAGATTTGGTAAGTGTTGGTGGACAGTAGTTTTTAAGTATCTTTAGTCTTTCCCTGAAGAAGAGAAAATAAATATTCTCGAAATATATTCATAAACTAAGATTTATTCACCAACATTGATCAAACCTTAAAATATATATATATATATATTTAAAACGAAATAATTTAAAAGTGTACTTAAATAAATCCAAAAAACATCACATAACAAAAAACGTTCTTAGAATTTAAAGGGATGTATCAAATAAAAAATTTCTCCGATATAAGCTCGATAGAAGTCAAGTCTGAATGCTTTGACATAAAAGAATCAAAAAGAAATCGTTGTGCAATCTTCATATGCACATTTGAACTCTAAGTACAAATGTTCAGTGTGCTAACAAAATATCGATTGTTTGCTACTCCATTTAGGATACTGGAAACTAACATAACGAACTAAGTTAAATTCTCTTCAAAAACAATTAAATGATTTTCTCAAGTGAGTTCAAATAATGATGAAAACAACAGTCAACACATCTGATCATATTTGATTTCAAGGAATTGAGAAAAATGTAGGACGCAAATGGGAAAGGAAAGAGTAATATTTTTTTCTTTCTTTGGCAAAAAAAAGGGGAGGGGGTGGATATAAATGCAAAAGAAGAAGAAAAAACACCATATTATAGGAACACAAATAAATCAGACTTGTAGAAGGATTTGAATTTAAAAGACAAAGAGAGTGAGAGAGAGAGAGAGAGAGAGCGAGAGAGAGAGAGTGTGTGAGAGAGAGAGAGAGAGAGAGAGAGAGAAAATGATAGAGATTTCTTTGAAAAGCTGAGGTCAGGATGTGAATGACTTGGACTAAGAAAGGCACCCCTAACCGTCATTCAGGCCTGGCTAAGGGAGAAATCCCCTGTCATTTTCTTCTTTTCTTTCTATTTTCCTCCGGAGGTTTGTTCAAACCCCCCTCTTTTTTAGTAGTCTTTATGTTTCTTTTAGCGGGAACTCTAATTAATCTTTATAAAACTGATTTACATTTTAACTTCTGAAATGAAATATTCTCTTAAGTGTTTGGGCACCGAGACGCCAAAGAGTCTAACAGTTTACTAAAAATCTCATTACTTCATTAATCAAACTGACGCGAGAGTTTTTGAAGAAAATATTTACAAGTTCGACTAGTGCTAGAGTCCTTGAAGGTCTAGGACCACAGAAAGTCTCAAAGCCAACCCCCTCAGATAATGTCTACTGAAACCGAAGCTCAGCATCGAGGAGTTTTGGAGTATCTGCTATCTGCACGAAAAAAAAAGTCCGTCAAGCAGGGGCTGCGTAAACTAAGCAGATTTCCCTCGTGTGGTTTAACAATAGATAAATCTAAATAATGGTAACACAATAGCACAGCCATTATCAAGAGAATAAATACAAACGATAACAAGAAACCTCCCGACGTGAAACGTCTGAAACGTAAACAAACACCTGTGCCGTATATATAACTTCTCACCGGAAAGATAAACAATCACTGAAATAGATCAGAATATATCATATTAATTTTATTGAGAACTATTTACTATACCTGCTGTAATTTATAATGAATCAGAATATTTTTTATCGCAATCAATCAAATTTTAATAGCGCAAGAGCTTAAGACGGGAGAGAGGGGGAGCACCAGAACATTTTTTGCATTTATCTCGTATATTAAAGTTCTCTTAAAAATAATATTTCGTATTTAAGCTAAGAATAATGTGGTTTATCACACAACAGTGTGGATTTTCTGGAGGCTGAAAACTGAAAAGTGAAAATATTTTGGTTAATATTCAAGAGAGAGAAAAAATGTATATGACAATATTAGTAGTAAATTTAATTTACAAAATTCTTCAATCCGACGTATATTAACGGAGATATTTAGAATTTCCGAAAATCCTACCCTCTAAACCACCACCACCCATATATATATATATATATATATATATTTGTCAGTTAACACTCATGTAGTCACATTTTTTGTTTAATCATTACCAAAACCGATATTTAGTCGTTTTATGTAAAAAGAATGATCATGTGCGTTAATGGCTGAAATCGAATCAGTGAGGGGAAGGGGGTTTAGAGGGGAGGATTTTCGGAAATTCTAAATGTCTCCGCTACTATACGTCGGATTGAAGAATTGTATAGAACATACCTTAGTGCTAATTAAATGTACTACATATATCGTTATATAAATTCATTCTCTATCTTGAATATTAACCAAGATATTTGCATTTTTCACACACACACACACACACACACACACACACACACACACACACACACACACACACACACACACACACACACACACGCACACACACACACACACGCGCGCGCGAACACACACACACATCGTGTCGTATTGGTTTTTCGGTAAATTTGCACATAACAAAAGTTGTTAATTTTGTTATTTAGAGTAACTTTTGTTATATATACTTTCGTCGTATACCGAAGTGTAAATGTTTTATGCGCTAAAAATTATAGCGGGATTCAACAATTTTATTTACCACAAAAGATTCAACCGAACTAAATAAAACTTTCGGTATGTGTATTATCAATAATGTTTTCCTTAAAATAAGCCATACTATCATTTTTAGGGACGGGCAGGAGCTGGGGTTATAAGGGAGGCCTGAAATTAAAAATAGTGATATTTCGTTTCCTATTGGGGTTTCGGTAAATATGCACATAACAAAAGTTGTTTATTTTGTTATTTAGAGAAATTTGCTCAGCAATTCTTTTCAATATGAACTACCAGGTACCTCACCTGGAAAAAATGAATTCAAATCTTTAACATACATTAATTTTGTCCTTAATAACTGAAATCTATTAATAATGCACGGGAGACGGGAAATATGACAATATGGAGGACAGTGAAGTCTTACATAAAAAATTAATTTATTTATTAACCCGTCCCGATTAGCCTAAGTTGCAAAAAGTGGACGTTAATAAATAATAATAATAATAATATTTATTAACAAATCCACAGAAACGACGGGTATTAACCCTAAACACTGGGATGGGTAAATTTCAAAATATTGTGCAAAGTAAAGCCTTGCCAAAAATATACCATCACCATTCAGCATCAAATCAATTCCCGGGTGAAGCCGGGTATCTGAGCTAGTATATATATATATATATATAAAAGACCTCTTTTTTCGCTATCTCCTGGATAGAATTGATGGACATTTGAAGAAATGTTTCGAAAATCGCGTCATGAGTACGACCTCAATAGCTGATTTCCATTAAGGGAAATCTGCTAACAGTACATTACTTCATGATCTGCTCGCCGATGCATAACTACATAGGGAATGTATTTTACATCAACACTGCTGATTCCAAACACACATAACTCATATGCTTTACCAATCATGATTTAAAAGCTAAAGGTCAAGTTCCTTAGTTGCTGAAATCGGAAAATGGGAGAGGGTCAAAATAAATTCCAAATATCTCCCAAATTCCAAATATCTCTCATTACGCATTCAATTTTCTATACACGTTGTTATATACATTTATTCTGTATCTTGATTATTACCGGAATATTTGCTATGTTTTAGTTTTCTGCATTCGCTCCTACTCATGTCAAAATGGCAATGCGTTGTTATATCAGGAACTACTTTTTTCTAATCTTAAATAACAAGTATTGTTTTCAAGAGATCATTGTTATGTGAGATAAATGCAAATGATGTGGCTGGTGCCCAACCAATCTTCAGTTTTTTGGCTACTAAAATTTGATTGATTGAGATAAAAATTATTCTGATTCATTATTAATTACAGTAGATATAGTAAATATTATTCATAAAAAACTAATATGTTTTATTCTGATATATTTCAGTAATTGTTTTTCCTTACGGTGTGAGGCGGGCAGACCCGTTTGTTTACATTTCTAACTTATTGAAATTGGATGAAACATTTTTTATTTCCGTTTGTATTTATTCCTGGTTGTGTTGTGTTACCAGTAGGTAGATTTATCTATTACTAAACTACACGAGGGAAATCTGCGTCACGGACTTTTATATCATTATATTTGATAAGAGTTTCAACTCTTGGAAGTCAAGTCTCTTGGAAACAATATTTAGTATTCAAGCTAAGAATAATTTGGTTAACGATATAACAGCTTATTGATACTATGACATGAGGAGGGGAGGGGGTTTATTGAAGGCTGAAAACTAAAAATCTTGTTATTCTTTATAGCAAAAAGTCCATCCTACGCAGGGGCTGCGTAAACTAAGCAGATTTTCCCAAGTGAATCTATACAATAGAGAAATCTTTATACGAAGTCGCCTCTCTATACATTCGTTATTGGCCCACATTTAATAAAAAGCAAATATCTCTGTTTAATATTCAAGATAGAGAAAAAATTTTATAGAACAATGTTTATAGTAAATTTTAATTTACAATAAGATTGGTTTTTCTATACAATTTTTTGATCCCGGACTATGGTAACGGTAGATATTTTGAATTTTCGAAAAACCTCCCCCTTAAACCCCCCCCTCTCCCTGGTCCCGATTTCAGCCGTTAAAGAACTTGATCTTTCTTTTTACATAAAACGACTAAGTATCGAGTTGGTAATGATTAAACAAAATTGCGACCGCTAGAGCGGTAACAGACAAATAATATATATATATATAATATAATATATATATATATATATATATATATATATATATAGATATAATAACAGTTTTGAACGGACCTCATTTTTATCTCCAGGGTAGGATCGATGGAGATTTGAAGAAAAATTTCGAAAATCGCGTCATAAGTACAACCTCAATAGCTGATTTCCCTTAAGGAAAATTTGCTAAAACACATTTATAAAAACTTTTATGAAACATTAAATTGTCAATAAGATTGTCTCTATACACTTTTTCGAAGTGTCGTATAACAACAGAAATCCTCCTCAAAACCCCTCATCTAAGTGAAATGCAGACCCATCATTAACACTCCGTGTGGCGGTCACACTACCTGCGCTTGATCTCACAGATCCACTAAGACGTTTTTTAGTTCCTACATGTAAGCCCTTGTGGTTGGGATTCTCTCATCTCCTCTATCCTCCTGACTCTGGGATTTAGAGGAGATAGTAGTGCGTTGATCTTCCCATGAGCAATACTTTTTCTAGGGAATCCCTTTGGATCTCTCAGGATACCACGCCAGCATCCCCACAACGATTATTGCTTCATTTAAATTTTACTCAATTTAATCCCCATTACTTTATTTTATTAGAACATTCTGCAGAATTGTTAATCTTGTTACGCTGTAGGTGAACGTCACAATTGATGAGAAACTCGAGGCTTTTAGTGGACGTTGTAGGCTTTTAATCAAAAACATACTACAAAGCCAGCAAAGTATGGGATAAAAGTATTTGCAGTCGATTCCAAAATGTTTTTTATACTGCAACCTGGAAATCTACCCTGACAGACTGCCAGATGGACCTTACCAGTTAGTAACAAAAGTACTGATATGGTTGAACGTTTTGGTGGCCCCCAACACTAATTCAGGGCGCAATGTCTACGCTGATACCCGGTTCAGTGATGTTAGACTGCTCTGTGATTTGGCAGAGAAGCACCGACTGTCATGTGTTGGAACATTGAAGAAAAACAAATGGAAAAAGCCCGAAGTGAAATGAAGATTTGAAAACGAGGACTGCAAACTCAAGTATGTTTGGTTAAAGAAAAGAGGCCACCATTGTTTCTTATGTCCAACAAAACAAAAATTAATAAAAAAAAAATGTTTTGTTGATCTCAAGTATGCATATTGACGGTGAAAATTGACGAAAACACTGGGGATAAAAAGAAACCAGTTCCTATAAATTATTATAAATTACACACAAAATTGATGTCAATATGGTTGACAAGATGGTGTTCAGCGTACAATGTTCAGAGGGGTACATGAGGATGGCCAGTGGTAGTATTTTATTCGTTACTGAACATTGCACGGATAAATTTGCAGATCATTTATGTTGAAAAATGGTAATGACATCCTCTGCCGACGTCTCTTACTTGCGTCAGCTTAGATGGAATTCACTAATCTTGAATATTTTTTAAGAAATATTCAATTTGAGGTAATGGGATCCCACAGATCCTGCGCCAGCATCCGTGTGACTTTAGGGGGCGCCAGCAGACGGAGTGTTAAGAGCTGCCACACAAAACATAACCACCAGAAGAAGCCGGTTGGAAGAAAGCCGGAAGACCGGCGAAATATCGTGGGCCACCACGCCATAGACACCGCTGGAGATATGCCGAAAAAGACAAATGAAACCTATTACTTTTTTGTTTTAGACACATGAAACTTAAAAGTCATTAAATAAATTTATATTAGACAACTTTATATCAATTATTTAAATAAATCATTTTTGTTACCTTGTTATATGTTTCACTAGATGGTACTTACCTGAAAAAAAGAAAATTGTACTATTAGTGCTCATAAAACTTATTGTGCTTATTAGAATAATAGTATTTTACACTTCATTCATCTGCGCTACTTCTGAAAATTAAACGCAATAAAAAAAAATGTTGAGTATATAAAACGTTAAGAAAATATATCTCTTAAAAAAATATAACTTTTGTTTTGCTTCTCAGACTATCCTGGCAGCAATGAAACATATTTTCCATTATTACAATGGAAAATAATACACCGTCATTACTATATAATACAACATTAAAAAGTCATGAACCGGAAAGAAGTTGGCCTTTGAATGCTAACGAACAAGGGGAAATATTCTCTTAAAGTGCTGAATATTCCATGAGATATCGAGAACAGTATAAACGACCCAATTTAATTTAGAAGCCGCTCGTTTTTATCCAATTGCTTTTCCATTTTGTCGAACATGAGAAATCGAATTATATTGTTGTTATGATCGAATTATTCTAAGAGTCCACGATCTGGACATGTCTGGCTGTTTGTCGTCAATGTTAGCTAGGAAAGCTATCATGTCGATTTCAATAATATGTGGTGGGGAAGTTGTACTGTCTTAATTATATTTTTATTCTAGCAGATTTCCGTTAAGGAAAATCAGATATTGAGGTCGTACTAGTGACGCAATTTTAGAAACATTTCCTGAAATGACGAAAAGGAGAGATCCGTTCAAATACTTTATATATATATATATATATATATATATATATATATATATATATATATATATACTAGCTAAGGTACCCGCTTTCACTCGGGAAATCATTTGAGGCTGAATGATGTTAGTATTTTTTTTTTGGCTTTGGGAGTTGTACACATTAGAACTACACTTCCCGTCTGGGCTAATGGTTTTCCCGTAAGGGTCTGGTAGTGGATATAGAATAGAAATTTTAATTTTGAAGAATAAATAAAAATTAGTCCCTAATCAATTCTTTAAATCTGGCTCTAGATAACAAAATAAAACAACTACTGTTATGTGCTCATTTGCCAAAAAAACCAATAGGAAACGAAATATCGCTATTTTTAATTTCAGGCCTCCCTTATAACCCCCACTCACTACTGCTCCTCTTAGAGAAAATTAATAATCGCCTGAAGTCTAAGTTGGGTTATAGTAGTAATATACATACCAAGTTTCATAAAATTCGGTTTCAGCCGTTTATGCCTGAAAATGTAACAAACAAACAAAATAGACACCAAAGAAAAAAAGGCTATGGCTGCGTAAACTAAGCAGAATTTCCCCCACGTAAAGTTATACAATAGAGAAATCTCCATACAAGAGACGAACAGTTACGGCAAAGGGCCGAACTAGCTTTTGGAGGAGGGAAATTCCGTTATCGCCCCAAATTTAATAAAAATGCCAATATCTCGGTTAATATTCGAGATAGAGAATACATGTATAGACGATAATTTATATAGTAAAATCTAATTTACAAATAAGATTGGTTCTATACTCTTTGTGATCCGACGTATATGGTTAACGGAGATATTTCGAAAATCCCTCCCTCTAAACCCCCCCCTTCCCCATTGGTCCGATTTCAGCCATTAACGAACTTGATATTCCTTTTTACATGAAACGATAAAATATGGTGTTTCATAAAGATCAAAACAAAAATTGCGACCTCTAGAGCACTAACAGTCAATATATATATAAATATATAAGCACAACACACACACACACACACGACACACCACACACCGCACACACACACACACAGATAATTGTCAACGGACCTCATTTTCGTCATCTTCTGGGTAGAATCGATGGACATTTGAAGAAATGTTTCGAAAACCCTATCATGAGTAAAACCTGAATATCTGATTTCTCCTAGAGGGAAATCTGTTAAAAATGACTTTTTGGGTGGTAATAGATCATTTTGTAAAACAGAAAATATTGTTGCTGATATATCAATACACTCTAATACAGGAGGATTGGCTTAAAAAGGGTTGTGGTCCAGGTCCTTCAATATTTGTAGCGTATAGAAAGTAAGTAACTATTTATATGAGCATTGAGGATACAAAGTATAACGCCTGACTTGGCTTAGCACTGAAGCCACGTCCTCAGGTCTTAATGGCGGATATCTTTGCCAACTTTGATACGGTGCCAGGGGCCAAGCTAGTCCAAGTATTCTCACAAGATAAATGATAAGTAAATATAAATATTTGATAAGAAGGCAGAATATTCTATTACAATTTATACTTATAATATTTAAATTTCATACCACTTTCACCAAAATATGAATACGATACGTTGATTAATAATCAAATAATATTGATGAATACCGAAATACCAATATAATTTTAAACATAGGAGTATGTATATATATATATATATATATATATATATATATATATATATATATATTCCTTTGCATATTACCCATATACAAAGGGTGTTTATTTACTTCATATACTATACTACTATAGTCTATATAATGTATGCTCATGAAATATGATTTCTTAAACAAGAAATGAAGTTTATAAATTTGATTTTGAAATTTAAAAAAAATAAACAGAAAAGAAGAAGGTAACAAAAACAAAAAAAAATAATACATAAAGAAAGAACAAACAATCAAAGTGATGAAAAATTAAAACCCATAATAAAGATAAAGAAAAACAAACCAATAACATTTATCTTCATTAAGAAAGTTATGCCACTCATTCTATTGCATTATTCTCGATGGAGGTAAAAGAAAAATGGAAGGAGAGACTTATAATATTATTTCTTAAGTAAAATGTTTAAAACGTACACTGCTTCTATTAAACATTTAAAAAATGCCTAAATAAAAATGGATACTTTTTAAAGTAACTGTTTTAGCAGATTTCCCTTAAGGGGAATCAGCTATTGAGGTTGTACTCATGACGGAATTTTTCTTCAAATGTCTATCGATCCTACCTAGTAGATGACGAAAATGAGGTCCGTTGAAAACTGTATATATATATTTGTCTGTTACCGCTCTAGCGGTCGCAATTTGTGTTTGATCGTTACCAAATTCGATATTTAGTCGTTTTATGTAAAAAGAAAGATCAAGTTCGTTAACGGCTGAAATCGGACCAGTGGGAGGGGGGGTTTAGAGGGGAGGATTTTCGAAAATACGAAATATCTCCGTTACTATACGTCGGATCGAAAAATTACAGAATCAATCTTATTGCAAATTACATTTGCTATAAACATTGTTATATACATTTATTTTCTATCTTGAATATTAACCGAGATATCTGCATTTTTATTAAGTCTGTGGTAGGGTATAGTTCGGCCATTTCCGCCAGTACTCGGCTCAGGTGGAAGCTTCTTCTGACCTTACCTGTCGTTTCTAACCTTACCTTACCTTCGTTACTTTGTGAGATTTATGCAAATACGTTCTGTTCATCCGCGCCCCCCCCTTCTATAGTTCTTGGACTACTAAAATTTGAGTTCTTAAAATACAAATTATTCTTACAATTCAGAAGCCGTTTCAGTTGGGAGTTTATTAAAGTTAACTGAAAGATTTCTCATTACCGTTTGTATTTAATCACGGTGGTGTTTAACTTCACATGGGAAATCTGATTAGTTTACGCAGCCCCTGCGTGACGGACTTTTTCTTCGTCTCCTAAGTAGGATTGATGGACGTTTGATGAAAACTTTCTTTGAGTACTGCCTCAATAGCTGTTCCCTCGAGGAAAAACGTTGAGGAACTCACTTGAATCAATTTCTGTCTAGCATAATACTCGACTAATTATTCACTCGAGCAAGACACTCTAGAGACAAATTGAGAGTTGTATCTCTCTCTCTCTCTCTCTCTCTCTCTCTCTCTCTCTCTCTCTCTCTCTCTGAGAGAGTTGCGTTAGTACACAGAGGCTCTCTCTAGAGGTGAGTTAGTAAAGAGAGAGGCGCTGCATCCGTTATTAGGGACGAATCAACTCCACTTAGCAAACAAGTTAAAAGCACCTCCCAACTCCTGGTACTTTTGGAGGCGTCAAATGCATCTACTAAATCCAAAAGCGAGAGGTGTCATGGCTCTCTCTCTCTCTCTCTCTCTCTCTCTCTCTCTCTCTCTCTCTCTCTCTCTCTCTCTCTCTCTCTCTCTCTCTCTCTCTCTCTCTCTCTCTCTCTCTCTCTCTCTCTCTCTCTCTCTCTCTCTCTCTCTCTCTCTCTCTCTCTCTCTCTCTCTCTCTTTCTCTCTCTTCTCTCTCTCTCTCTCTCTCTCTCTCTCTCTCTCTCTCTCTCTCTCTCTCTCTCTTATCTCTCTCTCTCTCTCTCTCTCTCTCTCTCTCTCTCTCTCTCTCTCTCTCTCTCTCCCTCTCTCTCTCTCTCTCTCTCTCTCTCTCTCCTCTCTCTCTCTCTCCTCTCTCTCTCTCTCTCTCTCTCTCTCTCTCTCTCTCTCTCTCTCTCTCACACCGCTCTCCCTCTCTCACTCTCACCCGCTCTCCCTCTCTCCCACTCTCCCTCTCTCCCGCTCTCTCTCTCTCCCTCTCTCCCTCTCTCTCTCTCTCTCTCTCTCTCTTGAGAAAATTGATAACAATTTTCATACTGGGTTATAATTATTTCAAGAAAAAAATCACTTCTCCAGCTCTCTTATAATTAATTTATTTATAAATTTTCTTTTTCTTGTTTTCCTTCCACATACACACGCTTGGAATGATCGTTGTAATTAGAAACAATTAACCCTATAACTTCTTCACAATTTTAATGAAAACAGTTTAAGAGCGATGTTATTTAAATCTGATAAGTATTCCATGTTTTCTATTTATTTATTTGCTTCAACAGCATTTTCCTTTGAAGCTCACAATAATTAACAAAAGCTGAAATGGAACATTTAAAAAAAAAAGAGACGTAATTACATTTAAAGGTGGCCAAAAGTAAATTCGTTTTCATTTATTTATTTGGCGTTTTTGTTTTATTATTATGCTCTTAAATAAATTTAATATATATATATATATATATATATATATATATATATATATATATATATATATATATATAAATCTCTCAGGTTGGTCTGATTTTCTGTTTTAATTCGGGGGATAATATTTTCAATGTTTAAGAGCGTTCTAAGAACAATGTCATAAAAATTGGAAAACTAGTCTATTTGAATGTCGATTTGTTGCTCAATCACTAAAAACAGCTTGGAGAGATTCTACAGGCTATATATACAAGACACAGGCTATATGAAAATCCGAATTTCGACTAGGTGGGGGGGGGGAGGGGTTTACTTTGTTAATATTGAGTTCATGGGAAAAAGAAGTGGTTCATGATAAAACAGCTTATTGCTATTTATTTATTTATTTAATGTGGCATAAGCACGAGTGTGTGTGTCTACGCATAGCCGAAGTCCAATACATATAAAATCCAAATATTCATTATACAGAAAATAATATGTATAAAACAACATTTATCGATCATTCAAGGTGCAGTAAGTTCAGTTTTATACAATTTTTCGATCCGACGTATAGTAAGGAGATATTTTGAATTGTTGAAAATCTTCCCCTCTGAACCCCCCCCCCCCTTCCCACTAGTCCGGTTTCAACCAATAAGGAACATGATCTTTGTTTTTACATATAACGATCAAATATCGATAACGATTAAACAATAATTGCGACCGTTAGAGCGGTAACAGAAAAATATATATATACAGTTTTGAGCGGACCTCATTTTCGTCATCCCCTAGGTAGGATCGATGGACATTTGAAGATTAATTTCGAAAATCGCATCATGAGTGCGTCGTCAATAGCTGATTTCCCCTAGGGAAAATCTGCTATAAAAAACTTATAGAACAAATTGTTTATAGAATTCTGACTTTTGTCCTAATTCATTATTTACAATTATGCATTTTCAGATAATGGCATTCTACTAATTGTAGGAATGGGGGCTTACGTAAAATAACCTTAATCAATTTCCAGGCAAACCTTTTTTTCATTTCAACCCTCTACGACGGGTAACACAGCCGTGCTGGGATCATAGAATCGTTATTTTTGACGGGAAACTAAATTTTTGTGACCTCATGAAAGATAATAAGTTTGACAATATTCGCCCAATAGCCATTCTATGCCTCATGCGTAAAACAATATCAGAGCAATTTCACGATAACAATGGGATCAGCCCGAGCATAGTTAACCAAATATTTATATTTCGGCGGAAAACCATTATGAATTCAATTCTTCACGGGTATTAAAACTGAATGACTGTAGAGTTTTTCTACATGATACAGGACATTTCCAGTTACAGGTCAGATTGTTAAGTTAATTTGAAAAGGTAAATTTATTTTGTAATGATGAAATTATTAATTCACATGTCATTACAAAAAAGTGTGTGGTGTTCAGTCACAACGTTGTTTAACATCTGAAACATCACTGAATCAAAAGGGAAACTAGATCGAAAGAAAATAATAATGTTCCACGAAATTGAAGAAATTTTATGAAAGTACTAACATTTTTATTACACTATTATATTAAAGAAAAAATAGAAAGTTAACATTAATTTATTTCGGCTTGTATATTATTGATTAACAGTAACACTTGTTTGCCAAACAAATAAGTACTTGTACGTTTCACTGTTTTGGCAATGATCCACGGGGCACTGAATAAACAAATCGTAACGAATAATTTATTAAAAAAAAAAAGAAACTAAGAGAATTGGATTTAGAATAAGAAGAAAAGTATAATGCTGTATTTTCGGTGATGGAAAAACTCCCCTATTTTTTTTTTCTTCTCTTCCCCTGATTAACGAGCATTCGAGCTCAGAGTTCCTAGTTTTAACTCCTTTATTTAGAAACGACCTGAACTGTAAAATGGAAGGAAAATTAATTCCGAATTATTTTTCGAAGTCAGCTCGCTTAACGATTTATTAGAATTTATTTTAATAACTCGCCATCTCTGATTATTTGGGTTCAGTTTAGACCTATTGGAGTTCAAATATAATCACTAAGATAATACTAAGAAATAATAACTGAAATAATAACTAAACCATTTTCTTTCGAGAGGAAGACGTAAGAAATCTGGTAAAGCTAGAGTGGCGAGTTCAATTCTCGTCTGGGCAAATAGGAATTTATTTAGTGACGAACTAATCAAATAAAATCCTTTATACCCACCCTGGCTAGAAAAGGGTGGTAACCCGTAGATAACCAGTCCCAATTCGCCATAGTAGTAAAACTACTACTACTGGCACTAATAAATAATAATAACAATATTTTCCACACATAATAAAAACTTATCGATTTACTTCTTATTTGTTTTTTGTAATGTCATTTTAGCAGATTTCAGATAGCATATATATATATATATATATATATATATATATATATATATATATATATATATATATATATATATATATGTCTGTAAACGCTCTACGGGTCACTCGTTTTTTTTTATTGTTACCAAACTCGATAATAATTCGTTTTAAGTGAAGAAAGAAATATCAGATTTGCTAATTCAAAATATCGCCAATATTATGAGTCGTATTACAAAATGTTGTAGAACCAATCTTGTGAAACTATTGATGCTCTATACATTTTTTCCGTACCTGAAGTTCTAAGTGAGTTATTTGGACTTTCTTGTTTTCAGCATTCATTAACCCCCCCCCCTTTTATTCATCGATTAGCATATTTCTATTGAGGGGAATCAGCTGTTGACTCATGGCGCGATTTTTGAAAATTTTCATCAATGCCCATCGATCCTACCTAGGAGAGAACCAAAAAAGTAACGTAAAAACTCCGTCACGGAGGGGCTGCGCAAACTAAGGAGATTTCCCACGTGAAGTTTTACAATAGAGACATTTCAGAATAGAGAGCTAAACAGTTACAGGTACGGCCCGAACTAGCTCTTGACGGAAACTCGCGACTAGACCCGAAGTTAGCCGATCTCATCTCAGAAGCTGAAAACATAAAAACGCAAATATCTCGGTTAACATTCAAGATACAGAATATATGTATATAAAACTATTTATAGTAAATTTAATTTGCAAAGAAGATTGATTTTATATACTTTTTCGATCTGGCGTATAGTAACGGAGAAATTTGAATTTTCGAAAATCCCCCCTCTAAACCCCCCCTCCCACTGGTCCGATTTCAGCCATTAACGAACTTGATCTTCCTTTTTACATAAAACGATTAAATTCCGAGTTTGGTAACGATCAAACAAAAATTGCGACCGCTAGAGCGTTAACAGATATATATATAATTTTGAACGGACCTCATTTTCGTCATCTCCTGGGTAGGATCGATGGACATTTGAAGAAATTTTTCGAAAATCGCATCATGAGTACGACCTCAATAGCTGATTTCCCTTAAGGAAAATCTGCTAAAATATTTTCCACACATAATAAAAACTTATTAATTTACTTTTTTATTTGTTTTTTGTAATGTCATTTTAGCAGATTTCAGATAGCAAATATATATATATATATTTGGCTGTAAACGCTTTAGCGGTCGCACTTTTTTTTATCGTTACCAAACTCGGTAATAATTCGTTTTAAGTGAAAAAAAAGTGCAGATTCGCTAATTCAAAATATCGCCAATATTATGAGTCGTATTACAAAATGTTGTAGAACCAATCTTGTGAAACTATTGATGCTCTATACATTTCCTTCGTAGCTCAAGTACTAAGTGAGTTATTTGGACGTCCTATTTTTCATTCATTCATTCATTAATCCCCCCCCACAACTCTTTTATTCATAGTTTTAGCAGATTTCCATTGATCGAAATCAGCTATTAACTCATGGCGCAATTTTTGAACATGTTCACCAATGCCCATCGATCCTACCTAGGAGAGAATAAATATGAGGTTCCTTCAAAATTAATATTTGAGTAGTCGAGATAAAAATTATTCTGATTCGTTATAAATGACATTAATAGATATAGTAGCTAATTAAATTAATTTTTTATGCAGCCCCTGCGTGATGGACTTTTTTTACATAGAAATAGAGAAAGAAATCACATATGTCTGAATTATTAAAAAGTACTTGCATATTATTTCCAGTAGTATAAGTGTCTTTGGAAAATGTATTTGTAAATCTGCATATAATGTCATATTATGGACGTGACATTGGATCATTGAATTGATTGATATGTGAGCTTAATGGTACTTGTGATTATGGACAGGCTGTTTGTGGCATATTAATGCAGTAGCCATGTTCTAGCTGGGAAGCAATGTCTGCCGTCAGCTCAAGCAGTATCATAAGATATTAACTCCTACAGACGATAAACCGGATTAGATCTAATATGTGTAAATTAATACCAAATTGTCTAGCCCATTTCCGTTGTGATTATATAAAAGTCCGTCACGCAGGGGCTGCGTAAACTAAGCAGATTTCCCACGTGAAGTTTTACTCTCATCCGTTATCCGCCCCGATTTCATTCGATGGACATTTGAAGAAAAATCTCGAAAATTCCGTCATGAGTACAACCTCAAAAGCTGATTTCCCTTAAGGGAAATCTGCTAAAAGAGCCAGTAGAAGGCAATGCATTAGCTAAGCAGATTTCCCATGTGCAAGTATAGCATAATTTTGATCTCATCTCACCACATATTCTCTATTTGTATGTAAAAAAAAAGCCCGTCACGCAGGGGCTGCGTAAACTGAGCAGATTTCCATCGTGTAGTGTGACAATAGATAAATATACACACTGGTAGAATATTCCACAGTGAATATTAAGAGAATAAATAAAAAGGCCGTCACGCAAGGGCTGCGTAAACTAAGCAGATATCCCGCGTGAAGTTTTACAATAGAGAAATCTGCATACTGGTAACACAATACCACCGAGATTAAATACAAACGGTAATGAGAAATCTTTCAGTTAATTAAAATAAATTCCCAACTGAAACGGCTTCTGAATTGTAAGAATAATTCATATTTCAGTAACTCAAATTTTAGTAGTCCAAGAACTAAAGAAGGGGGGGGGGCGCGGATGGACAGAACGTATTTGCATAAATCTCAAAAAGTAACGAACTTGAGGTAAGGTTAGACGAAGCTTCCACCTGAGCCGAGCAATGACGGAAATGGCCGACCTAATCCGAACTATACCCGACCACAGACTTCATAAAAATGCAAATATCTTGGTTAATATTCGAGATAGAGAATAAATGTATATAACAATATTTATAGTATAGTTAATTTGCTATAAGATTGGTGTTATATAATTTTTCGATCTGATGCATAATAACGGAGATATTTTGAGTTTTCGAAAATCCCCCCTCTCGACCCCCCCTACCTCTGGTCCGATTTCAGCCATTAACGAACTTGATCTGTCTTTTCACATAAAACGGTTCAATATCAAGTTTCGTAACGATCAAACAAAACCGGGCGCTAGAGTGTTAACAGACACACACACACACACACACACACACACAGACACACACACACACACACACACATATATATATATATATATATATATATATATATAATTTTGAACGGACCTCATTCCTCATTTTCGTCATCTCCTGGGTAGGAACGATGGACATTTGAAGAAATTTTTCGAAAATCGCGTCATGAGTACGACCTCAATAGCTGATTTCCCCTAAGGGAAATCTGCTAAAACGATAATAAGAAACCTCTTGACGGATAGCGTCCGAAATGTAAACAGGTCTGCCTTATTACAACAGAAAGAAAAACCATTACTGAAATATATCAAAATACCTCCGTTACTATACACCGGATCGAAAAAATGGAGTCAATCATATTACAAATAAAATGTACTATAAATATTGTTATACACATTTATTCTCTATCTTGAATATCAACCGAGATATTTGCACGTTTCAGTTTTCAACCTTCAGCAACCCCCCAATTCACTCACGCTACATAAACAATACTCTGTATTCGAAGCTTAAATGCCAAATATTTCAAGAATCCTTTATTAAACGAGATACAAGCAAATTTGTTGGGGGGGTGACCCCCCGTTTTAAATTCTTGGACTACTAAAATTTGATGGATTGAGATAAAAGTTATTCATATTATTTTATATTAGAGTATTAGATATAGTAAATAGTTAAAGCGTTGACCTTTATCTCACATGGCAAACCTAGAGTGGCGAGTTTGATTCTCGCCTGGGCAAAGGAAATTATTTAGTGACGAAATTCATTAAATAACGTCCTAAAATCCCACCCTGGCTAGAAAAGGGTGGTAACCTGTAGATAACCCGTCCCAATTAGCCTAAGTTGCAAAAAGTGGACGTTAATAAATAAATAGTTTTCAATAAAATTAATATGTTATTTTCTGATATATTTCAGTAATTGCTTTTCCTCCCCGTGGGATTTCGGAGTCCTGTTTGTTTACATTTCTGACGCTTCCCATCGGAGGTTATTAAAATTGACTGAAAGATCTCATATGTTGTGTGATGACTACTATTGAGATTTTATTTATTAATAATAAAATGTGTTTTTTTTTTATCAATACCACACTCGATATACAACTGTTTCAGTCAACATTAAACAAATATCGCATTCATGTAGGAGTGCTTTAGATACGAAAATTCAAGAGATATATGTTATGTGTCTGAATGAAAAATGGAATAGAACCGATTTTGTTAAACGATTGATGCCCTACAATTGTTGCTCCCTCAATTTTCTACCTACTCAAATATTAAAAATGTCATTCGTTCTTTTTTTCAGCCTTCAGTAAACCCCCTACTACTCTTTGGTATTTTTATATAGAAATGTGGAATATATGGTGAAATGAGATTAGTAGCGGATCATAGCAGCACGTGGAAATTCTTCTTAGTTTATGCATTCCTTGACTGACATACTTTTTAACCTTGTTATTGGAAATAGTGCCACTTCTGGGGTTGTTGTCGATGATAAAACTTTCTTATCTAATGCCAACCCGAATTCCAGCGACAGTTTTCTTCCGATAGTCAGGTTATCCGAAGAGAAGGGAAAGAGAAAAAAAAAGATGGAGACTCAGAGAGTATACAAACTCGGATAGTTATATCGATCGACTGCACCGCGGCCAACAGCATTTATTATATTTATGTTTCGTGTTTCCCCTCAGGGCTCGGCTATTCTTATACCACCATTTTCTATCGCATTTTCTTTTTCCTCCAGCAAAAACCCTTTGTGGCTTCTGAGCCCAGCCTCTTTGTATGTATATTCGACTTATATTCCTCTTTTAAAGCCAAAGAGGAATAATTCATGTGAAGAACTTCCACTTATATGAAAAATGAAAAAAAAAGTAACCACCATTTTTCACATTTTTAGCACAGTTCTATTCCGGTTGCTCTCTTGAGTCGATTTATAAATAAAAATTGATTACAAATGTTCCTTGGTCCTAGACGAAAACCCCTTATGTATATATGCTAGTCTTTTTTCTGCATTAGCGGTAGTAATATGGTCCAAACCCTGAGCTACAAATACAAATATTTTGAGTAAAGCAGTTGAATTTCTGGAGTAAAACCCGTTAACGCATTGCCCAAATCTATTAAATCTATAAAAAATATATATATATATATATATATATATATATATATATATATATATATATATATATATATATATATATATATAATTGATTTAATAGAGTCGGTATATAGATATATATATATATATATATATATATATATATATATATATATATATATATACACTAGCTAAGGTACCCGGCGATGCCCGGGAAATCATTGTTGACTGACTAATGATGGTATTCTTATAGCAAGACTTCAATTTGTACAAATACACTTCATTCCACGACGTAATGTTTTTCCGAAATAAATCCTGAAGGAAAATTTTGGGTATTAATAGAATAGAAATTTTAGTTATGAAGAATAAATAAAAATGTGTTCCTAATCTACCCCTCTACACTTTTTGATTCACTGTTTTTGAATAATTAAACCATAATCATGAATAGCATTTATTGCAATTAAATATCATCTATAATGGACATATTTCCGTTCAAAAACCAATCCAAGCACATATAGTTTAAGCCTAATTTAGCACGTAAAGTTGTATTCATAATAGTAGATCTCAGTGAAAATCGCTTTCCGTAATACCAGCATTAAACAGGAAATAAGTAAACTCGATTAACTTTATTAGCCTCCCGTCTATTTCCGCTCTCGCATTAGAGTTATCAACATTCTTCTCCTTAAATTATTGATTCAATATATTATTGTCATAATTTTTCTACCTGATGGAATTTAATAATAGTGTTACCCTAAAAATAATTACATTTATATTCAAAAAGCTAGTCGAGGGGAAGAGATCGGTGCCGTCTCTGCAATCTAAGATATACTTTAAACAATCATATCGAGTTTAAATGCATATTGTCTTTAGTCATAATGGAAATTATGACCATACCATTAACGTTTAATTGTTATAATAGTACATAATTGTTTCAATAACATGAAAATATCGGAAATAAGATAATATATTACCAAAATTAAAGAGATTGATTCCCAACTACTTCCGCTATCACTCAGTGAGGAAATTCAGAACGATTTTTTAAAAATAATACATTATACAAATTAAGTAATGGAAATGCTCTTATAATTTCAATAATTTCTATTGGAAATAAATAGTAATAATAAGTTATTTTCTAGGGAGTAGGGGGGGGGGGATGTTTATGGTCACTAATCCAAATCATACTTAGAACTAAATAATCGAAATAGACAAGACTAAATATGACATCATTTGTAATAATATGCCTATATTAAAAACACTTAATAAGTACTAATAAAATTGTCGATATATAAAATTGTAACCTCTGTCTGCACATTGATTTTTTCCGCGAATTTTCATGATAACTTTCGTGATATATATATATATATATATATATATATATATATATATATATAACTAAAATGAATTAATATCTGATGAATTTTCACAACTATCAAATTAAACTATAAGATAATTGTCATAAAAATCAGTCAGAAATAATTATAATAATCAGGTGCATTATCCCTTTAAGGTGGAGGCAAGTTTCACATCATTTATATAGCTTTTTACCCTGTAATAAATAGGACTCATTTCAAACCAAGTCAAACATTTAAAATGCTACGTATTCAGAGTATTAAAAAAAGTCTGTCACACAGGGGCTGCGTAAACTAAGCAGATCTCACACGTGAAGTTTTACAATAGAGAAATCTGCCTAATAATAACAGTTGTAGTAACCTATACACGAGGACGAATAGTTAGGGAAACGGCCGCACTATCGCTCGGCGGAAACTCCCAACATAGCCGACTCCTGCCGACCACACTCACAATACAAATGCAAATATCTCGGTTAATATTCAAGTTAAAGAATAAATGTATAGAACACTATTTATAGTAAATTTAATTTGCAATAAGATTGATTCTATATAATTTTTCGATCCGACGTATAGTAACGGAGATATTTCGAAAATCCTCCCCTCTAAACCCCCCCCCCTCCCACTGGTCCGATTTCAGCCATTAACGAACGATTAAATATGAAGTTTGGTAACGATCAAACAAAAATTGCGACCGCTAGAGCGTTAACAGACAAATATATATATATATATATATATATATATATATACTAGCTCAGATACCCGGCTTCGCCCGGGAATTCATTTGAGGCTGAATGGTGATGGTTTTTTTAAGCAGGCTTTACATTGCACATTATTTTGACATTTACCCGTCCCAGTGTTTAGGATTGATACCCGTCGTTGCCGGTGATTTGCTAATAATAGAATTATTTGTTCGATAATTCTTCACAGTCTTCGCTATTTTTATATTTCCCGTCTCTTATACATGTAAATATGGTGAATTTTTATTTCAGGCCTCCCTTTTAACCCCCCTCCCGTTCGAACCAAAAATTTTAATATAACTTATAATCATGGAAGAATTAATGCTAATTGACATATTGAGTTTTGTTAAGTTCGGTTTAGCCGTTAGTGCCCGCTAAGGTTTTAACGTATAACTCATTTATACATAGGTATATGACAAAAGTGTATATAACAAAAGTTACTCCAAATAACAAAATAAACAACTTTTGTTATGTTTATGTTTGCGGAAAAACCAATAGGAAACGAAATATCGCTATTTTTAATTTCAAGCTTCCCTTATAACCCCCACTCCTGCCCGTCCATAGAAATGTTGGTATGGCTTATTATAATGAAGGCCTCACTGCTAATACACATACCGAGTTTTATTTAGTTCGGTTGAGTCTTTTTTGGCAAATAATATTGTTGACTCCCGCTATAATTTTTAGCGTATAACGCATTTAAACTTCGGTATACGACAAAAGTGTATATAAGAAAAGTTACTCTAAATAACAAAATAAACAACTTTTGTTATGTGCATATTTGCCGAAAAACCAATAGAAAACGAAATATCGCTATTTTTAATTTCAGGCTTCCCTTATAACCCCCACTCCTATTCGTCTCAGAGAAAATTAATATAGCCTAAAGTCTAAGTTGGGTTAGTAGTAATATACATACCAAGTTTCATAAAATTCCGTTCAGCCGTTTATGCGTGAAAAGGTAACAAACAAACAAACAAACAAACAAACAAACAAACAAACAAACATACACGAAAGAAACAAAATGCAGATATGGTGTCTATGACATGTGAAACGAAAAGTTATCGTGAAATTTCGCGAAAAAAATCAATGTACAGACAGAGGTTACAATTTTATATATATATATATATATATATATATATATATATATATATATATAATTTTTAACAGACCTCTTTTTCGTCATCTCCTGAGTAGGATCGATGGACATTTGAGGAAATTTTTCTAAACTCGGTGTTATGAGTACGACCACAATAGCTGATTTCCCTTAATGGAAATCTGCTAATAGTTATATATTTAAAGTGATATCAATAGCTGACTGGATGAACCTCCTGCCATATATAATAATGCTGGCAGCTAACATGTAGTCCATAAATACAATATGTGAATAAATTTCTTATTAGTTATTTTTTATTAGATTTTTGGATTCATTTGTTTTTAATTTGTTAATTAATTCATAAATTTTAATTGTGATAATAATAAAATAAATGTATTATTTGAAGTATATTAAAAGTACAATAATGAACTAAAAAATTAACCAAATTTAGGCTGACGTTATATCAACCATGGTCTATATATGTTCAGGCTGAATTGATTATGTAAATATTGAAAAAAAAAAATATTCATTCATTCGTATAACCATAAAAAAATTAAATAAATATACATGAAAAATTGAACAAGAATTTTAGGATGAAAGAAGTAGAACTAAATAAAATAAAAAAAATTGCTAATGTGTCTCAAGAAACGCAATAAAAAGTAGGGACAAAAAATAGCAATAATCAATAAATATAGAATATCAAGGTAATAAATAATACTTGAAAGGAAAAAAAGTCCGCCACTCAGGGACTTCGTAAACTAAGCAGATTTCCAACGTGAAGTTTTACAATAGAGAAATTTCACGAGAGCCGAGAGTTAAGAAAACGACGAGACTAGCTTTTGGTGGGGAAGCCCAGTTAGTCGCCCAGTTTTAATAAAAATGCAAATATCTAGGTTAATATTCAAGATAGAGAATAAACGTATAGAAAAATATTTATAGTAAATTAAATTTTCAATAAGATTGATTCTGTACTATTTTTTGATCCGAAGTATGGTAACGGAGATGTTTCGAATTTTCGAAAATTCCCCCTTTAACCCCCCCCCCTCCTACTGGTCCGAATTCAGCCGTTAACGAACTTGATCTTTCTTTTTACATGAAAAGACAAAATATCGAGTTTCGTAACGATCAAACAAACATTGCAACCGTTAAAGCGGTAACAGACAAATATATAGATATACATATATATATATATATATATATATATATATATATATATATATATATATATATATATATATATATTGTAACCTCTGTCTGTACATTGATTTTTTTCGCGAAATTTCACGATAACTTTTCGTTTCACATGTCATAGACACCATAACTGCATTTTGTTTCTTTCGTGTCTGTTTGTTTGTTTGTTACCTTTTCACGCATAAACGGCTGAACCGAAACTTGGTATGTACATTACTACTAACTCAACTTAGACTTTAGGCTATAATAATATCCTCTGAGACGAACAGGAGTGGGGGTTATAAGGGAGGCATGAAATTAAAAATAGCGATATATATATATATATATATATATATATATATATATATATATATATTTATTAAATTTACTATAAATATTAATATATAAATTTATTCTCTATCTTCAATATTAACCGAGATATTTGCATTTTTATGAAGCCTGTGGTCAGGTATAGTTCGGATTAGGTCGGCCATTTCCGTCACTACTCGGCACAGGTGGAAGCTTATTCTAACCTTACCTGTCGTTTCTGACCTTACCTTACGTTCCATACTTTGTGAGATTTATGCAAATACGTTCTGTTCACCCCCCCCCCTTCTTTAGTTCTTGGACTACTAAAATCTGAGTTATTAAATTATAAATTATTCTTACAATTCAGAAACCGTTTCAGTTGGGAATTCATTTTAATTAACTGAAAGATTTCTCATTACCGTTTGTATTTAATCAGGGTGGTATTGTGTTACCAGTATGTGGATCTCTCTATTGTAAAACTTCACATGGGAAATCTGTTTAGTTTACGCAGCCCCCGCGTGACGGAGTTTTTACGTTACTTGTATGGCTTACTGAATGTATTATAAAAGGTAAACTTAAAAACTCGCGTCATGAGTACAAGTTAACCCTCCGTCGGGCGCACCCGGCCTGAGAGGCCGCTCACATATTTTAAGCCCCCACTACCCAACTAATTAATTTTAATTTAAAACGCTGGTAGGACAGACTTCGCTAGGATCTTTGGAAACCAAATATAATATTTATAACGTAAAATATTGTTTTTATTAGAATAGAATGAAACTTAAACAAGTAAAATTGATCAGGCGCATTCGGCCTGAGAGGCCAGTGTTAGACTAGCACTTATTTCTCAAGATATCGACGAACTTCCATATAGAATAGCATTAATCTTAGTAAAAGGGACGATTGCAATAGATATATCTTGAAAAAAAATCATCTTCGAAATTAAGGAGCAATTGGGCGCAGTCGGCCTCACAAGCCACCTAGGGACCAGTCGGTCTGGATGAAGGATGGCAATAGACTAAAGTAGGGGATTCTAAGCATGAACACAAATAAGGAAATTACTGGGAATGGCCCCTCACAGGGGAAACAGAATGAGGCGTGGTATCAAAAAGTATGTTTTCCTGGCCTCTCAGGCTAGCTGCGCCCGACGGAGGGTTAAATAGCTGAATTCCCTTTGCGGAACAGTTTGAAGAGAGACAGTAATATTCTGTCAATCAGTGATGAATGAAGAAACACACTGTTTTGGAGGGGGCTGAGTGTGATCTTACAGTAGATGTATGTTGGAGCGTGCGCAAATCATTCGGCGATTATGCAAATGAGAGAGATAAAAGGCGACTGTGTGTGTGTGTTTGGGCGGGATTTGTATCTGAATCAGCTGCTCATTGCCAGCTGGGAAGAGCGAGTTAGTGGAAAAGCATTTGAGCCGCTGACGGCGTCTCGTCAATTTGACGGTTGCCGCCATTGGAAAGGGCATTATGCAAATTGGGAAGGGGATGTGTTGCTTATCTAAAGTTCTGATAACGGCGAGCAACATTATCTCTATCCAGTTTGAGTTTATCACTCACAGTGTACACAATGAAGCTGTTATCAGTTCTCCGTAGGCAAACTAAACATTTTATCATGTAAATTAATATTACTCCACTGTTATCAAGTTGAAAACGCATTAGTTCTTCGGCATTTAACGACTGGATAAACCTTTAGTCTTTAATTATTCGTTTTACGATTGCTTGCAGGTATAACTCATTCAATTGAGTTGTTAAATGTTGTAAGTCTATAGATGATTACTGATTAACAACACTAATGATAATAACTGATAACATATTTTTTTTATTTATTTGGTTTGAGCCCCACATCGAAGGTGATAGGCAAGATCTCTTTTTAGGGGTAGTTAGAATAATATATTTATTCCAACATGTACACCTTCAAGTATTTTATTTATACAGTATGGAATATATTCCTTAAATATCCAAGTTTTTAGCAGATTTCCCCAAAGGGAAATCAGCTATTAAGGTCGTACTCATGACGCAATTTTCAAATATTTTCTTCAAATGTCCATCGATCCTACCAAAGATATGACGAAAATGAGGTCCGTTCAATACTATATATATATATATATATATATATATATATATATATATATATATATATATATAAATCTCCTGTCACGATGTTTGTCCGCGATGGACTCCTAAACTACTTAACCGATTTTAAATTAAATTGGCACACCGTGAGCAGTCTGGTCCAACTTGAGAGATAGGCTATATTAATTTTCTCTGAGACGAACAGGAGTGGGGGTTATAAGGGAGGCCTGAAATTAAAAGTCGTGATATTTCGTTTTCTATTGGTTTTTTCGCAAATATGCACATAACAAAAGTTGTTTATTTTGTTATTTAGAGTAACTTTTGTCATAAACACTTTCATCGTATTCCGAAGTTTAAATGAGTTATACGCTTATGACTATAGCGGGAGTCAACAATGTTATTTGGGACAAAAGATCCAACCGAAATAAATAAAACTCGGTATGTGTATTAGCACTAACGCTTTCATTATAAGAAGCCATACCAACATTTCTAGGGACGGGCAGGAGTGGGGGTTTTAAGGGAAGCCAGAAATTAAGAATAGCGATATTTCGTTTCCTATTGGTTTATCGGCAAATATGAACATAACAAGAGTTGTTTATTTTGCTATTTAGAGTAACTTTTGTTATATACACTTATTATTAACAAATCCACAGAAACGACGGGTATTAACCCTAAACACTGGGACGGGTAAATGTCAAAATATTGTGCAAAATAAAGCCTTGCCAAAAAAATACCATCAACATTCAACCTCAAATGAATTCCCGAGCGAAGCCGGGTATCTGAGCTAGTATATATATATATATATATATATATATATATATATATATATATATATATATATATACAAGTGTGTAAAAATAAAGGTCAAGTTGTTTAATGGCTGAAATCGGACCATAGGGAGGGGGTGTTTAGAGGGGGATTTTCGGAATATCTCCGTTACTATACGTCGGATCGAAAAGTTGTATAAAATAAATCTTTTTGCATATTAAATTTACTATAAATATTGTTCTATACTCTTATTCCGAATATTAACCGAGATATTGGCATTTTATTGAGCGCAATGAGATCGGCTAACTTCGGCTGTAGTCGTGAGTTTCCGGTTAGCTAGTACGGCGGATTCAGTAACTGTTTGGCTCTTGTGAAATTTCTCTATTGTAAAACTTCAATTGGGACATCTGCTTTGTTTACGCAGCCCCTGCGTGACGGACTTTTTCATATCCATACTTTGACTATTTGAATATAATAAAAGCTATCCCTATTAAATATGCGTAAGTATGCTGTAGACCTATTGTATTTTATTCTACAGGTATTTGTAAATGTTTTTTTGTTTTAGATATGTAAGTATTTCTGGAATATATGGCTGCTGTCAGTTAGTAGTTCTGTCATATCGTCGCGTACGTCAAGGTTTGTTCGTTGAATGCAGTATGTCAGAATATATTTTATCGCTAGGTATATTTATTGGCAAATTATTTTCGAAACATTTCCTCAAATATCCATCGATCATACCGAGGAGATGAGGAAAGTGAGGCCAGTTCAACATTTTATTCATATATTTGCCTGTTGCCGGTGGCAACTTTTATTATATCGTTAATAAACTCCAGCTTTTCAAGTAAAATTAAACACCAAGTTTGTAAAATCGGACCTTGGAGAGGGGGAGGAGGTCAGAGGCGGAGAATTTAGAAAATTCGAAATATCACCGTTATTTTAACTCGGCCCGGAAAATGTTATAAATCCTGTCTTATAGTAAATTTAATTATCTATAAATGTTTTTATAGTTATACTGATTCCACGTTATAATAACAATGAGCTGCTATAACATGATTCTCTTTATTTTAATGTTAAATACCAAATATTTGTTTTCAAGAGACTTTTAATATGAGAGACGTATCTTTGCGTTTCGGCGTCATTAATTAATATTTTTAGTTCTTGTGGAAAATTTATAAATTTATACTCGATGGAAAGGGGGACTGCAGATTATCTAAAGAGCTGATAACGGCAAGGCACAATATCTCCATCCAGTTTCAGGTTATTACTCACAGTGTACACAATGAAGGTTTTATCAGTTCATGTAAATTAATATTACTCGTCTGTTATGAAGTTTAATACGCAATAGTTCTCGTGATCTCTGAGATACACAGTTTCTAGAGAAATATTTGCCACTCCTAGCAGAGAGTAGTGGTGTAGTGCTCCGAGTTATGTGCTTTAGAAGATCCCCACTCATGGTCAGTTGTGTCACTGTGTTTTACCTGTCATTCAGTTTAATCTCCTAGATACCACACGCCCGATCTCGAAATTTTTTTGAAATTTGTATTTCATAAATATATACATCAATTAAGTTTCTCTTTATTAAATGGAATCATATAAACCTACTTTTTTTTTTATTTTGCTCATAAATGAGCTTTCAAAAGAATTTGTACAAGAAAATATTGTACGACGCAGTGACAACAGTAGACGTTTACCAACCGAACTATGGACGAAACTTGACGAGTACATTGTCTCATTGGACCATACATTGAACTCAAGTACAGAACATCATAAAAATAGACCCTCCACTACAACGAACAAAAGAAAATGATCTGAACCAAGTAAAACTGAAAAGAAATGTAGGTTCACTAATTACTCTTGTGAGATTTGAAAAAACAAAATATGTTTACAACATAGTTCCAAGCTTTGTCCCAATTGTAAGGCAGCTCTGCAATAGAAATAATAATTAAACTGTTTTTTTTAAAAGGATTGGTGCATTAAAATTTAGATGATTTTTAATAAGTCTTATCTAAAAGTGATTTCGTACTACTTATTATTGAATGGAGGCATATTTAGATAATTTGTTTATATAGTTCACAAACTGAAATAAATTATGTATAATTAAGACAGTTGTTGTTGTGCATTTAAACTATTTCTTACGATATTTGTATTTTTTAATTATATTTTAAAATTTATCGTCCACGGTTTTAATAATAATGAAAATATATACTGAATTATAAACAATATATAGATATCAAGAAATTAGTAAGAAAATGTATGCATGTAATATAATCTGTATGTAGTTAAGTAAATATTATCATTAATTATTTAGAATATAATAGAACCTGCAATAATGAAGATGTAATTTCCTAAAGTACATAAGTTGTTTGAGCACTACATTTTCACGAAAAACGAAAAACACACACACAAACTTTATTTAGGGCGTAATAACCCTGTAGTTTCTCGCCCAAAAAAAAACAGTTAACCTAACCTAACCTAATAATAATGAATCTATAACCAACTTGATTATTTTATCTACCAAGATTTTTTGACTATAATACTTGTCAATTTTGAAAATTATTTACTTCAAACAAAATACTTCCTCTGTTATGGTTTCTAATTACACACTGTACATTTTAGCGCAAAATATATATTAAAAAACTGTATTTCCGTAAAAATGGTTGAGGATGATCTCTGAGATACACGCGCCCGAAGACGGAATAATCTTGACGTGCCCAACCGAGGGTTAACGACTGGATAAATGTTCAGTCTTTAATTACATAACATACGTTACATTTAGTTATTCTATAGATGATTACCAAATTTCAAAACTAATGATAACAGATAAAATATAATTACTAGCAAATTTTCCTTAAGGGAAATCAGATATTGCGGTTGAACTAATAACGTGATTTTGAAACATTTCCTTAAATAAATTAAATGTCCATCGATCCTACCCAGGAGATGAGGAAAATGAGGTCCGTCAAAATTCTATAGATATGTTTGTCTGTTACCGCTCTACTGGAGGCAATTATTCTTTTATCGTTACTGAACTCGATATATAAGCGTTTCATGTATAATTAAAGGCGTCGCAAGAGCGGAAGTTGTGCTGACCAGATTACGCATTGGCCATTCCTTGCTGACCCACGGACACTTTAATGACAAACAAGGACACACCGACTTGTAGACATTGTAACGAAACATTAACTGTACAATACACGTATTGACTGACTGTCAGCGAAGAGACAAGTTAGACATTCCACATGACTTACAGGAACTTTTGACCGATAACAGTGATTACATAGACTCAATCATTAAACGTCTAAAAGACATCAACATATATAGCTAACTCACTATAATCTACACTTTCTACACACCACTCTTCACTTATTTCCTACATTAGCAGGTTGTATAAACTTTAATTTTATTTATTTATTTTCTGTTTATTTATTTTATTCTATTTTATTTATTTTCTATTTATTTATTTATTGCGAGTTCGATTCTCTCCTGGGCAAAGGAAATTATTTAGTGACGGAATTCATTAAATAACGTCCTAAGTCCCTCCCTGGCTAGAAATGGGAGGTTACCTGTAGATAACCCGTCCCCATTAGCTTTAATTGCAAAAAAATGGACGTTAATAAATAATATTATTATTTATTTTATTTTTTATTTATTTTTCTTGGTTATCCTTTTTTTTTATTTTTTTATTTATTTCATTTTCTTCCCCCACCCTTCTATAGTTAAATTTTCATTTATATTATGATCATTATCCTGATGTTTCCATATCGTACAATATCGTTTGCTTCATGCCAATAACCCGTTACGAAAAACACCGTTTGCCATAGTTCACTATTTTTCAGTTTGTTGTTGTTGTTAGTTTTTTTTTTTTTTTTTTTTTTTTTTCTTTTGGCTTTTTTAATGAAAATTTAATAATGATTAAATCCCATATTTCTTTTTAGCTGGTGGTGAGGGTGATGAATGGTTAATCACAAAACTTTTTTATGGCTCCTCACAATTTTATTTCTTATAAACGCTGAGCGCTTTCGGGGACTAAATCCCCATCCTCAGAGCGTCAGAGCGTAGTGCGATCTTATAGACTTGCTACACGGCTAAACCCTGCCGATCCCTGGGAGTGCATCAGCAGGGTTTAGCCGTGTAGCAAGTCTATAAGATCGCCCTACGCTCTGACGCTCTGAGGTGGGGTATTTAGTCCCCGAAAGTGCTCAGCGTTTATAAGAAATAAAATTGTGAGGAGCTATAAAAAAGTTTTGTGATTAACCAATGAGTAAATCGCCTGCGTTGCGGAACTCATTTAAATAAATAAATACAAAAAAAATAAATGTTACGTTCGTAAAATCGGACTTTGGAAGAGAGGGAGGGGGGGGGGGTTAAAGGGGGAGGATTTCGTAAATTTGCAATATATCCCTTATTATAACTCGGATCGGAAAATAATATAAACCGAGTCTTATTGAAAATTTCAATTGTGTATAAATGTGTTTTATATACATTATTTTATTGAATATGAATATTACCTGAGATATTTGGAATTTAGAATTTTCTCTCATCAGTAAGAGTCACTACTCATCTAATAACAACAATGAGCTTTTATGACAATGTTTGTCTTCATTACAAAAGTTAAATACCAAATATTTGTATTCCAGAGACATTTATTATGCCAGATACATTAGAATTTGCAGCGTTATGACGTCATCGATTAAGATTTTAAGTTCTTGTATGGAAAATGTTTATTTGATCTATACCATGCTCGATGGGAAGGGAAACTGTTGCTTATCTAAAGTTCTGATAACGGCGAGCAACATTATCTCTATCCAGTTTCATTTTATCACTCACAGTGTACACAATGAAGCTGTTATCAGTTCTCCGTAGGCAAACTAACTCTTTGATATTGAAATTGACTTGGATAAACCTCCAGTCTTTAATTATTCGTTTTACGGCAGCTAACAGGAATAACTCATTAAATTGCGTTGTTAAATATTGTTAGTCTATAGAAGATTACTGATTAATACCACGAAGATAATTGATAATATTTACTTATTTATTTTTAAGAGCTTCGCTATTTGGACAATTCTGCTCATTTAAATTTTCTTATTTAAAAAAAAAAAAAAAAAACTTGCAGATACTGCGTTAACTAAGCAGATTTCCCATGTATTTGCAATTATCTTAAAAAAATTATTATTATTATTGATTAACGTCCACTTTTTGCAAGTCAGGCTAATAGGGACGGGTTATCTACAGGTTACCATCCTTTTCTAGCCAGGGTGAAACTTAAAATTTTATTTAATGAATTCCGTCACTAAATAATTTCCTTTGTCCAGGCAAGAATCGAACTCGCCACTCTAGGTTTACCGTGTGAGATTAAAGGCAACGCTTTAACTCACATGGCTAACCTGAGCCCCATATCTTAAAAAATAAAACTTCTCTTAGAAATAAACTTCGTATTTAAGTTTCAAATAAATTGTTAAATTATATAACAGTCATGATTACGTGACACTAGTAGAGTGGGGAGTTAGCGAAGGATGAAAACTAAAAAACTGCCAGTGTCTCGGTTAATGTTGAAGTTAGAGAATCAACGTATATAACATTATTAATAGAACATTACATTTTTAATAAGAAAGATTCTAAACTATTTTTCGATCCATATTAACAGAGATATTTCGAATTTTCTAAATTCTCCTCCTCTGAACACCCCCTCCCTTTGGTTCTATTTCAACAGTTAACGAACTTCCTGTTTTCCTGTTTTCCACGCTGAGTACCCCTCTAACGTGGGAATTTATTTAAATGTTGTGTGCTCCATCCTTTGGATACTACACACATTTCAGCACATTATAATATTTCTTATATAATAATTGTAAACATTATACAACAATAAATTAATTAAATAAAAACAAAAATAAAGTAAAAAAAAAAATAAAATAAAATAAAACATATGTAATATTACATATGTGTACAACAATAGGTGTATATCTACAAAATGGTGTCCAAATCTTGAATAAATGCATTAAATCCCTTGTTGTATTTATGTAAAAGTTTCGGTTTGTCCGTTGGCCAAGTTCCGTTTTGTAAAGTAATGTACTTGATGAGTTTTGTTCTTGGTCCGTCAAGTAATGTACAGTCATATAAGAGGTGGTCATATGTCTGTTCAGTCTCATTGTCACATTTACATGTATTTGTGTTTGTTAGTTTAAATTTGTACAAGTAACTCTTCGTAGGTCCATGTCCTGATATAAATTGTATTTGTTTAGAATTGCTAAGTGTTATTTTTTGTCTCTGGTATACAGTTGGTATGTACTTATGTAATTGTCGTCCTTTAGTAGTGTTTGTCCATCTTTCGTCCCATTTTTTATAAGATTCGTTTATCAAAATAGTTTTAATGGTCTGTTTAGTCAGTTTAGAGTATGTAATAGGTATCATTTCGTCTCTTGAAGCTGAATTTGCAAGTTGGTCTGCTGTGTCATTTCCTAAATTTCCGGAGTGTCCCTTTATCCATGTTATTGCCACTATTACATTTTTCTGTCTACATAGTGTGATTAGTCGTCTGATCTGTTCAGTCTGTTCGTTATGGTTTTCGTTATTGTAAATACGGTCTATGTTAATTTTGCTGCCCGTATAGATTATGCTAGTCTCTCTGTCACTTGAAATGTCGTGTAGTGTTTTGAGTGCCTCAGTAATTGCAAGGTTTTCTGCTTGATTGTTTGTACATAGTGGTGATAGTCTGTATTGTCCTCTCTGTATAATATTGCCGTCTTTTAAAATAATGTACGCACACCCAACGCCATCCTTGTTTTTACTTCCGTCAGTGTATATATGATATGTCCACGTTATGTCTAAGTTGTCTAATGGTCTAATGTAGTCCTTTGGGTGTAACCAGTAAGTATGTCTCACGTCTTTTTCTTTTACATATTTTTTATACATTTTGTATGATGTAATATTTTGAAATGTAATGTCTTGTGGGATTTCATTCAATTTCAATAACATTTGTTGCCTTATTATTTCCTCAGCTTTGATGTAAATTGGCATTGTGTCTGCTAATACACATGAAGCCTCTTAAGATAAAGTACGATATCATTTAGCAATTTTTATCGCAATTAGCCTTTGCACTCTTTCAAATTTTTTGACATTTCTTTTCACGACCAAGGCACGGCCCCATATTTCAATTCCATACGTCAATATGGGAACGATCGCCCCTTTGTATATTGTGGTCAGAGCGTCGGATTTAAGACCCCAAGACACTCTAGCAGCCATCGAAAGTCCATTTATTATTGAAAGCAGTTTTGTTTGTAAGTTATTAATGTGATAGTTCCATTTCAATTTCCTATCAATGTGAAGTCCAAGATATTTTAAGATATGTTTTTCTTTTAATGTTACTCCATTTAATTTAATGTCTAAGGTAGGTGTGTGTCTTTGTCTTTTAAACAGTGTGTATGATGTTTTTTCTAAATTAAATTTGAGTTTGTGTTTTTTAGCCCATTCCTTGATTAGTACCAAAACAGCGTTAGTAAGTTGGGTGATTTGAATTAAGTCTATTCCAATGACCATAAGTAAAATGTCGTCAGCAAATGCAATAATTTCAGTTCCTTCTGGTAGTATTGTTTTAAGTAGACTGTCTAAAACGATTTTCCACAGTTGAGGTGAGCAAGCTGAGCCCTGTGGCGTTCCTCTATTTTGAGAAGTGTGTACAGTAGTGTTTTGAAGGGTCATGTATGCAAGTCGATTACTGAGATAGTCTCTAAGTAATTTGTAAATATTTTGTGGGCATTTTTGTTTATGTAATGATTCGAATATCGAAGGCCACCAGGCGTGATCGAAGGCACCTTTAAAATCCATCGAAACGATCACAATATGTTTCTTTCCTGTTAGATTCGTTCGTAGTAAATTAGTAATTCTGTATAGTGCGTCAACAGTACTTGTTTGGGGTGTGAATCCATATTGATTTGGGTGTAAAGGAGCATGTCTGTTTAGGTGAACAGAAAGCCTGGAATTAATAATTTTTTCTAGTATTTTACCTCCAACTGGAATAATACTAATCGGTCGATAAGTAGAATTTCCTAAATCTTTTGGATTTTTGGGTACTGGAATTACTTTTGATATTTTCCATATATCAGGAAATATTCCGTTATCATAACATTTTTTGTATAATGTTGTAATAAATTTTGGAAAAATTTCATATAGTTTTTGGAATATATCAACTGTTATTAAGTCTTGACCAGCTGCTTTGTTTGGATTTAGTTGTTCAATAATACTACTTATTTCAATGTCTGTTAAAGGTAGGTCATTTTCTGTATTAGGGAGTAAATTACTGTTCCGTCTCATTGTAGTGTGTACGTCAGAATCTGTGTTTGGGTCGTCTTCAATGAAGAAAGTAGTCATTAATTGTTGTATAGTTTCTCTTGTGTCAGTAGTAAATGTTCCGTCACTTTTCTGAATCGTTCTTAGTTGTATGTTGGTTTTCAATTTATCTGTGGTATGTCCAAGGGTTAGTCTTATCAATTTGATCACAGAAACTTTTCCAAGATTTTAGTTTTTCTTGTTTTATCATTTTACCGTAAATATATTTAGATTGAATATAATTAATCTGTCTTTCCTTTCGTAATTCAGGGTCACTGGTCCTTTGGAATTTTCGTCTTAATTTATTAGTTGTATATCTTAACTCAGTAAGTTTGTCAGTCCACCAATTAAGTAAACCAATCAAAGATTCTTCAATTGTTTCATCATTGTTATCATTATTGAAAATTGTATTTTTTATTATACATAACAGCTTCTCTTGAAACATGATCCAGTTAACGAACTTGAACTTTCTTTTTACATAAAACGATTATATTTTTTTAGATTAGTATTGATAAGGCAAAAATTCCGACCGCTACAGCTGTAAAACACAAACATATATACACATACAGTTTTGAACAAAAATCATTTTCGTCATCTTATGAGTAAAATTGTTAGACAATTGCGGACATTTTCTGAAATTCGCGTCATATGTACGAATTCAATAGCTCATTTCCCTTATTGAAGAACGATTAGTCGTTGCAAATATACATCATTAAAAATAGAATAACATGCATGAATGAACAAACATAAAGTACCCGAATATTTAATGATTTCGTATACTAAGGTATAAGCCTGTCTTTCTTAACTTTTCCTAGTACGTCACGACCACACGAAACTTTCCCATTGAAAAAATAATACTGGATGTTTTTGACACTTTCGACATATCATTGAACTTTGTCGCGAGGCATGACATAAATAAATAAAATTCTACAGTCAATTTATATTTCTCCCTTCTAAAGCAATATGTTATTGAGTTTATTTATTTATTTTGGAGCGTTCGCAGCGAGGCGATATTGCTCATAAAAAAAAAAAAAAAAACAATTTATATAAACAAAATACAAAAATTAAAATAGAAACAAGAAAAAATTAAATAATACAAACTAAGAACGCAAACAAATAACAAAACTCGACTAAATAACAGAACGCAACACTATAACGAAACACAACTTAATAACGGAACGCAACTAAATAGAACTCAACTAAATAATAGAACGAAATCAAATAACGAAACAACGAAAAACAACAATAAACACAAAACAACAAATAAAATAAAAAAACAAAAACAAATCTTTAAGTTCAAAAACAAAAAAAATCTTGTAAGGAAACTAGATAATTAAAAACTATAGACTAATAAAATTACGTAAACAATTATATAATTTCAATGGATAAAAACTAAACTAAAATCAAATAAATATAAATTAGTATGTACAAAAAAAATGAAGATTTCTAACATCTAAAAAATTTACAATCATATCAGTTTCTTTATCACACATACAAACATACACACACACTCACGCGCGCACGCACACACACTCACACGCACGCACACACACACACACAAACGCGCGCACACACACACACACACACACACACACACACACACACACGCACGCACGCACGCACGCACATACACACACACAAACATACAGTAAAACAGTTTAGCTGGAATTTAAAATATTTAATTTAAGAAGGTTTAAAAAGGATTTTAAAATGTAACAATTCTAAATTTGTGAGTATATGTTAATATCATGTAAATGTTGGAGTATTATGGGTATGTGTGGGCTACCTTCAGTAAGTAAGTCGTGTAAGTCATGAGGGATCTTTAGATGGTCACGTCTTTTGCAGTCTGTTAGTATGTGTTTTATTGTAAGCGGAGCATTACACACATTGCAGTTAGGCATTCTTTTCTTTTGAAATAGGTATCCATGGGTAAGAAAAGAATGACCTATACGTAGTCTCGTAAGGACTACTTCGTCTCTCCGTGTAAATACTTCAAATTTGTCACTCCATGTCTTAACTGTAGTTTTAATTTGTCTCAGTTTGTTGTCTGATAGTAACCAGTCCTTTGCCATTCTTGGAGTATGTTAGTTTTAATGCAGGTTTGTAGATCGTCCGAAGCTATCTTTTTAATGTCAGTATTGGTGTTTTTTGTCGTTAGTTTTGCGAGCATGTCAACATCAGTGCTTCGTCCAATATTTTGATGTCCTGGTAGCCACACCAATGTTATGTGATTTTGTTGATTTTGTATGTGTTCAAAAATGTTTGTTATAATAGGATGAGTGGAATATATGTTTTTTAAAGAGAGTAAAGAACTTAGAGAGTCCGAAAATATAATTATTTGGCGATTTTGAACATTTTGGAGGTTTTCTAGAGATAGGAGTATAGCGTGTAGTTCAGCTGAATAAATACTTGATGTGCAGTTTAATCTTTTGGCATATGTGTGGTCGTCAAAGAGTGCAGCAGCTGCTGTTCCAAAGTCAGTCTTGGATCCGTACTTGAATGTGTCTAGTGCGTTTGGGTTATTTGCAGTAATGGAGTTAAATGCAGTCATTTAAAATTTTGAAGAAAGAGGATCACTTTTATTAAATTTTGTTACGGTTAAATCAATATATAAGTTATTTACTCTCCAAGGAGGAAGTGATAGTAAAGTATTGTTGTACATAGGAGTCTGTAAAATGTTTGAGTCTGCGGAATTTTCTAATGTGCGTATAAGAAGTGGTTTGTGTTTACATTTTTTTTCTTTATGAATTTGTTAAAATCTGGTGTATTGTTTAAGAATGTGTGGATGCAAGGTTTGTCTAAAGCTTTACATTTTAAAGTAAATTTTAAATTGATTATACGCCTTCTATATTTTAATGGAGGCTCTCCAGCATCTACACATAGGCTTTCTACAGGGCTTGATCTGAAGGCCCCTGTTGCTATTCTCAGTCCTGTGTAGTGAATAGTGTCTAACATTTTAAGGGCATTTGAGCTGGCTGATGAAAATGCTATACATCCATAGTCCAGTAAAGACCTGGTATAGCAACGGTGAAATGTCAGCATTAAACATCTGTCCGCTCCTCATTTTGTATTGGTAAGAATCCCCCATAAGTTCAAACTCTTTTTGCACTTATCAAGGAGTCCTTTTAAATGGGATACCCACGTCAGTTTTCTATCGAAAGTCAGTCCAAGAAATTTGAGTTCGTCCGTTTTGTTTATTAGAGTCGTGTTCAGTGTAAGTATAGATATTTCATATTTCCTTTTGCGTGTGAAAATAATATATTTAGTTTTTTCACTAGATATTTTGAAACCAGTGACAGAACACCATTTATAAAGTTCATTAAGAGTGTCTTGCATTATTGTTTGTGTGTATGAAAGTGTTGAGTATGTAGTGTATATTATGAGGTCATCAGCATACAGGCAGGAAGATACTTCTTTAGGGATATATTTTACAACAGAGTTCACAGGTATATTGAATAATGTTGTGCTCAGCACACCTCCCTAAGGCACTCCATTCTCCTGACAAAAAAGATCTGATATAGCAACACCTATCCTCACTCTGAAAGTTCGATCAGACAAATAGTTATCCAGAAATCTGATAATGTTTCCTTGGACACCCCATTCGATCAACTGGGAGAGAATGACTCTTCTCCAGATGCAGTCATATGCTTTCTCCAGATCGAGGGATATTGCTAACATTAATTTGTTTCCAAGGAAAGCATTAAGGATTTCGCTCTCCAATCGCGCAATATGGTGCATTGTTGAATGATTTGGCTTAAATGCGCATTGGTATGGAGATAAAAGCCTGTTACTCTCTAAAAACCACAGGAGCCTTTTGTTTATCATTTTTTCTGCGACTTTGCACAGACAGCTGGTTAATGATATTGGACGGTAACTGGTGGCCTTTCTTTTATCTTTTCCAGGTTTGAGAACTGGTATAACTATTGCTTCATTCATACCCTTGTGAGGGTACGTGCCGCTAATGTAAACCACGTTCAGTAGATGAAGAAGAACTAGCAAGCCTCGTTTAGGTAGATTTTGTATCATATCGTATGTAATTAGGTCTGGTCCTGGTGAAGTTTTTCGTAAATATGATAATGTCAGTTTTAGTTCGTTAAAGTTTAGAATTACATAATTACAGATTACCTAATAATGAATGACTCCAAATTAATTTTATTACACCCTGCAATTAAATTTGGTTGATAAGTTTGTGTGCCAGTTATCGAAAAAAATAAAAATAGGTTTTCAATAAACAAAAATAGTCTTTTTCCTCTAATATGGAATAAAGACTAAATTTCAATGAAAGATAATTTTGACAGTTTACATCTGTTTTTTTTTAACAGATTTCCGGTTCATGGTATATAATGAAGCACTTTATTTTAACCCTCATTGCCAAATATTGTTTTACTGAACTTTTACGTTTGAAATAAATACAAATACGTAACGCAAAGTCTGCTTAGTTAACGCAGCACCTGCGTGACTCAATAAGTGAAACCGCTAGAGCGCATATATATTATATATATATATATATATACGATAAGAAAAATTTCGAAAATCGCACCGTGATTACGACATCAATAGCTGAATGAAAGTGGTTCAAATCTCCATATGAAAGTCGAACATTTACGGCAAATGGCCGAACTAGCTTCTGGCGGGAAACTACCATCCGTTATCGGCCCAAATTTAATAAAAATGCAAATATCTCGGTTAATATTCAAAATAGAGTATAAATGTAAAGAACAATATTTATAGAAAATTTAATTTGGAATAAGATTGGTTCAATACAATTTTTCGATCCGACGTATGATAACGGAGATATTTCGAAAATTCCCCCTCTAAACCGATTTCAACCATTAACAAACTTGATCCGTCTTTTTGCATAAAACGTTTAAATATCGAGTTTAGTAACGATCAAACAAAAATTGCGACCGCTAGACTTAGACCGTTAACAGACAAATATATATATATATATATATATATATATATATATAGGTAGATAGATAGATATAGATATAGATATATAATTTTGAACGTACCTCATTTTCGTCATCTCCTGGGTAAGATCGATATGGACATTTGGAGAAAATTTCTAAAATCGCGTAACAAGTACGACCTCAATAGCTGATTTCCCTTAGGGGAAATGTGCTAAAAGCCAAAAATGTTCGGTTTTACAATACTTCTTACAACGAAGTAACTAACTAAATTCTCGTATGGAATAGCAATTTCTTAAAAAAAGGTTGACACTTTATAAAAATGAAGGACCTCACCCTTTCCCCTGACCTCGGCAAGATTTAATATACTCCTCGTGTTCTTGAAAGTCCGGCTTATATTTTTCCAGAGGATTTACCTCAGTATTCCAGCTGATAGGGTAGTTCCGGTCGGCGGAGCACCATGTCCTCAGGTGGTGTCAGGTCAGTGAACCAAGTATTACCTTCCAATATCGGAAGGTTCTCCGACTGGAAAATAAAGCAGACAGCAAGGCGAGAATCATTTTCGAAGGTGACAGGCTTCTCAGATGATAAACCCATTAGAGCCTTTTCTCAAGGAATATTTACATTTTCCGGATGAGATGAAACATGATCCTTGGAGCGACGATAAATTTCCCAGGGACATTATAGTCCAGTCAACAATTTTCTTTGGCCCTGAATAGAATTTTTACTCATGACTGATAAGGTTTATTCATATATTCTCGCAAAGGGAATTGTTCGTACAAAAATGTGCCAGAAATTCGAATTTCAGAATAAACGATAATGTTTAATTTTAAGAGAAAGAACTTAACGCACGTCGTTTCGTATGCGAAGCTTCTGAGTTTTCGTGAAATTATAAATTTATACTTTTCTTTTCTTTTTTTAGATAATTTCTCTTAAGGAAAATTGGCTATTGAGGACGTACTCATCACGCGATTTTTGAGAATTTTCTTCAAATATCCATCGATCTATATATATATGTAAACGCTCTAGTTGTAGAAATTTTTGTTTGATTGTTACCAAACGCGATATTTAATAGTTTAATGTAAAAAAAGTCAGTCACGCAGGAGCTGCGTAAACTTAGCAGATTTCCCAGGTGAAGTTTTACAATAGAGAAATCTGCATACAGGTAACACAACACCCATGGTGTTTAAATACAAACGGTAATGAGAAATCTTTCAGTTAATTAAAATAAATTCCCAGCTGAAACGGCTTCTGAATGGTAAGAATAATTTATATTTTAATAACTCAAATTTTAGTAGTTCTAGAACTAAAGAAGGGGGGGGGCGGATGAACAGAACGTATTTGCATAAATCTCAAAAGTAAGGAAGGTAAAGTAAGGTTAGATACGACAGGCAAGGTTAGAAGAAGCTTCCACCAGAGCCGAGTAGTGATGGAAATGGCCGACCTAATCCGAACTATACCCGACCACAGAATTCATAAAAATTAAAATATCTTGCTTAATATTCAAGATAGAGAATAAATGTATATAACAATGTTTCTAGTAAATATGCAATAAGATTGGTTTTATACAATTTGTCGATCCGATGCATAATAACGGAGATATTTTGAATTTTCGAAAATCCTCCCTCTAAACCCCACCTCCCTCTAGTCCGATTTCAGTCATTAACGAACTTGATCTGTCTTTTTACATAAAACGGTCAAATATCGAGTTTCGTAACGATCAAACAAAAATTGCGACCACTATATATATATATATATATATATATATATATATATAATTTTGTACGGACCTCATTTTCGTCATCTCCTGCGTAGGATCGATGGACATTTGAAGAAATTTTTCGAATATCGCGTCATGAGTACGACCTCAATAGCTGATTTCCCTTGAAGGAAATCTGCTAATAAAGATCAAGTTCGTTAATAGCTGAAATCGGGAAATCCAGTGGGAGGGGGTTTAGAGGCGAACATTTTCGAAAAATCTCAGATACTATACGTCGGATCGTTAACTTATATTGAACCAATCTTATTCCAAATTAAAGGTTCTATAAATATAGTAATATACATTTATTAACTATATTGCATATTTACCGAGGTATTTGCATTTTTCAGTTTTCGGCCATTAGCAAACCCCCACTCCATTCTCTTGTCACATAAACATTACTTATTTTTATAATGGACCACCTTATTCCTAGCTTAAATACCATATATTGTTTTCAGGAGATCTTTATTATACGAGGTACTTGCAAATATGTTTTGTTGATCCCTCCCCGCCCCCCTTAACTTTTTGGATTAGTCAAAGTTTAGTGATTTACGTAACAATTATTCTGATTCATTATAAATTACAATACTAGATATAGTAAATAGATTTCAATAAAATTAGTATGTCATGTTCAGATACATCTCTATTCTGTGCGGAATTATATTTCTATCTATCTGATCAGGACTGAGAGGTTGGTTAACCTCTTTGTTTACATTCATTGGGAGGTTATTAAAACTGAAAGAAAGATTTCTCTGGAATATGCTGGATGGTAGAGGAACCAATTGATCCTGAAAGATTTCTCATTACCGTTTGCATTTATTCACTTAATAACCACGGCGGTGTTAACTGTTATCAGAATGTAGATTTATCTACTGTAAAACTTCAAGTTGGAAATCTGCTTAGTTTACGCAGCACCTGCGTGACGGATTTATCTCCCACCAGCCTATGGGCGCTGGAATCTCTTGTTCTGAATGGTCATACATAGACACATACACTCTGTTCATAAATCAAATTTTAGTAGTCCGAGAACTAAAGAAGGGGGGGGGGATGAACAGAATGTATTTGCATAAATCGCAGAAAGTGAAAGATTACACGAGTCAAACCGATTTCACAAGCGTCGAACAGACACGGAAACGACCGAACTAATGCGGAATCTTAAGACGAGAACCGACTATAACCAATCCCATCTCGTTATACATACTCACTTAATAAAAATGCAAATATCTCGGTTAATATTCATGATAGAGAATTTATGTGTAGAAAATTTAATTTACGATAAGATTCGTTCTATATACTTTTTCAATCCGACATATAATAACGGAGATATGACGAATTTTTGATAACACCCTCCTCTCTAAACCCCCCTCCCCTTCCCGCTGGTCCGATTTCATCCTTTAACGAAAACGATTTAAGCCTTTAACGAATGACCTCATTTTCGTCATCTCCTTGGTAGGATCGATGGAACAAAAATTTGGAAATTGAAAGAAAATTTTCGAAAATCGCGTCATGAGTCTCTTAAGAGAAATCTGCTAAAATTATTATTATTATTATTTATTAACGTCCACTTTTAAAAGATTTCCCTTAAGAAATCAGCTATTGAGGTTGTACTCATGACGGAATTTTCGAAATTTTTCTTCAAATGTCCATCGATCCTACCTAGTAGATGACGAAAATGAGGTCCGTTCCAAACTGTATATATATATATATATATATATATATATATATATATATATATATATATATATACAGGCTAACGGACGGGTGAATTTCCCGCCAAAAACTAGTTCGGCCGTTTCCTTAACTTCTCGACTCTCGTGAAATTTCTCTATTGTAAAACTTCACCTGGGAAATCTGCTTAGTTTACGCTGCCCCTGCGTGACGGACCTTTTTTTTGAAACTCAGGCTAATTTGGGCGGGTTATCTACAGGTCACCACCCTTTTCTAGAGAGGGTGGGATTTTAGGATGTTATTTAATGAATTTCGTAACTAAATAATTTCCTTTGCCCAGACGAGAATCGAACTCGCCACTCTAGGTTTACCATGTGAGGTAAAGGTCAACGCTTTAACTCGCATGGCTAACCTGAGCCCCATTCTACTAAAAAAAAAAATGAATTTATATTTTTTAACGGTAATACTGGATGAGACAATCACAATCCTTTAAATCTTATTTGTATAAATACATAAAGTGATATAATATAAAATGTATGAAGACATTTCTAAGGAAATGTTTGAAGAGATACACCATTAGGTGGTAGGGAGACATTGGTCGAAGGTCATTTGGTGTAATGGAGTAAGCAGGTGGTGCAATCTCGGCGAATGGCCGCCCTTCACGGACAATATGCCCCCGAGGCAATCCCTGTCTTCTGCCCCACATCCGAATACTTTAGGTATTTGGGATGGCTCTTAGAAATTGTCTCATATTTCATAACATTCATTATTTTCTGAATGAATATTAGGAACATTGCATTAATATTGATAGAATTCGTTAAGATTTATTATTATTTTAGCAGATTTCCTTTAAACTATTGAGGTTGAACTGATGGCGTGATTTTCGAAAAATGTCTTGATGTGACTTCAATTTTTACATAAAACCTTTAAATATCAAGTTTGAAGGAGAGGGGCTTCTTTATTAACAGATTTCCCTTAAGAGAAATCAGCTATTGACGTTGTACTCATGACGGAATTTTCGAATTTTTTCTTCAAATTTCCATCGATCCTACCTAGGAAGTGACGAAAATGAAGTCCGTTCAAAACTGTATATATATATATATATATATATATATATATATATATATATATATATATATCAATCTATCTATCTATATATTTGTCTGTTACCGCTCTAGCGGTTGCAATTTTTGTTTAACCGTTACGAAACTCTATATTTAGTCGTTTTATGTAAAACGAAAGATCAACTTCGTCAACAGCTGAAATCGGACCGGGGGGGAGGGGAGTTTAGAGGGGGAGAATTTTGAAAATTCGAAACATCTCCGTTACTATAAGTCGGATCGAAAGTGTGTATAGAATCAATCTTATTGAAAATTAAATACACTATAAATGATGTTATATACATTTATTCTCTATCTTGAATATTAACCGAGATATTTGCAATTTCAGTTTTTAGCCTTCAGTAAACCCCCACTTCTACTAGTGTTAGATAAATAATAAAAGATATTAATTGAAGCCTAAATACCAAGTATTGTTTTCATTGAACTCTGGCTTTGTGAGATATATGCAAATACGTTTTGTTGACCCCCCCCCCTTCTTTTGTTTTTGGAATACTAAAATTTGAGTGATTAAGATAAAACTGATTCTGATTCATTACAAATTACACCACTAGCTTTAGTAAATTGTTTTCAATAAAATTAATATGTTATTTTCAAATATATTTCATTAATTGTTTGTCTTTCCGGTCTAGTTATGCAGCGCTGCTTTGTTAGTTATAACAAATCTGCTTTGTTTACGCAGCCCCTGCGTGACGGACTTTTTTTTTCAAACTATCAATCTTTTTTCAAGGAATCGTTATTCAATTCGAGAATTTCCTTAGTTATTTCATTGTAAGAAGTAAAGGAAGTATTGTAATCGCCCAAAGTTTTGGTTTTCCGATTTCGAGGAAATTATCCGTTTTGGCCCTCTCCTGATCTTATTTTGGCTAGTTTAGGACTGACATATGAACGTATCGGCTACCCATAGAACGTTGAAATGTAAAATTTGGGATAATTCTAACGTCCATCTGTGGAACGAAATACACTGTCGGAAGAGGGGGAGGGGGTTAGAGGACGGTTAATATAAAAGATTTTTTCCGTTACTATTAAAGGTGCAACAAATATCTATACATTTCTACCACCGAACCATTTTTATTAGCAGATTTCCCTTCAACGAAATCTGCTAATGAGGTGGTACTTATATACAGTTTTGAACGGATCTCATTTTCGACATTTGACGAAACTCTTCAAAAAACGCATCATGAGTACTACGTCAATAGAAGATTTATTTTAAGGGTGTAATCTCCTAAAAAAAAAAAAAAACACATGTAAACTTTCAAAGTTAGCGTTTATTGGAACTTAGTCTGTATTCTATATTAATGGGCGAACATTATTTTAGTTGATTGAAAAACAATTTTAATCTGCTTCCATATCTTTGACTCACACTCCTTAAAAAAATTCAATTGCACTATATAATAAAATGAATTTGGAGTAATTATTTATTAGGTTTACTTTGTGTCTGATTATTGATGTACGTTATTCTATTTTTAATTATGTTTGTAGGGGCGTGCGGTAAGCTTTTGCGGTAATAATAGAAAATGTCGGCACCAAAATGTAATGGCGGAAAGCTTGTGTTAAAGGCGTAAGAGAGAATTGAGACTGAGCCATTTGTTATTTCTCCTGGAGAGATGAGGGAAAAAGATAAATAAAGAAAACAAAAACAACTATGTGAGTTCTCCTAAGAATTAGGTATATTGAAATAGTTCATTATATATCTATACACTACACGTTATATATAGAGGTTGAACAAGACAAAATAACTTTACTTTATGCACTAACTTAACTGTAATAGAAATATATAATTAAGTATATTATAATAGAAATGAAATTTGAGCAGTAAACAGAAGAACGTAACTTTATGAACTAATATGGCGGCCATATAACTATGTACGCTAGATGAGCGATGGGTCCTATGATATATGAGTACTCATTCGATATTGGCGCAAATAATGCTAGCATTATTAAATAGGTACTTGCGGTAATCATGCACTTTCCTTGAAATGATGGAGTCTTCTCGCTTGTTGCGGTGATAAACACAGGATGGCAGCCTTGCGGGAGATGAAACAACTGAATGACTATCACGGGTGACTTCCAACTGCGGTTATCTATGAAGCGGTGATCTGTAGTGGAGGGAGAGGGGCTAGGCCCCACTGGCCGTATGAACGACCCCAGCGTCTGAGAGCAACTGACTGTGTCCTTTTTGCTAGCCGATGCCTTCTTGAACTGCATGTGTTTTTCCGCTGAAGCCACGGCCTTGGCGATATGCATGTGTGTGTGGCGGGTCTATTTAAAATTCAAACTGACGACTGAACAATGTTCTTTTTATTATTATTATTTATTTATTTATTTATACAGGAGCACCCACATCTTGGCGATTTGGCTCAATGTAAAATGAAACCAAAATTATAGAAAAATAACAAAAACTGAAACAACAAATAAAAAATTAAATACCAAAAATAATCATTAAATACTAGTAATAAAGACAATTAATAAATATTAGACTAGTAATAAAGACAACAATTAAAAATGTTTTTAATAAAAAAAATATGTTATATCTATATACTAGTACATTTACATTATTTTTTTTTTTAAATTTTGTGCCCCACAGCGATAGTGGTTATTAGGACGATATATTTACTCCTTCATGTGCTGACCTTTTTTTGTAATGTTATCTTATGGAAAATATTTCTTTAATATCTGAGTCATTCTCATATCACTGCTTTGTCTAAAGAATATAATAAAAGTTAACCCTTTTAAGTCTTTTAGCAGTTTTCCCTTTGATATATATATTTGTCTGTTAACGCTCTAGCGGTCGCAATTTTTGTTTGATCGTTACCAAACTCGATATTTAAACGTTTTATGCAAAAATACAGATCAAGTTTGTTAATGGGTGAAATCGGACCAATTTTGAGGGGGGATTTTTGAAAATTCGAAATATCTCCGTTACCATACGTCAGATCAAAAAATTGTATTAAACCAATCTTATTGAAAATTAAATTTTCTATAAATACTGTTCTATATATTTTTTGTCTATCTTGAATATTAACCGAGATATTTGCATTTTTATTAAACGTGGGCCTATAACGGATGAATGAGTTTCCCGCCAAAAGCTAGTTCGGCCATAACTGTTCGGCTCTCGTATAGAGATTTCTCTAATGTATAACTTCACGTGGGAAATCTGCTTAGTTTACGCAGCCCCGGAGTGACGGACTTTTAGGTATGCTGTAGACCTATTCTATTATGTATTATATGTTTTTGTAAATGTTTATGTGTTTTAGATAAGTTAGTATTTGTGAAATATATTGGCTGCTGTCAGTTAATAGTTCTGTCATATCGTGAGGTATGTGAAGGTTTTTTCGTTGGATGCTGTCTGTCAGTATGTGTTTTATCGTAAGGTGTTTGTTGCAGAATTTTGCATATAGGGTTATCAGTCCTTGTCATTAAGTGTCAATGTGTGACCGATCCTGAGCCTGTCAAGAACAGCTTCCTTCCGTCTAGTACTCCTATGGCTCGATGAACACTCCTTAATTGTACTTTTGATATTTCCCTTAAGGGAAATCCGCTAAAACAGCTGTTATATTATGGAGCATTTTATTGGCCTGACGTACTTTTTGTGTTACAAAAAAGCATATTGTCAACCAACTTTATAGAAGAACAGCACTTCCTCATCCCACTATCATTGATTATCAATGGTCGAATTACCTATTCAATTCTCGGAACGGGACCTGAAGTAAATATTGACATCTGATCATTAAAATGGATTTAGTGGCCGCGGAAGAAAGACTGGAGACGAAGGTAAGTTATTACAGTCCGATATGGGTCAGCTGGTATGGAGCCAAGGCCTTTGTTATCCTGATACACGGGGAACCCATCCGGAGGATTTATGGAACGCTCCAAGATGTACCTCGGGGCATAACTCAAGATAGTAGGCCCTCTGCAAATGACTTATGAAAACGGGGGCACCCCCACATTGTTTTATCAAATTTGTGGCCAAGTGCTGACGCCCCTGATTTAGACGTTTGCACGATTCACACACAACAAATCTATGCGATATTTAATTATGTATATTAGCTGATTTCCCCAAAGGGAAATCAGATATTCGGGTCTTACTCATTATTAGTTACTATTAGTCGGATAGTAAAAGTGTATATAACCCATATTATTGTAATGCAATGTTCTATAAATGTTGTTATATACGTGTTTTCACTACCTTAATTATTGTCCGAGATGTTTCAGTTTTCGGTCATAAGTAAACCGCCACTACTACTCATGTCATATTAACAATAAAAGTCCGTCACGCAGGGGTTGCGTAAACTAAGCAGATTTCCCATGTGAAGTAATGCAATAGAGAAATCAGCATACTGGTAACACAACACCACCGTGATTAAATACCAACGGTAATGAGAAATCTTTCAGTTAATTAAAATAAATTCCCAACTGAAAAGGTTTCTGATTTGTAAGAATAATTTATATTTTAGTAGTCCAAGAACTAAAGAAGGGGGGGGGGGGCGGATGAACAGAACGTATTTGAATAAATCTCACAAAGTAACGAAGGTAAGGTTAGAAACGACAGGTAAGGTTAGAAGAAGCTTCCACCTGAGCCGAGCGGTTACGGAAACGGCCGCCCTAATCCAAACTATACCCGACCACAAACTCATAAAAATGCAAATATCTCGGTTAATATTCAAGATAGAGATTAAATGTATATTACAATATTTATAGTAAATTTAATTTTCAATAAGATTGGTTCTATGCAATGTTTCGATCCGATGCTTAATAACGGAGATATTTTGAATTTTCAAAAATCCCCACTCCCTCTAGTCCGATTTCAGCCATTAACGAGCTTGATCTGTCTTTTTACATAAAACGGTTACATATCGAGCTTCGTAACGATCAAACAAAAATTGCGATCGCTAGAGCGTTAACAGACATATATATATAATTTTGAACGGACCTCATTTCCGTCATCTCCTGGGTAGGATCGATGGACATTTGAAGAAATTTTTCGAAAATCGCGTCATGAGTACGACCTCAATAGCTGATTTCCCTTAAGGGAAATCCGCTAAAACAGCTGTTATATTATGGAGCATTTTATTGGCCTGACGTACTTTTTGTGTTACAAAAAAGCATATTGTCAACCAACTTTATAGAAGAACAGCACTTCCTCATCCCACTATCATTGATTATCAATGGTCGAATTACCTATTCAATTCTCGGAACGGGACCTGAAGTAAATATTGACATCTGATCATTAAAATGGATTTAGTGGCCGCGGAAGAAAGACTGGAGACGAAGGTAAGTTATTACAGTCCGATATGGGTCAGCTGGTATGGAGCCAAGGCCTTTGTTATCCTGATACACGGGGAACCCATCTGGAGGATTTATGGAACGCTCCAAGATGTACCTCGGGGCATAACTCAAGATAGTAGGCCCTCTGCTAGTGACTTATGAAAACGGGGGCAAACCCACATTGTTTTATCAAATTTGTGGCCAAGTGCTGACGCCCCTGATTTAGACGTTTGCACGATTCACACAAAACAAATATATGCGTGTCCGTCGTAGCTTAAATTCCGTATCTTCTTACATTCTACACAGAAGGTATATATATATATATATATATATATATATATATATATATATATATATATATATAAGATACCGAAATTCCAGAAAGCTACATCAAAATCACACATAAATAAGGGAAATCTGCTAAAACACAATTACTTACTCAATTAATAAATGGCAACAAAAATGGCATATGACTAAGAAAGAACAACATCTAAAACTATTTATACCAGACATTAAAGAGTATTTAGGACAAACATTAACATCAACAGACTATTATTTGCCATAATTATTAACAGGACACGGAACTTTGCGGGATAGTTCATTGGGAGGATGATCGCAATCGATCCTATCTAGGAGATGACGAAAATTAAGTCCATTCAAAACTGTATACAGTGGAGCGTCGATTATCCGAACGTCAATTATCGGAACGTTCGATTATCGGAACCAGTTTTTTTTTTTTTTTTTTTTCTTTAACTGATCATTTAATTTACTTATTGGTATGTTATAATTATTGTTACTTTGAATAAAGTTAAAGTAAAATAAAATTATTTTTCTCAGAACGTCTATAAATGAAGCCACCATTAATTATTTCTCAGAAACTGATTCGTTACATATTTGTATCTGGTTCAATGTGTGTTCAATGAAATTAGACGTTGAATAGCATTGGTTTACTTAGAACTGTATACACTACCTAATTTGTTCATTGCATTAGATTCTTTGAAACCCTTTCCGTTCATATAACTGGCTGTTGGATAGCTTACTTTCAGTTTCAAACCGTTCTTTGTGAGGTGTACACTGTATTTGTATTGTACATGTAGCTCAATTAGACAACTTATACATATGCATGTATGTATTTCATAACACTCGTTTCTTCACTATGCTCATACATACTATGTTTAAATAAATAAACAAACTTGTTTTTTTTTTACGAAGTTATTTTAGATCTCCCTTTTTTTAATTGTTATTTATAAGAATATAAATAAACACAAAATAATTAAAAAAATTTGATTATCCAAACCACCTCTGACAATATTAGTTCGGATAATCGACGCTCTACTGTCTGTTACCGCTCTGGCGGTCGTAATTTTAGTCTGATCGTTACCAAACTCGATATTTAAACGTTTTATGCAAAAAGATAGATCAAGTTCGTTAATGACTGTAATCGGACCAGCGGGAGGGGGGGAGTTGAGGGGGGATTTTCGAGAATTTGAAATATCTCCATTACCTTACGTCGTACAGTGCATTGAGTATATGGGCAAAGCGGACAAAACTAATAACTCAAAAAGGAAGCCTCCAATCGAAAAAATGAATAGAACACAAATTGAAGAGAATGATTAGCTGAATCGAATAAGCCTACTAGCAATATGATCGGTTGAGAAAAAAATATCTGGTGCGAGTATTTTTATATAAATTTAATGCGTACAAGGAGGGAAAACAATCTTTTTCCGAAATAAACTATGTCTTGGTCTTAGCAAGGATAATTTTTGAACCTCTTGTTGAGGCCAAGAAGCATTTCCCAAATAAAATGTCTTGGGATCCCTTCGGGATTCTTTTAGTTTATTTTGAAAATTAAGACAAAAAAGCCTATTTATCTTTGCTATTTCTTTTTTAAACTCGTCACTCGGGTCTTCAACATTCATTAATGAACATAGTTCTTCCATGACCTTAGTTATACGGTCAGCTTTTTTGTGCTTAAAACATATTTTTGCCAGCTGGGCGTGAGTTATGATGACTCGATCTATTGAAAAAAATAATACTACAACTAAAGGGGCACTCAGAAGCACATAAACTATAATGAAAATAAAAGTGCGCACTCAATGCTTCAAGAATATGCAAAAAGTACGAAATGATATTTAATGATTTTTTTAAAAACGTATTTAAAGTTTTAATGTTAACAAAATTCAGTCAAATTAAAGGCAGGTGTGCAAAATTATCTAACGATTTAATTTTCGCAATTGCAATATGGCATTTTTATATACATACCTGGGCCTGTGAATTCCATGCTTGGAGGTGTAATTTTAAGAAAAAGTTAGGTACTTCCAATAAGAAACATAAATTGATACTAACAAGGTGTTTATTGCAAAAGGAATAATAGCTGCACTTCGCCCCTTTTATTGACTTTAAAAAAAAAGTAAACAATGATATAATCCTATCAGATTGTGTTCGAAGGTTTATTAATAGATTTTAAATAATAATATTCCTGTTAGAAAATAGTACAATTTTTGATTTTTGTCCAATGGTCGATGCACTGTGCGTCGGGTCAAAATATTGTATACTCGTAGAATCAATCTTATTGCAAATTAAATTTACTATAAATATTGTTCTATTGTTGTTTATTCAGTATCTTGAACACTAACCGGGATATTTGCATTTGTATTGTGTGTGTGGTGAATAAGTCTAGAGATTTCTTACTACTACTGTTATAATTAGGCAAATTTCCTATTCTCTATTGTAAAACTTCACTTGGGAAATCTGCTTAGTTTACGCAGCCCGTGCGTGACGGACTTTTATGTTTTAGGTCCAGGTAGCCACATCATAATTACGTTATAATAATGTAGAGTGTGTAGAAATTTGTAAATTTATGTAATAAGTATGTGTAAATTGTAATGATACCTAAGGAGAGTAAAGAACTAAGTGCTACAGAGAGTATTTTGGTGGTGGGGGATTGCTCTAGTTTTGATAGAGCAAGAATTATAGACTCAAGTTCGGCTGAATATAAACGCTTTATTATGCAATATTATGCCCACATTTAGAATAGCTGCTGCTGTAACGGCCCCGACTCTCTTTTTCATCCGTCTGAGAAGAAAAATAAGGAATTTTAATTATTGATAATAACTGATTAATATTTTGATCAAATTGAAACGAAAGTGGCTTATATTTCGGAAATTTGAAATTTCTCCTTTATTATGCGTCAGATCGAAAAGATGTCTAGCAGCAATCTTATTACAAATTTAATGTTCTCAATGTTGTCATTTCCGTTTTTCCATTATCTTCATTATTAACCCTGATATTTGTATTTTTTTTAGCTTTTTAGCCTTTAGTAAACCCCGACTTTTGGTCATCGTACTTAAAAAGTAAGTGAATATATATAATGGAACGTCTTATTCTAAGTTTAAATACCAAATATTGTTTTCAACACGCCTTTGAGCTACATACAAATATTTTGTGTGATGATGTCATCAATTATGATTTTATTGACCGCTGAACTCTATTCATCGGAATTTTTTTTGGAAATAGAGAATATTTGTTGGAAATGAGATCAGTAGTGAGTCGTTCCAACATGTGGGAAATCTGCTAAGTTTACGCAGCCCCTGCGTTACGGACTTTTGATGGGAAATCTGCGACTGAGGTCGTACACATGACGCGAAAACTCTCTTCAACTCTCCATCGATCCTACCCAGGTGATGACGAATATATATATATATATATATATATATATATATATATATATATATATATATATATATGTGTATAGCAATTTTTCCTTGATCGTTACCAATCTTAAAATTTAAACGTTTTATCTAAAAGTAATGACCAAGTTCGTTAATGGCTGACATTGGACAAGTGGGAGAGAAGGGGGTTTAGAGAGAAAATTTTCGAAAAATCTCCGTTACTATACGTCCGATCGAGCAATTGTATAGGATCAATCTTATAGCAAATTAAATGTACTATAAATATTGTTATATACATTTATTCACTTTCTCCAATATTAACCGAGATATTTGCATTTGTATTACTTGTGAGAATATTGTAGTGAGTTGTTTTGCGAACAACGGACGAAATGGGATCGGCTAACTTCGGTTCTAGTCGTGAGTTTCCGCCAAAAGCTAGTCCGGCCGTTTCGGTATCAGATCGGCTCTCGTGAAATTTCTCTATTGTCAAACTTCACGTGGGAATTCTGCTTAGTTTAAGCAATCACTGAATGACGAGTTTTTTAATTCTGAACTCGATGGATAAGATGACTGTGTTACATTAACTAATTTGATTCTGAATTTAATTGGCCTGTAGCGGCGACGCACGTACTCGTGGGTCGTTCGCTATTAAATATGATAACCACGCGGTGTAAAAAATACCAGATGGTTTTAAAAATATGTTCAGTTAGTGAAAATAGTTAACGGGATTGTGAGCGAAAAAGTTAGAAGTGAGAAAATATCTAGTGTCTCGCGCTAGCTGGAACTTTATTATATTGAGTTTACTGAGACAGTGTTGTGTCCGTCGAAAAAGTGTGAAGTGTAAGTACTTTGAATAGACTTGTTTTGTGTAAATATTACATCCTCATGATGGAGAAGTTATGTTGTGATCGTTCTTAATATACAATTTGAAAAGCGCACAGAACTATTCATTTCACCCCACTCAGTCCACTAAAGGCCTAAACTTCCGTAGCCTCAACTGTCAATTAAGAAGTTTTAATATGGAGTTGTTATCTGAGTAATTAGTTAGACTAATTCTGGCGAGTTCGATTCCCACCTGGGCAAAGGAATTTATTTAGTGACGGAATTCATTAAATAAAATCGTTAGTCCCAACCTGGCTAGAAAAGAGTGGTAACCTGCAGATAACCCACCCCAATTAGCCTAAGTTGCAAAAAGTGGACGTTAATAAATAATTAAAGTTTTACTAAATCAATGACCAGGTGCTTTATGATTATGAAAGATGTATGTAGGGCTCATTCAAAACCGAGGTGGAAAATGTAATTCTCTGTTATAAAGCAAATAGGTTTAAACTATGTAGATGCCGCAGAGAGAGAATACGTGCACGTGTTCTACGAACTGTTAGGAATGCAGTTCATAGAATTAGCCCTAGTCCTTTGATCATGAACTGGAAATTGCTCCCTTGTGGTAGCTGGAATCTGCTAAGATTAAATTCTAACATGTCTGCTTCATATCTCTCCAGCAAGTCGGATCTACAAGCTTTGTGGCTCGCAAGGATTAACACAAATATTTGCATCTGCTCCTACTTTATTATACATACATTAATTGAGGAATACTGGGTTGAATATTAATTGACTTCTGTGAATCTAACTCGAGTACATTGAGTTTAAAGATAATATTCGAGAAGCAGAACTATGTATAGAACTGGTGCTGTAGTTAATAACGAAATTTAAAAGGTTGTAAAACTGATGTATTTGATGAACATTTAATTTTACTCTATACAAAATGTTTAACAAAAAATATATTCAGGAGGAAGGAATCAAATGGGTCAAGGCACACGCAGGAATTATGGGCCATGAAATAGTCGATATCCACGCCAAAAGTGCCTCTAAAAGTAACGAAGAGGTAATTTACAATAACATTACTCCTAACTGTGTTGAAATCTTTACGGAGAGAAAAAAGTATTAATTTGTGGCAACAGAGATGGAATCAAACAGATAAAGGATTACATCTAAAATGATATATCCCTGTTTTAAAAAATAATATCTCAGAATCCCAACATACATTTTATCTAACACAAATACTAACTAGACACGGAAATACAAACTCTTATTTATATAGATTCAAACTTACTGACTCAAATACTTGTAAATGCGACAATTACACTGAACATTCACCCACCTGATTTATGAATGTAGACTGACTCGAGACATACGAAGACAGTTAATATTCCCGATTGGCATATCAGTCCTGATATTTTACTTTTAAAACATCTAAATTTATTAAAAGCCATAGCCTATGATATTCTTAAGCTGAGAGAGGAAAATATAATATAATATTAATATAATGTAATTTTTTATTGGTTATTTAATTGTATTCCTAATTGTTCTTATTTAATTTTTCATGTTCTTATTTACAATTTAATATGTATATACATTATTATGTAAAATTGTTAAATGTTTTGACAAAATGCACATATAATGCAAATATGCATGGGATGTGCAGAAAATAAAACCCCTTCACATAGGGATACTATGTAGAGGAAATACATAAAAGGAATCAATTATGTCATGGTCTTAAGAGTTATCATGTGCTGTCGCCATAACGTCTTACTGATCAGATTCTGATAATAACCCTCTGATGGTATGTTGTAACGGCTGAAATCTGAGGACGGGGAGGGGGAGGGGGTTATAGAGGGTACAATCTCAAAAATTAAAATTTTCTCCGATATAATACGTCGGGTCAAAAAAGTGTATAAACCTAATCTTATTGTAACTTAAATTGTTGTCATACCTATCAGTGGAGGGGGGGAGGGGGGGAGGCTGAAAACTAAAAATTCCAAATATCTCGGTTAATATTAAGAGAAAATATGTATAAAACAGCATTTCAGAACAATTTAAGTTACGTAATTCAAATAAAGGGTTAAAACCGTCAGTATAAATGATACTGTTGTCATACCTGTCGGTGGAGACCGTCGTCACTGGCTGATGGTTGAGTACAGCATTGTGCTGTAGATGCGATGGCACATCATCATTGTCGGTCAAAAGTTGAACTTTTGACCGTGAAAAGTCAACTTTTGACGGGCTTGAAGACGGTGCCATCGCATCTATAGCACAATGCCAGCTGTACTCGATCATCAGCCAGTGACGACGGTCTCTACCGACAGGTATGACAACAGTATCGTATATACTGGCGGTTTTAACCCTTTATTTGAATTACGTAACTTAAATTGTTCTGAAATGCTGTTTTATACATATTTTCTCCTAATATTAACCTAGATATTTGAAATTTTTAGTTTTCAGCATCCTCCCCCCCTATCCAACTCAAGTCATATTATCTACAAGCAGTTATAACATAAAACTCTTTAGTTCTAAGTCGTATCTATTGGTTCTTATGCAGTCCACAGGTGTAGATATATAACGAGACCAACAATAGCGGATGTTGATAGTGAGAGAGAGAGAGAGAGAGAGAGAGAGAGAGAGAGAGAGAGAGAGAGAGAGAGAGAGAGGGAGAGAGAGAGAGAGAGAGGGGGAGAGAGAGAGAGAGAGAGAGAGAGAGAGAGAGAGAGAGAGAGAGAGAGAGAGAGAGAGAGAGAGAGAGAGAGAGAGAGAGAGAGAGAGAGAGAGAGAGAGAGAGAGAGAGTGAGAGGGAGGAGGAATGGGCGTTGCCTAATGAGAACAGCAATATATGCAAGCAGGATAATTGCAAGCAGGACTCAGAGAGAGCGCTGCCATCGTTTCTCCAACCCCTCCCTAGAATATATCACCCCTCTCTATCTATGGAGTTTTCTCTATTATTCATTTTGCTTTTAATTTCACCCCCTCTAGTGACCATTAGAAACATTTGGAATGAAGTTATTAGCTTAAAAAAAACCGATGGCGACCTCACATTAAATTCACGCACTCCTATTAATTGGATAAGCAAATTATTAGGTTGCACTCATTTTAAAAGCATTTCATTTTTAAGTAAAATGCAATATCTCTGTTCGAATGGATCGAATTGAAACTTGTCAAAGAACAAAATTTATAGTTCAAGATATCAATTAAATATGCACATTAAATTCAATTGAAGATTCACACAACATACAGTACAGATATAGTAGTCACTTCGTAATTTAAGATTTTGCCATCCAGCAGACGACGAGACTAAGTTGTACTAACGAGACTTAGGATAGGACAGTAACATTTAACGCACGTCATACCTCATGACGAGAACAGAAATACCTCTCTGCAGAAGATGTCCTGAACCATTAACCACCACATACTCGCACTCCTATAAATAACTTAATTTAAAATCATTTTATTTGTAAGTAAGATGCGATATATCCATTGCAATGCCTCGGATCGAGTCTTATAATTTTCTTTTTCAAGTTCCTAATGGTAATTATTTACAACTAATTATTATACAATGTTTTAAGATCTTCCTGTAAAACCCCATCCCCTTTCGATTTAAATGAAAAGGAGAGGTGGGATGTTTCAAGAAGAAATTTGAACAATCTGAGGCTAACCGTATTAGCAGATTTCCCTTAAAGGAAAACAGTTATTGAGGTTTTACTCATGTCATGAGTTTTAAAAAATTTCGTCAAATTTCTAAGAGATGAAGAAAATTAAGGTCCGTTCAAAACTATATATATATATATATATATATATATATATATATATATATATATATATATATATACTAGCAGACCCGGCCACGCATTGCTGTGGCTAAAGTTATTGTTATATTACATTGTAGTATACAATTTAAGAGGAACGGTAGGAGAACATCAGTCACGGGGTCCACCATGCTTTTTACATAGATGGTATTTGTAAAAAAATATGGTGACCTCCATGACAGATTTTCTACGACTACAACCCTTTAGTACAATGAAATTATTTACGAACCAAGACGGAAATGTTGAAGTTGGTACACAAATTCAAGGGATTAGGATTTGAAGGGGAAGGACGTTGAACACGATTGATTAAAATTTTCTTACAGTTTATATTAAGCAGAAATCAATACAAAAGAATTAATTTTTAAATTTATTAATTCCATATAATTTTGTAACGAATGAGCATATTACAAAGTTGTTAGTGAATAACATATGACATTTAGCCATGCGAGTTAAAGCGTTGACCTTTATCTCACATGGTAAACCTAGAGTGGCGAGTTCGATTCTTGCCTGGGAAAAGGAAATTATTTAGTGACGAAATTCATTAAATAACGTCCTAAAATCCCACCCTGGCTAGAAAAGGGTGGTAAGCTGTAGATAACCCGTCCCGATTATTATTATTATTATTATTTATTAACGTCCACTTTTTGCAACTTAGGCTAATCGGGACGGGTTATCTACAGGTTACCGCCCTTTTCTAGCCAGGGTGGGATTTTAGGATGTTATTTAATGAATTTCGTCACTAAATAATTTCCTTTGCCCAGGCAAGAATCGAACTCGCCACTCTAGGTTTACCATGTGAGATAAAGGTCAACGTCCCGATTAGCCTAAGTTGCAAAAATTGGACGTTAATAAATAATAATAATAAACTTATGAATGAGGTAGGTAAGGCAGATAGTCTTAAATCTTTAACAGTAACATTTATTAATTTAAATTATAAATACTTTCAATTTCAATTTAATTTAGCACTAATCGGTGCACAATATTTTTGGTTAACCTGTCTTTAGCTAACACAAATAAATAAATTTATAAATTTGATTTACACTTCGGTCTAAGTAACACGTGGTTGCTATGCTAACACCAAAAATTAAAAAAGTAGAAATAATTGAATTTCACGGTATGTCGTTTACTACAAAATAAATTTAATTTATACTTTAGCCTCAATAACACGTGGTAATCATGCTATTGAATTGTAGCTTATATGACACGTTTGTCGGTTTACCATAGCAGTGCCATCTATTGATTACTTACTCAATCCAGTCGAAAAGTATCGACATCTGTTAGAATCTTTTGGAGTTAACAGATAATTGCGACTGTCAATTAATTATAGACAAATAATTTGCACTAAAATAAAATTGCGACTATAATTAAAGATCTAAGCTATCCTATCTCTCAAGTTGGACCAGACTGCTCACGGTGTGCCAATTTAATTTAAAATCGGTTAAGTAGTTTAGGAGTCCATCGCGGACAAACATCGTGACAGGAGATTTATATATATTAAGATATATATCATACACATACCCATAGATCATCTCACCACATATTCTGAATGAAAACTAAAAAGTACGAATTACTAGCTCGATATTTCAGTTACGAAAAAATGCATAGACAAACAATTGTAAAACATCCATATTTTTTTCAAAAAATTATTGGTTCTATAACATGTTTACATCGGATTCATAACAAGGGCGAACGGAGTTCCCCTATAACCCCCCCCCCCCCTTTCCTATTTGAATGCAATACGAGCAAATAGCAACTACGATCTTTTGTGTTCAGTTAAATATCGAGTGTCGAATAGATCAAGTAAACATTTCCGTGACAAAAAGGTAAAATCTTAATCATTGACGTCCTCTCACAAAGAATATGTGTATCTCGCATCAGAAACGTCACATGAAAACAATATTTTGTATTTAAGAATGAAGAGGTTCATGTTTTAACTGCATATTGTTATTTGGCATGAGTAGCAGAGAGGGGTTGCTCGAGACTGAAAAATAAGAAATCTAAATATCTTAATTAATATTCCAGTACACCACAATATTACAGAACCACCATTTATAGTTAATTCCATTTGCAATAAAATTGATTCTATATAATCTGACAAAAAATATAAATAATAATATTATAAATTTTTGATATTCCTTTCTCTAAATCTCGCTCCCCGTCGGTCCAATTTATCCGTTAACGAACTTTATTTATTTTATTTATTATATAGTACATAGGCACCGAACTCCGGAGAGTTATTTGTGCCTAGGTGGTCTAGATTCTATTTTCATTTTCTTTCCTGTTATTCAATAGTCCATTTCTTAAGATAAATCATCCACTTCTCAGCCCTCCGTCATCCTCGCTTCTGTTGGATCTCTCCTAGTTTTCTTTATCCCCAATTCTGTGACAAATAACAAAAAACACAGCAGTATTTGGTTATAATCAATTTGATATATAAATACTTAACTCACTGCCTTGTGTGCCCATATGTTGAAGTCCTATATTATCATATTTCTTTATTTAAACCAGCAATTACTAAAAACTTTAATGGTTTTTTTTATAGAGTTGCTATCATCCCCTAGTATTTCGGATAGTACTTCTGATATACCAAGGGACTTTCTGATGTCCTCATAGCTTCTACACTCAGTAAGTATGTGTGCCACTGTCAGTTCTACTCCACAAGCAGTGAAGGTTAAAGGTCCGACCTTTTTCATCACATGGTAAAGGTGAGTTAGCCTTGTGTGGCCAATTATTAGTGACGGCATTCATTAAATAACTCCCAAAATCCACCCTTTTAGTGCTTGTTGAAGTACTCCAGGGATTGATACTACTTTTTATAGTGCGGAGTTTTTTGTTAACGAACTTTAACCGTTATCAAATCTTTAATTTTATATGAAACTCTTATATGGAGTTTCTTAATGATAAACATCATGGATCGATGGACATTTGATAAATTCTTTTGAAAATGGTAGCATGAATACAAGCTCAATAGCTTCATTCCATCTGCTAAAACGACTGGAAACTGAAATTTAATATGTAGGTCACGCAGGAACGCCAGTTTCCTCGTAACAGACGAAGGATGTTTGTTTTAGCAGATTTCCCTTAAGGGAAATCAGCTATTGAGGTTGTACTCATGATGCGATTTTCGAAATTTTTCTTCAAATGTCCATCGATCCTACCCAGGAGATGACGAAAATGAGGTCCGTTCAAAAACTGTAATATGTATTATATAGTATATATATATATATATATATATATTATATCTATATATATGTATGTATATCTATATATATTTGTCTGTTACCGCTCTAGTGGTCGCAATTTTTGTTTGATCGTTACCAAACTCGATATTTAGTCGTTTTATGTAAAAAGAAAGATCAAGTTCGTTAACAGCTGAAATCGGACCAGTGGGAGGGGGGGTTTAGAGGGGAGGATTTTCGAAAATTCAAAATATCTCCGTTACTATACGCCGGATCGAAAAAGTGTACAGAATCAATCTTATTGCAAATTAAATTTACTATAAATATTGTTATATTCATTTATTCCCTATCTTGATTATTAACTGAGATATTTGCATTTTTATGAAATTTGGGACGATAAAGGATTTTTGAATTTCCCGCGAAAAGCTAGTTCGGCCCTTTGCCGTCACCGTTGGCTCTCCTAATGGAGATTTCTCATACTGTATAACTTCACGTGGAAATCTGCTTATTAACGCCAGCCCTGCGTGACGGACTTTTTTGAGTATACAGAAAAGTATGTAATTTTTTTTTGTTGACTAATTGTAGTTTGTAATGTACATAAGTGAATGTACTCAAAAAAGCTGAATTTTTAAATTAAAAATTCTTGATTTATTTATTACTGAAATTAGTTTTTTTTGTTTATTTATTTGGTGAGCTCCGCAACTAGGCGATTGTCGCTCAGTGTCATTTACTTTCAATTCCTTGGATTAAAATGTTAAAATAAAGAAAAATGTTTTCAAAATTATTAAAACAGTATAAAATTTAGCTTTTGGCTATATGTAAATTAAGGAAAAAAATAAAACTATGGAACCGTTAAAATAAAACTATTTAATACTATAATTTATGGGACAAATTCTGGCTTGAGGAAGATGAAAGTCTAAGGCACAAGTATAAAAATGTATTATACGGCCTTGTTCCCAAAAAAACAAAAAACGGCCGGTCAACGCAGGTGGCTGCGTAAAACTAAGCAGACTTTCCCACGTGAACTACTTTAGAATAGAGAAAATTTCAGGAAATAGAGAGTCAAACAATTACGGTGAACGGCCTTCGAACTTAAGCTCTTTTTTTGACGGAAACATCACGACAACAAAGACCCCGAAAGTTAGGCCGATCTCTTTTCAGAAGCTGAATGTGAAAACCAGAAAAAATTTCAAATAATATCTCGGTTTAATATTCCCAAGATAAAGAATAAATGTGTATATAACATTATTTATAGTAAATGTAATTTTTAATTAGTTTTGTTATATATATGTTTTCTATTGTTCCGACGTATAGTAATGGAGGAATATTTCGAAATTTTTTTTGGAAAATCCTCCTCCTCTAAACCCCCCTTTCCCACTGATCCGTTTTCATCCATTAACGAACTTGATCTTTATTTTTGCCTATATTTTATAAAACGTTTAATTAAAATTTGAGGTTTGGTAAGGAACGATCAAACGAAAATTGCCGACCGTTTTTCTTAGAGCCGTTAGCAGTACAAAATAGTACCTAATATATATATATATATACAATTTTATATATATATATATAGTATATATATTAATATATATATATTTTTATAGTAATATTAGTACGGACTGCTCAGTTTCGTCGTCATCTCCTGGGTAGGATTGGATGGACATTTGAAGAAATTTTGCGACTCTCGCGTCATGAGTACGACCTCAATAGCTGATTTCCTTTAAGGGAAATCTACTAAAACACAAATATGTATTAGTGGCATAATTTGGGGTAAAAACTGAGAGATAAGTGGAGTAGGTGTGGTTTAGAGGTTTTGTTAATGTTAATTGTCTTGAAGTGCTTTAAGAGTGTGTTTATACATGGGTTACCTTCTGACAATAGTTCGTACAAGTCGTTCGGTAAGTTGAGATGCTGAAATTAGTGCTTTGAAGGTTTAGTTAGTGAGTTTTCTTTTTTTTTATATTATTTTTTTTAATCTGTGGATAAAACTAGAATTACTCATAAAAAAAAGTCATATTTGAGGATGGTATAAACCAAATCGCACCTGTGGGTTTGAAAATAGGTACGGCTTTGGCCAACATTTTATCGATTTCAATTAGGGGAATTCTTCGGCAATGTCAAATTAAGTTAATATACAGGTTAATAGTACTAGATTTGTGACTCTTTTGAAAGGCATAAATACAATTGAGAACCATTGCACATTCATAAAGGTGGAGTAGATTAGTGACTGCAGTTCTATAAATGTACAGACAAGTCAAAGCCATTTGTTACAGACTAAAGCCTCTTCTGCAAATTAAACTCATGGTTCCTCATTTCCTCCACTAGAATGAAATTCCAGTGCTCAATGTAATTTATATTGCTAGGATAAGAACTCCTAAGTGCTTGTACTTTTCCTTCATAATAACAATAAGTCTTTTATTTTACATTACAATTTATTACATGCTATTAATTTTATTTTTCTTGGAAAAATAAAAAAGCA
>CM032231.1:138117500-138125000 GCA_019009955.1 Riptortus pedestris | reverse complement strand
TGAAAATTGAATTTCCTATACGTGTTATCATATGCGTTTTTTTCCCCATTATATTGATAATTAACCGGGATATATTCATTTTAGCAATTTCTCTATTAAGGTCGTTCTCATGATGCCATTTTCGATTTTTTTTTTCAAATGTCCATTGATCCTACCCATTAGATGACGAAAATGAGGTCCATTCAAAACTTTATATATATATATATATATATATATATATATATATATATATATATATATATATATATATATATATATATGTGTGTGTCTGCTACCGCTCTAGTGGTCGCCATTTTTGTTTTCAGTTTTCAGCCTTCAGTAAACCCCAACTTCTACTCCTGTTACGTAAACAATACTCAATATAATATTTCACATTATTCGAAGCTTAAATACCAAGTATTGTTATCCAGAGACCTTTATTATGCGAGATACATGCAAATATGTTCTTGTGATCCCCCTCCCCCGGTCTTAAATTCTTGGATTACTAAAATTTGATTGATTGAGATTAAATTTATTCTGATTCAATATAAATTACAGTACTAGATATAATACGTGGTTTTCAATAAAATTAATAAGTTATATTCTGATGATGTTTCAGCTATTGTTTTACTTTCCGGTGTTAGAAAGAAAAACTATTACTGAAAGCCGTTGGTAGTTTATTTACATTCGAGACGCTTTCCGCCGGGAGGGGAATGTTTTCTTATTACCGTTTGTATTTACTGACCTAATATTCACGGCGGTATTGTGTTTATGCAGCCCCTATGTGACGGACTTTTTTAGTTTCCACCCTCTCCTACTCATGTCATATTAACAACAAGCCATTATATCCTGAAACACTTTACTTCATGCTTAAATACCAAATAAGGTATTAAAGAGACTTTTATTATGCGAGATACTAGAAAATTCGTTGTGCGATGACGTCATCAATTAAGATTTTACTTTCTTGTTTCGAAAATGTTTATTAATTGAACAATTGTTGTTCAGGAGCTCAGGTTAGCCTTGTGAGCAAAAGCATTGATCTTTATCTCACATGGGAAACCTAGAGTGGCGAGTTCGATTCTTGCCTGGGCAAAGGAAATTATTTAGAGACGAAATTTATCAAATAACCTAAATTATAATCCTAAAATCCCACCCTGGCTAGAAAAGGGTGGTAACCTGTAGATAACCCGTCCCAATTAGCCTGAGTTGCAAAAAGTGGACGTTAACAAATAATAATAACAATTTTTGCTCTACACATTTTTACGTATTTCGTTTATTGAGCGAGTTATTCACGCTTTCTTGTTTTCAGCCTTAAGTAACCCCCCCCCCCTCCCCCTTTCTATTCTTCGGGTATTTTTTTTTTACATAGAAATATCTCTATTCTCATAAGTGGTTAGATGAGATCACGTGTCCTATGCCAGCACGTGCAAAATCTGTTTAGTTTACGCAGCTCCCAGCCTGGCGGACTTTTTAAAATATCTACTGTTAACCAAAATAAAATAATAACCATTGTCACAAGTGGTAACAGTTATTTTTAAAACGACTGTTATTTAGAAGGCCTGCAGAAAATTATAAATGTCCTGAGTAATTTCATAAGAATTCGCTTTCACATTTTTCCCAGCATTTTTCCATTCGTCGAGTGACGTCATTTGAGTAGCCCAATAAAATTGAAGTTCATTGTAATGAACCAATAACAGGTGTAAGTCAATATGTTAACAGTGAATGAATCGATATTTCCTAATTAATGCCAGCAACAGCTTGAAATCAATTATTATTGCACATACAAATCGTGATATGCTAATTTACCCAATATGTATATGCATTCTATCAGAGGTCTATTAAGGCTGAACAATATAGATGTATTTGTTTAGATTCTGCAGTGTTGACGCATTGGATATGCATTAGTTATACTCAATATTAGTTGTATAGTGTTCCATGCTACTATTAGAAGTATAATACCTATAACGTATCACCAGATGTGGCTTAGTTCAAATCATGAATATGATTATGAATAAAACCTCATATAGTGAGATTGTGAATATAAATATAGTTAAAGTTATGATTGAAAATAAAATAACATTCGCATATTGGATGTGATTTTTGATTTATAATATATTTCTGACTTATTCCCAACCTTCGATATAATATTTCCTTATTCCCAACCCCTACTTGATCTTTACACAAATACCGTGCCGTAATCACATTTTTTTTCAGTTTCCATCCAGAACTTTTTTTTTATAATTTCTTTCTTAAATTAAATATTATTTTATCATTTTTGCCAAAAATCACATTTATATTATGATTTTGAAAAAAAAAAAAAAAAAATGATTTTACGATTTTTCACCCAAAATATCAATTTTTCATTATATTTTCACCGCTTTATCACTCAAACAAAACTATGTTGCTATTGCCCCTAGGTCAAGTTAGCGCTCTCTCTCTCTCTCTCTCTCTCTCTCTCTCTCTCTCTCTCTCTCTCTCTCTATATATATATATATATATATATATATATATATATATATATATATATATATATATATATATATATATATATAATTGTAACCTCTGTTTGTACATTGATTTTTTTCGCGAAATTTCACGATAACTTATCGTTTCACATGTCATAGACACCATAACTGCATTTTGTTTCTTTGGTGTCTGTTTGTTTGTTTGTTTGTTACCTTTTCACGCATAAACGGCTGAACCGAATTTTATGAAACTTAGTATGTATATTACTACTAAACCAACTTAGACTTTAGGCTATGTTAATATTCTCTGAGACGAACAGGAGTGGGGGTAGTAAGGGAGGCCTGAAATTAAAAATAGCAGTATTTCGTTTCCTATTGTTTTTTTTTTGCAAATATGCACATGACACAAATTGTTTATTTTGTTATTTAAAGTAACTTTTGTTAGAAACACTATCGTTATATAACAAAGTATAAACGATATATACATTGAAAACTAGAGCGGGGGCCAACAATTTTGTTGGGTACTAACGATTGAACAGAACGTAACAAAACTCGGAATGTGAATTAGCATTAATTCTTCCACGATTATAAGATATATTAAAATTTTTAGGTCCAAACGGGAGTGGGAGTTATAAGGTAGGCCTGAAATGAAGAATTGCGATATTCAGATTCCCATAGGGTTTTCAACAATTTTCTATAAAAAATATAAAAATACCATCATTAGTCAGTGAACGATGATTTCTCGGACATCGCCGGGTATATTAGCTAGATTCTATATAGAAAATGCGTACATTATAGATGATATTTAGTTATAATAAATGCTATCCATGAATATGATTTGAATTATTCTCGGAGTGTCAAACAGTGGAGAGGGAATGATTAGAGACTTATTTTCATTTATTCTTCAAATGTAAAATTTTTTTTCTATAGGTCACCCAACGGGGAAAAATGGCCTAGACGGGAAGAGCAGTTTGTACACGTAGAAGCATTGCCAAAAACAGAATAGAATCTTTCCGACTCAAATGATTTCCCGAGCGAAGCCGGGTACCTTGGGTAGTATATATATATATATATATATATATATATATATATATATATATATGTATGTATATATATATATATATATATATATATATATATATAAATCATATGTATATATAAATGAAAATCAAGTTGGTCAACGGCTGCCATCGGACCAGTGGAAGGGGGTTTAGAAAATTCGAGAGGGAGGGAATTTCGAAAATTCGAAAAATTTCCATTATTATTCGTCGGAAAGAAAATTGTTATAGCATCAATCTTATTTCAAATGTAATGTTCTATAAATGTTGTAATGTATATATTTTTTTTCATTTTCTTGATTATTAACCGAGATATTTGCATTTTTTTTAGTTTTTGGCCATCAGTAATCTTGTTTTTCTAAATCATACACACCATCCACACTAATTTCACTTCAAAAGTTTCTGGTTCAGCAACTTTCAAACGTCTTTAAGTAAATGTTATTCTTGAATATAATTGCGGGGTTACATGTATGCTTCATTCTTCCAGGAAATTGATGTTTAAATAAAATGAATTCGTGTATACAAAAGTCGTGAATTTAAATTCATTCATTCTACTCTTAATGATTAAAATACATGACAATGAGATGTCGATTTATAGTTATGATTATTTTATTTTCGTTTATTACTTTTATAACTCATTAAATAAAATCTTTAATACAACTCAGGCTAGAAAAAGGTAGTAACCTGTATATAAAGCTTAGAAGCACTAACAATAACCAAACATTTTTTATTATCTTCCTGCGTATAAACATTTTAATGAACCGGAAGTATATAAATATAAATTGACATTACATGTTATCACTTTAAGGTTAAACTAGCTCAGATACCCGGCTTCGCCCGGGAATTGATTTGAGGCTGAATGGTGATGGTATTTTTTTGGCAAGGCTTTACTTTGCACTATATGTTGACATTTACCCGTCCCAGTGTTCAGGGTTAATACCCGTTTTGGCATTTGTTAATAATAAAATAAAATTTTTTATGTATGTCTTCACTGTCTTCCAAATTGTCATTTCCTGTCTCCTGTGCATTATGCATAGATTTCAGTTATTATGGACAGAATATTAACATAGATTTGAATTAATTTTTTCCATGTGAGGTACCTCATAGTTCAAATAGGAATGAATTGTTGAGCATATCAATATTTCTACGCAAATTACTTGCTCCTCACATTGTTCCTGGAGAAATGTATAAAACAAAAGTTAATCTAAATAACAAAGTAAACAACTTATGTTATGTGCATGTTTGTCGAAAAACAAATAGACAATGAAATATCGCGAATTTTTATTTCAGACCTCCCTTATAACCCGCACTCCCGTTCTAACCTAAAAATTTTAATATAGCTTATAATCATGGAAGAATTAATGCTAATTGACATACCGAGTTTTTTTAAGTTCGGTTTAATCGTTAGCGCCCAATAAAATAATTGACTCCCGCTTTAGTTTATAGTGTATATCTCGTTTATACTTTGTTAAAAGACAAAAATGAATATGACAAAAGTTACTCTAAATAACAAAGTAAACAACTTTTGTTATGTTCATATTTGCCAAAAAACGAAATACCGCTATTTTTAAATTCAAGCCTCCCTTATAACCCCTACTCCTGCCCGTCCCTAGAAATGTTGGTATAGCTTGTTATAATGAAAGCGTTAGTGCTAATACACATACCGAGTTTTGGTTATTTCGGTTGGGTCTTTTGTCCCAAATAAAATTGTTCCTTCCGCTATAGGTTTTAGCGTATATCTCGTTTATAATTCGGTATACGAAAAAAGTGTATATAACAACAGGTACTCTAAATAACAAAATAAACAACTTTTGATATGTTCATATTTGCCGAAAAAACAATAGGAAACGAAATATCGCTATTTTTTATTTCTGGCTTATTTTATAACCCCCCCTCATGTTCGTCTCAGAGGATATTAATATAGCCTAAAGTCTAAGTTGTGTTAGTAGTAATATACATACCAAGTTTCATAAAATTTGGTTCAGCCGTTTATTCGTGAAAAGGTAACAATCAAACAAACAAACAAATAAAAAAACAAACAAATAGACACCAAAGAAACAAAATGCATTTTGATGTCTATGACATGTGAAACGAAAAGTTATCGTGAAAAAAATCAATGTAGCTACCGACAGAAGTTACAATTTTATATATATAGATTATATCATTCGGAGTTATTGAACGTTATTGACGAAGGTTACATCAGGTGTTGGTCAAAACAAACAAACGCATTTTAATCTGAAACTAAACTGTTTAGACAGAATTTTCCGGGTTTTTACCATCCCCAAATATATAGTTAACAGCTTCTGTGTGTTTAAATTCTTAAATACGACGTATTTATGTAAAAACGTATCTTGTAGAAGACAAAAATTAATTGAAACTATGAAATATCGCAATTAAGATTGCCATTATATCTAGCTGTGCAACTAATTTTTTTCTTTGTAATCGATGAAAGGAAGGGAAAAAGAGAGCTGGAATGAAAAATTCTCATTTTCTCTCTACCTATTGTTGATTCAGAATATTTCTATAAGACTTTCTTTATGATTTACTATGAAAATATATATGTTCCATTCTATGAAGTATTTTGATCCGCAGTTTTGGTACGGTTTTCACTAGCTATTGAAATAATTTTAAATTGAAGTGAGCGAAATATTTTAGTATACTTATTTAAAACAAATACAATGAAGTTTTATTTGACTTCTAAAATATACCATAAATTTAGTGACGTTCGTATTCATCAATATGTTTATGGATTTTTATTATTTTATTAGTAATTTAAATATATCATATTTTATTACGAAATATCCCTTAAAGTAAATCAGCTATTGAGGTTTTACTCATAATGCTATTCTGGAAAATAATCTTCAAATGTAGAGCGATCCTACCAAGGAGATGAGGAAAATAAGCTCCATTGAGAATTTTATATATTCTTATTGTAATTAATGATTTTTGCTGTGGTCGTTACGAAACTCCATATTCGAACGATATGTGTAAAACATAATATTATGTCTGGATTTGGCTGGCTGGTGGAGGTCCATCATCAACGGAAGGATTAAAAAGGTCAAACACATCCACTCTTAATACTTCTTTTATTACAGGCCAAGCACTTTCGGGGCGAACCGTCCCATCTTCAGTGCTCTGTGACACAACATTAGTACTTTCAAAAACATGTGGCGACTAGGAATATCTTTCCAGCTGGTTACGAATCCGATTTTCCTATAAAGAGACGTCACCAGAACCGAAGAAACGTCCTACCGAGAATATTGCTCGTTATACAAGGACGATTTTTAAGAAATTAAAACGATAGTTCTTTTCTATTTCTCGCCCCGAAAGTACTTTGTCTGTAATAAAAAAAGTATTAAGAGTGGAGGTGTATGACCTTTTTGATCCTTCCGTTGATAATATTGTGTGTCATTAATGGTTGAAATCGGGACAGTAGGAGGAGTGAGGGGTTTTTGGGGAGGTTTGAAAATTCGAAATATCTCCATTTTTATACTTCAGGTCGAAAAATTGTATAAAACCAATGTTTTGCAAATTTAATTTCTTACTTAATAGTGACTGAGGTATTTATAATCGAAAATAATAATGAATAAACAATATTAATCACCAAAGATTATATTCGTTAATGACAGATATCGTCCCTTGCAAAATATCTCCGTTATTATGATTCAGATTGAAAAATATTATAGAACTAATCTTCTTTTTCTATTGATGGCCTACAATTTTTGTTCAATACATTCTTTATTAACTCACATATTAAGCAAGTAATTCGTAATTGGTTGTTTTCGGCCTTCGGTACAACCCCATTTTAACTTACGATTAATACAATTAGTAAATATATTGTGGCATGAGATCACTACTGTGTTATAACGGAAAATGGAAAATGTGCTTAGTTTACGCAGCGCCAGCGTGACGAAATTTTGTTCTTATGAATGAAGGTAACAAAAATTGAGAAAATTGCCAAAAAGGAACGACGGCATTAAAATGTATAACAAAAAAAA
>CM032231.1:138097500-138112500 GCA_019009955.1 Riptortus pedestris | reverse complement strand
TAAAGTCATTGGTCTATGCGGATAAGCCACAAACGCTTGACCATTTGGAAGACAACATTCGCCGTGTTATTGCCGATATACGGCCACAAATGTTGGAAAAAGTCATCGAAAATTGGACTTCCAGATTGAACTACATCCGAGCTAGCCGTGGCGGTCATATGCCAGAAATCATATTTAAAATGTAATGCCACAAGATTATCTTTCGAATAAAAAAAAATTCTTGTCAATCGAATAATCCATCGTTGTTTTATTGCAATTTAAAGTTCTATACCTCTAAAAAAACACCCTATATATATATATATATATATTATTTTTTACATCACTGAAGTAACCCTTTTGAGAGGGAATTTAGAATTTCCCTATCGAAAGGGGAGGGAAATTTGAATTTTCTACTAGACAGGTACAATACTAGTACATCCCATGTATAAAAAAATTAAATAATAGAAAGAATATAAATACATAAAAATTATAATATTAGCAAATTTAAATACAGAAAGTATACTTGGTTTAAGATAAATTTTAAAAAAATGATAATTATAAATGATGTAAATAATATTAAAAAATGTAGAAATTAAAATATTCACACCTAAAATTATCCATAGCAAGTATTTCAGTTTCATATTATATATATATATATATATATATATATATATATATATATATATATGTATATATATATTGTCTGCTACCGCGTTAGCGATCACAAGTTTTTGTTTGATATCTTTCCAAATTCCATATTTAATCGTTTTATATCAAAATAAAGATAGAGTTCGTAAATCTCGTGATTAAAATCAGGCTAGTATGAGGGGGGTGGGTGTTAGAGGGGGAATTTCGAAAACTCGAAATATCTGTTTTTTCACTGAGCTTCCACTCTGACCAATATAATATGAATCCCAAACTCAATGCGACAATTATTTATATTACATATTTATAGAATTTTACTTGTAGTTAGCACGCATAAAGACCATCATGGAAAGTTCGCGCATGACAAAAGCAGATTTCCACCTGCTGGTGTGACACGCTAGTAATATTATAGTACCAAATATGGGGGTTTAATGGAGGCAAAAAACAATAATATACAATAGAACTGTACAGCGAGTTAATTGCATATTTAGCTTTTTCTGCCTTTAGTAAATCCCCACTTTATGGTTGGTGAACTGAGTTTTACTTTAGGTATCTCCGACTGAAAATTGCACGCTCAGCATAGATTTCAGTTTCTGTCTACTTCGACTTCTGACTGTGGGAGAAATAGAGAACAGGTGGTTCAGGCAAATGGAAAGCCTGCTTAGTTTCAGCAGACTCTGCGTGAAGGTCTTTATGTGTAAACACCGTATTAGTTATTTTATTGTTAAGTGTATTTATTTTATTAAGTTTTTAGCAGATTTCCCTTAAGGGAAATCAGCTATTGAGGTCGTACTCATGACGCGAGTTTCGAAAAATTTCTTCAAATGTCCATCAATCCTACCCAGGAGATGACAAAAATGAGGTCGGTTCAAAATTATATATATATATTTGTCTGTTAACGCTCTAGCGGTCGCAATTTTTGTTTGATCGTTACCAAACTCGGAATTTCAGAATTTAATCGTTTTATGTAAAAAGGAAGATCAAGTGCGTTAATGGCTGAAATCGGACCAGTGGGAGGGTGGGTTTAAAGGGGGGGATTTTCGGAAAATTCAAAATATCTCCGTTATTATGCGTCGGATCGAAAAATTGTATAGAATTAATCTTATTGAAAATTAAATTTACTATAAATAGTGTTTTATACATTTATTCTGTATCTTGAATATTAAACGAGATATTGGCATGTTTATTAATAACCCGCCACAAGCTAGTTCGTAGTAACTTTTCGGCTCTCGTATGGAGATTTCTCTATTGTATAACTTCACGTGGGAAATCTGCTTAGTTTACGCAGCCCCTGCGTGACGGACCTTTTCTTCAGTACTGTGCTCTTCGCTATCCTTAACAATAATTCACTTCCTCAAAACGGCAATACTAAAGCAAACCATACAGCTGAATCAGTTGCTTTGTGACAGTTCGCAAATGTTGATTTTGCTCTCAACCTGGAGGTTGAAACTCCCACCAACAATTAGTTAAGTTTGAGCGGAGGATTTATGAGAGAAGGTTGAGCATTATATGTTGGTTTGTTGAACCCTCAACCCCTCCTTCAACCCACCACCCCCTGGCATGCCTCAACTCCGAGCCGGTCTCATTAACTTTAATACACATGTCAAAGTAGTTAGTAAGTTTCTGCTTCATATAACTTTCCCCCTAAAGCACCCTTTGAGGATTCCCCCAAAGTGTAGGCATACTACTCACAGCATCCCGCATTTTTGAGCGAGAACTTTAGTCTCTTAACCATGATAATAATAACTATATTAATTTATAAACTTCCTCATTTTAGTAGGTCTCAAATGGTATAGGCTGTATACTCTCATTTTTCAGGGCAACATTCCAGTTTAATCCTTACAAAACTCAATATCTCAACGTTTCTTGAGATTAACGTCTCGGAACAATTGTGGACAAAAAGTCCGTCCAGTGGGCGATACGCTAAGCAGATTTCCCAAGTGGGTCAAATACACAATTTTTTCTACACCTATTTTCGATCCGACGTATAATAATGGTGATATTTTGAATTTTCGAAATTCCCCCTCTCCAGGTCTGATTTAAGGAACATGATCTTTATTTTTACATAAAATATTGAAAATATCTACTTTAGTAACAATTAAACAAATATTACAACCCCCAGAGCTTTAACAAACAAATGTAGAAATCTATATATTTAGAGAGATAGATATATAAATACAAAATTGTAAACGGACTTCATTTAGTTATTTCCTAGGAAGGAATGTTGGACATTTAAGAAACATTTCCGAAAATTATTTCCTTATTTTTCCCGTCAGTTACTTAGAACAATACATGTTTATATGTTGTTTACTCTCGTGTTGTCAACATAACCTACTTGTATACAATTCTTGGCATTAGCATGGTTCGTTTAAGTTGTATAAACAATTACAAAACGGAAAATATATCATTTCCTTATTAAAGGAAATGTAATAGTTCATAAAGTACGTAATTAGGTACCGAACCAACAATTGAAACTTGTAAGAAGGAAAACATAATTCAGATGGCGTTGTTATAGTTCTACAACAGACCCTACAGCTTCTTTATACGTCATTCTCCGTTTAAATAATTTACTTAGCATTTATGGACTAAGAAAATTATATAATTTGCTCGTCACTTTAAAACGAACGTGATTCATTCATTCAAAAAGTGTGAAATTCTATTTCAAAATACATTTACACATTGAATAGGGCGTTTTTCCTCGAACAAGGATTAGAAAAAGCTAATTAATCAGCTGTCAGAGAGCATAATTCATTGAGAGTCAGTGCAGCCAACCGCCGGGATAAAGCCTACTGTCAGGGCTGGATTCATTGTATCCTGCTTACACATCACGGCCAAATTGCCCAGTTGGTAACACTGAATCAAATTGCCTTTGTCATTGTGAATTGCTAAGTTGCGCACAGAAACTTTATTTGCATTTTACAACCAACTCTTATTAAATCTATATACCGCAATACGGCCACCTTGTACAAATGTTAAAAAAAAAAAATAAGAACCCCCTTTTCATTTATTCTAAACGAACTCAGCTAATTTTCACGTTCCATTTCCGCAATAAGTATATACTGTTTTAAAAGATAATGGCTGACATGTATAATTACCAATTTTTGTAAATAAATGACTAACATATACATTCTCATTAAGTAGCGAAATATGTCCAACATGCTGACCAATTTAGAAGATTTACGTTATGGGAAATCAGCTATTAAAGTTTGAAAATTTTCTTTAGATGTTCTACGAGATGACGAAAATGAGGTCCGTTCAAAATGTTATATATATTTGTCAGTTATCACTCTAGTTCTATTTCAGTTTGATCGTTACCAAACTTGATATTTAATCGTTTTATTTAAAAAGAAAGATCGAGTTCGTTAATGGATGAAAACGGATCAGTGGGGGGGAGGGCTTTAGACATGGGGAATTTTGAAAATTCGAAATATCTCCGTTACTATACGTCGGATAGAAAAATTGTATCAATCTTCTGGAAGTTCTATAATCTATAAATGTTTTCCTATACATATTTTCTTTATTATAAGTTCTAACCGAGATATTTGGATTTTATAGTTTTCCGTTTCCAGTAAACCCCCACTCCTACTCGTGTCATATTAATAATATGCTGTTATATCATAAACAACTTCATTACAACTTTAAATACCATATATTGTTTTCATTGAACTTTAATTTCTTTCATATATATGTAAATACGAACTCTTGTAAATATGTTCTGGTAACCCCACTCCCCTTCTTTTGTTCTTGGATTACTGAAATTTCAGTGATTGAGATAAAAATTATTCTGATTCATTATAAATGTAATTTACGTTAATGTGTATAGTTTTCAATACAATTAATATGTTATTTTTAGATATATTTCGTTAATTTTTTTTCTTTCCAGTCTTGAATAGTTTAATATATCTGTAAAGCTCTGCATGGTGGGATAAACTCTTTGTTTACAAATCAGACGCGCTTTCCGTTGAAAATATTATTATCTTGTAAATCGACGTAAAGATTTCCATTTGTATTTATTCACATAATATTCACGATGTAGAATTAACTATTGTGCACCTTCGCGTGGGAAATCTGCTTTGTCTACGCCCATCAGTGAAGGACTTTTTTTAGCAGATTTCCCTTAAGGGAAATCAGCTATTGAGGTCGTACTCATGAAGCGAGTTTCGAAAAATTTCTTCAAATGTCCATCGATCCTACCCAGGAGATGACGAAAATGAGGTCCGTTCAAAATTATATATATATATATATATATATATATATATATATATATATATATATATATATATATATATATATATATATATTTGTCTGTTAACGCTCTCGCGGTCGCAATTTTCGTTTGATCGTTACCAAACTCGATATTAAAACGTTTTATGCAAAAATAAAGATCAAGTTCGTTAATATCTGAAATCGGACCAGTGGGAAGGGGGGTTTAGAGGGGAGAATTTTCGAAAATTCTAAATATGTTTGTTACGGTACGTCGGATCAATAAGTCCGTCACGCAGGGGCTGCGTAAACTAAGCAGATTTCCCACGTGAAGTTTTACAATAGAGAAATCTGCCTAAATAACAGCTGTAGTAGTAAGTAACCTCTAAACCTATTCACGAGAGGGACGAATAATTACAAAAACGGTCGCCAGAGCTCACGGCGGAAAGTCCGAACATAGCCACTGCTGCCGAGCACATGCAGAATACAAATGCAAATATCATGAGTTAATATTCAAGATAGAGAATATATCTACATAACAATATTTATAGTAAATGTAATTTTGCAATAAGATTGATTCTTATAATATTTTTCGATCCGACGTATAGTAACGGAGATATTTTGAATTTTAAAAAATCCCCCCCAAAAAACCCCCCCTCCCACTGGTCCGATTTCAGCCATTAACGAACTTAGTCTCTCTTTTTACGTAAAACGCTTAAATATGAAGTTTGGTAACGATTAAACAAAAATTGCGACCGCTAGAGCGTTAAAAGACAAATATATATAATATATATATATATATAAATATATATAAATATATATATATATATATATAGATATATATATATATATATATATATATATATATATATATATATATAATTTTGAACGGACATCATTTTTGTAATATCCTGGGTAGGATCGATGGACATTTGAGGAAATTTTTCAAAACTCGCGTCATGAGTACGACCTCAATAGCTGATTTCCCTTAAGGGAAATCTGCTAAAATTTATATAGAAACAAACTTATTGCAAATTAAATTTACTATAAATAATGGTTATCCATTTATTCTGTATCTTAAATATTAACCGAGATATTTGCATTTTTCTGTTTTCAGCTTCTGAGATAAGTTCGGCTAACTTCGGGTCTAGTCGTGAGTTTCCGTCAAGGGCTAGTTCGGGCCCTTCCCGTAACTGTTTCACGCTCTATTCTGAAATGTCTCTATTATAAAACTTCACTTGGGAAATCTGCTTAGTTTACGCAGCCCCTGCGTGACGGACTTTTTTTTGTTTAAGAGAGTAGTTGTCATCTCCTGGGTAGGATCGATGGACATTTGATGAAATTTTTCGAAACTAGCGTCATGAGTACGACCTCTATAGCTGATTTCCCTTAAGGGAAATCTGCTAAAATGAAAACCAAAAAAAAAAAATAAATAAATAAATATATAAACAAATTATTTTATAGGGCAGTTATCAATGTTAAATCCAGAAATAAACAAGTTAAATTATAATAAATGAATAAAAATATTTAATATAGACTCCGTTACATTTGTATTGTTGAAAGGCCTAACCTTTCCGTTTCTTTTCTTCTTACATTTTCAGCACTCGTGACCACAAAGCTGAAAAACTCATTAATTTACCTTAATTAACACAGTCATTCCACAAAGCCGCAAGTGGGCGTTGCTAATTTAGGAGGCACGTGTAGTATTTCGTTCTGTTGGTATCCCTTTCCCTAATTTCCTATTTTCCTTAAGGACAATCGGCTACTGATGTTGCACTAATGACGCGATTTTGAAAAATTTCCTCAAATGTCCATCGATCCTACCCAGGAGATGACGAAAATGAGGGCCGTTCAAAATTATATATATATATATATATATATATATATATATATATATATATATATATATACATATTTATATTTGTCTGTTAACGCTCTAGCGGTCGCAATTTTTGTTTGATCGTTACCAAACTTCATATTTAAGCGTTTTTAACGTAAAAAGAGAGATCAAGTTCGTATAATGGCTGAAAATCGGACCAGTGGGAGGGGGGGTTTAGGAGGGGGGGATTTTTTGAAAATTCAAAATATCTCCGTTACTATACGTCGGATCGAAAAATATTATAAGAATCAATCTTAATGCAAATTAAATTTACTATAAATATTGTTATATACATTTATTCTCTATCTTGAATATTAACTGAGATATTTGCATTTTGTATTCTGCAATGTGCTCGGCAGGCTATGTTCGGGACTTTCCGCCGTGAGCTTCTGGAGGCCGTTTTTGTAATTATTCGTCCCTCTCGTGAATAGGTTTATAGGTTACTTACTACTACAGCTGTTATTAGGCAGATTTCTCTATTGTGAAACTTCACGTGGGAAATCTGCTTAGTTTATGCAGCCCCTGCGTGACGGACTTTTATATATATAGAAATAGATAAGTAGATCACTTTTATCTGTTATCACAATTTTTCTTGGAACAAATTTGTTTTTTAATGATGAAACGTAAAGCGTTACATGAAGTTCTTTTATAACGGAAATATTACCGAAAGAAAGAGGGCTGGGGTTTAAGTGATGGGGAAATACAAATATTTTCATTATTTTGATTCGGAATATTTATTGTTGTACTCCAAATTTGGTTTTAGCAGATTTCCCTTTAGGGAAATCAGCTATTGAGGTTGTACTCATGGCGGAATTTTCGACATTTTTCTTCAAATGTCCATCGATCCTACTTAGTAGATGACGAAAATGAGGTCCGTTCAAAACTGTATATATATTTGTCTGTTACCGCTCTGGCGGTCGCAATTTTTGTTAGATCGTTACGAAACTCGAAATTTAGTCGTTTTATGTAAAAAGAAAGATCAAGTTCGTTAACGGCTGAAATCGGACCAGTGGGAGGAGGATTCTCAAAAAATCGAAATATTTCCGTTACTATACGTCGGATCTAAATGTTGTATAGAATCAATCTTATTGAAAATTACATTTACTATAAATATTGTCCTATACATATTTTCCGTATAATGAGTATTAACCGAGATATTTGTATTTCTTGTAATGAGTTCCGCTTTCAGTAAACTCCCACTCCTACTAGGGGCATATTAATAATAAGCTTATATCTCATGAACCACCTCATTATTAGGTTAAATACAAAATATTTTTTTCAACAAAGCTTTATTTTACAAAATACAAACAAATACGTTCTGTTGACCCTCCTCCCCTTTTATTTTCTTGGACTACAAAAATCTGAGTGATTAAGATATAAATTATTTTGATTCATTTCAAATTACTCCACTAACTATAGTAAATAGTTTCCAATAAAATTAATATTTTATATTCAGATATATTTCTTTAATTGTTTGTTTTTCCGGTCTATCTATCGATACTGCACTACAAGGTTGGCTAACCTGTTTGTTTACAATCCAGCCGTATTACGTTGTAGGGACTATTAACTTATATTGTAAATTCGCTGAAAGATTTCTCATTGCCGTTTGTAATTATTCACTAATATTCACGGAAGTGTTACCAGTATGTATATTTATCTATTGTAAATCTTCGCTGGCTAACCTGTTTGTTCCTTAATCATGTGAAAATCTCATAACCGTCTGAATCGTATTTTGTCCCCCCCCCCATTTCTATTTTCTTCCCGGATTCCTAAATTTGGAATGGTTGTGATAAAAATTATTCTGGTTTATTATTAATTACAGTAGTAGATATAATAAATAGTTATGAATAAAATTTATAACTTATATTCATATATATTTCCGTAATTGCTTTTATTTCCGGTAAAAGCTGGCTAACCTGATTGTTTACAACTCAGACTGTTTGCTATCAGGAAGGTTCTTACCATTTGACTTGCCCTTTATTTGTTTACTTAATTTAAGTCTTACAAATAATAGATATTCTGTGGTACTATTTAGTGTTGGTGTAATAAGTGTTCAGAGCGCTGCTATCATTAAAGGTAAGTCCATGTTTTGTGTTCTTGTTGTTTTTTTGAGATTGAATTGTTTTTAATTTAATCTCGGAGCCTAACGGACGAGAGTTACTTTCCCGCCAAAAGCTAGTTCGGCCGTTTCCTTGACTTGTTTGGCTATCGTGAAATTTCTTTATTGTAAAACTTATCGTGGGAAATCTGCTTAGTTTACACAGCCCCTGCGTGACGGGCTTTTCTATAATTGTTGTTTTACTATACATTTTTTCATATCTGAAATATTAGGTGAATCTTTTTTTTCCCCCCATTATCTGGAATATCAGGAATATTTGGCCAATAATTGATTGCATTATCTTGAATATGTGTACTATTCGATATTCTACCAGATAATCACCACTTGTCTTCACACGTGAAAAATAAACCAACAAATTGTTTTACATGTAAATAGAGAATTTGTAGTGAGATCACAAGTGTGTGATACCAGCACGTGGGAAATCTGCTTATTTTACGCAGCCCCTGCGTGAAAGACTTTTTTTCTTTTTTTTAGGAAAATGGGTTGGGAAAAGCTGTTACATGATGAGATGCTAGTCCTGCTCCACTGGTTCTTGGACAAACTCGTCGAAGGAGGTGTAATGAGATTAGCAGTAGAATAGCAGGCGCAGTGCTAATTTATGCTAATGATCCAATGTCTTGAAAGAGGGGAGTGATGGAATACACGAGGCCATTACGACAAGGCAGAACTAAATCTCTGCTACTTCAGAATCATGGCCAAGCACCTGGCAAGGGGGGGGGGCACTTTTAGTTGTATTGGTTTTAATCAATTTGTTAGTAAATAATGAACTTCTTTTTAATTGTAGTGGATTTCTTTAAATAAATAATAAAAGTCAGTCATGAAGGCACCGCTTCCCAAGCGCCTTACGTTTTAGCAGATCTCCCTTAAGGGAAATCAGCTATTGAGGTCGTACTCATGACGCGAGTTTCGAAAAATTTCTTCAAATGTCCATCCATCCTACCCAGGAGATGACGAAAATGCGGTCCGTTCAAAATTATATATATATATATATATATATATATATATATATATATATATATATATATATATATTTTGAAACTCTCTCAATTTTTTACGCAAATTAAATTTACTATAAATATTGTTCTATAGATTTATTCTGTATCTTGAATATTAACCGAGATATTTGCATTTGTATTCTGCATGTGGTCACCAGTAGGCTATGTTCGGACTTTCCGCCGAGAGCTCTGGCGGCCGTTTGTATAACTATTCGTCCCTCGTGAATAGGTTTACAGGTTAGGTTAACTGTTTTTTGGGGCTAGAAACTACTTGGTTATTACGCCCTAAATAATGTTTAAGGTTTAGAGGTTTCTTACTACTACAGTTGTTATTAGGCAGATTTCTCTATTGTAAAACTTCTCGTGGGAAATCTGCTTAGTTTACGCAGCCCCTGCGCGACGGACATTTTTCATTTATCTCGAAACGTAAAAGAAGAATGAGAACAATATTTGGTATTTAGACTTTAAATAAAGTGAATTAAATTTACCTTAAGGGAAATCAGCTATTGAGGTTGTGCTCATGACGAAATTTTCAAAATGTTTCTTCAAATGTCCATCAATCCTACCTAGTAGATGACGAAAATGAGGTCCGTTCAAAACTGTCTCTAAATATATAGATATATATATATATATATATATATATATATATATATATACACACGAGTATACTCGTATATTTGTCTGTTACCGCTCTAGCGGTCGCAATTTTTGTTTTATCGTTACTAAACTCGATATTTAGTCGTTTTATGTAAAAAAAAAAAGATCAAGTTCGTTAATGGCAGAAATCGGACCACGGGGAGGGGGGGTTAGAGGGGAGGATTTTCGAAAATTTGAAATATCTCCGTTACTATACGTCGGATCGAACAATTGTACAGAATCAATGTTATTGCAAATTACATTTGCTATAAATATTGTTACATGTATTTATTCTCTATCTTGAATATTAACCAAGAAATTAGCATTTTTCAGTTTTCAGCCATCAGCAAACTGCTACTTCTACTCATGTTACATGAACGTCCTGTTATACTCTGCAACATAATAAATCACATTATCCGAAGTTTAAATACCAAAAATTGTATTCAAGAGACCTTTATTATACGAGATACATGCAAATATGTCCCGGTGACCCCCCGTCTTAAGGTTTTGGACTACTAAAATTTGATTGAGATAACAATTATTCTGACTCATTATTAATTACAGTACTAGATATAGTAAATAGTTCTCAATAAAATTAATATGTTATATTCTGATATATTTCAGTAGTTGTTTTTCTTTTCGGTGTGAAGCCGATAAGTTAAATGAGTTAAATTTACCTTAAGTGAAATCAGCTATTGAGGTCGAACTCATGACGCAATTTTCAGAATTTTTTTTTTCAAATGTCCATCGATCCTACATGAGATATGAAGAAAATGAGGTTTGTTCAAAATTGTATATATATATATATATATATACTTGTCTGTTACCACTCTAGATGCCACAATCATTATTCGATCGTAACCAAACTCGATATAAATATATATTCATACAAAACTAATAATAGCAGAAATCCAACATGTGAGAGGGGAGGGGGGTGGTTTGTTGGTCGTTTTATATAAAAAGAAAATCATGTTCATTAACGGCTGAAGTCTAATCGGGGGGGGGGGGGTTAAGAGGAGGAGAATTTGAAAATTCTAAAAATATTCTACGTAAATTATACCGTCGCGGATTGAAAATGTGTATACAATTGGAAGGGTTTGCTGCTAAAAAGGAGGTTAGCTCCAATTTTTTCAGTTATTTGGGAAACCAAAAAAAAACGTTTAAAAAATTTTCCAATTATTTTTTTTAAGTTATGTAAAAAATAATGGTTGTTGGCCTCACTTTCAATTTATGGTGTTTTACATATTAGAAACAGTATTTTCATTCAAGAAAAATATCATCCAAATGTTGTTGGTACGTGGATAATCCTTGGAGCTACCTCTTTTTTTGCCCAAAAGGAATGGAATAAAAGGAATTTTTTAGGAATATGTTATGTCTTGGAAAAAGGTGTAAAAATAAATAGAATGTATTATTATTATGTATTTTTTATTCAAAGAAAACTGAAAATAAAGTACAGCAAAATTATTGGTTTTACAAACAGAACATCATTATAACGAATATTATAAAATACGAAAATAACATCATTATAACGAAAATAATATCATAACGATTGAAAGCTGCATCCTTTTGGGGCCAAATAAAAGAGTTTTTTTTTTTTTGGCACAAGAAAGTGTTTATAACTCCCAACAGCTATGGGATGGAGCTACCTCCTTTTTGCAGCAAACCCTTCAATTAATCGTAGTGCAAATTGAATTTAATATAAATTTTGTTATGTAATTTTATTCTCTATCTTCAATATTAACCGAGATATTGGAATTTTTCAGTTTTTAACCTTCAGCAAACCCCCACTTCTACTTATGCTACATAAACAATACTTTTTAACATAATAAACCACTTTATTCGGAGCTAAAATACCAAATATTGTTTTCTAGAGACTTTTGTTATGCGAGATACATGCAAATACGTTCTGATTACCCCCTAAATATGTTATGCCATCGAAATATTTCTATTTTGAGAGGTGGCTTGCCCATCAAGGTAAGAGAAGTTTAGTTATATCTAGTGTTATCACGGCGAGAGTTTATCTGCAACGTCTCCAACATAGCATACTTGATGCTGATTGTGAAATGCACAGCCCCGTTGTCTGGAGTTGCTGCTACAAAGCTGTCAACGGAGATGAAAGTGGTCGGTTGCTCTCAGCAGAAGCCAACAATGCAGTGTTTAACTCGGCTCTGAGAAGCCCCGCGATATAACATTGTTCACAAACTGCTCTCTCTATTATATCAAGAAAGTTTTGTCACATCCATTTAACACCCAGTCCCGTCTGACGTACATTAGCAGAGGGAATTCAACTCTCTTCGAATATATATGTGTATATAATAAAGTTGCATACAGCACGATATTGCAGCCTCATAGCCAAGTTTTGACTTCGAATGAAATGAATAATTCTAACTGTTACATCATAATTGAAAAATTTGAAAAAGTCAGTCACGCAGGGGCTGCGCTAACTAAGCACATTTTCCAAGTGGGTCACGTATTTGCATCTTTCACAAAACGTAAATGTTCAATGAGAACAATACTTGCCATTTAGGCTTCAAATAAAGTGCATAATATGTCATAAGTAGGATTAGAGGGTTTACTGAAGGCCGAAAACAAAGAATGCAAACATCTCTGTTAATAATCAAGATAATGAGGAGTAATTTTTATCTGACACAAATACAAAGTGGACACGGAAATACAAACTCTTACTTATACAGATTCAAACTTACTGACTCAAATACTTGTAAATGCGACAATTACACTGAACAGACATTCACCCACCTGATTTATGAATGTAGACTGACTCAAGACATACAAGGACAGTTAGAGACTCATATTCCCCAGTCCCGATATTTTATTTTCAAAACACGTCAATTTATTAAAAGAAATAGCGTACGATATCCTTAAGCTGAGAGAGGAAAAGATAATATAAAATTAATATTATGTATTTTTTATTTGGGAAACAGGTCTCAATAACACGAAGTCTTCCCACCAATTTATTTATTCATGCACAAGGCCTTTCGGCACTAACGTGCCATCATCAGGTGCTTCTGCTGTATAATTGACGTTAACGCCACGGCTTTGGGGCCACTACCCCAAAGTGAGTAGTGGCCCCAAAGCCGTGGCGTTAACGTCAATTATACAGCAGAAGCACCTGATGATGGCACGTTAGTGCCGAAAGGCCTTGTGCATGAATAAATAAATTGGTGGGAAGACTTCGTGTTATTGAGACCTGTTTCCCAGATCTGCACTCCCACATCCAGCAACATACAAATTATTTTTTATTTGTTATTTAATTGTACTATTTTATGTTTTTGTTTTATTTTATCAAGTTTAACTTTATAATTTTATTTACATTTTAATTAATATGTGTATATACTAGTATAAGAAATTGTTAAAATTTTTGACAAAATGCACATATAATGCAACTATGCATGGGAGGAGCAGGAAAATAAAATCCCTCCACATAGAGTAACTATGAAGAGGAAATAAATAAACAAAAAGTACATAACAGCATTTGTGGAAATTTACGCTAGCAATAAGATTGATTCTATAGAAATTTTCGTTCCAGCGCATAATAAAGGAGATATTCTGAATTTTCGAGATTCCCTTCCTCCCTCCCACTGGCCCGATTTCAGCCGATAACTAATTCGATTTTGATTTTGACATAAAACGTTCAAATATCGAGTTTGGTATGAATCAGACAAATATTACCAAATAGTATGCTATAATCACTTATTTTATTAATGCACAAAGCTCGTCCTCGATGCATAGAAAGCATCAAGGAGGAGCTACCACTGACCTATTTAAAATTCCGAAAATCAAAATTCAAAAAAGAAATTGGAAATAACCGCTTGTATGAGGGCAGCGTTAAGGTAAAGCGGGGCAGAGAAGGATAAAAAAGAAAAAGAGAGAGAGAGAGAGAGAGAGATAGTGTGAGAGAGTGTGGGTGAGAGAGAGGGACGTGGGGAGTGATATAGAAGGAGAGTGTGTTGTGAAGTGAAGAGAAGAGTAGTGAAATAGAAGTGAGTGAAAGAGATGAGAGTGTGTGGTGAGTGAGAGAGAGGAGAGAGTGTGGTGTGAGTGAGAAGAGAGAGTGAGAGTGAAGAGTGAGAGAAAGCGATGAGTGAGGGAAAAGTGATTGAGAGTGTGAAAGAGAAGAGAGAGTGGAAAGGAGAGGGGTGAGTGGAGAGTTGAGAGAGAGAGTGATTGAGTCAGTGAGATGTTGAGATAGAGAGAGGAGTGAGAGTGAGTGAAAGAGAGGGTGAGAGAGAGAGATGTGGTGAGTTAGGCTTGGTGATGAGTGTGAGATGGAGGGTGTGAGAGAGAGAGAGTGAGAAGAGACTCTGTATTTCAACAGACTATACAGCAGAATAATAAGAGAAATCCAGGTATTGAGATTGTGGACCAATACTTGAAATATGTAGTCCACTTTGAGACGAAGCGAATATATCACGAAACCTCTTGTTCCAAGCTTAAATACCCAACGTTGTTTTCAATAAATTATTAGAAGATGATGAACTACCTATACCTGAAGTCATTAATAAAAATTTTATAATACGAAAATG